>CAXHWN010001660.1:724400-1001900 GCA_964020975.1 Hermodice carunculata
TGCCACCTATTTGACCCCTGAAATAAAGGCGACTGAACTGCTTCCCTGCTGTCATGTCTCTGCCATCTCACCAACTTACGTCAGCACTGGTAATGTGTGAGTCGAACCAAAGGAAGTTGGGCAGGATGAGTGGCAAGGAAGCCTTACGCCAGTTTGGTCTAAATGTGTGTAGAGACATTTGCCCTTTGGTAAGGTTATTTTAACGGCATGAAGTTCATCCAAGTAAAAGGTCAGTTTGCCTCTGGAAATTTGTGGTTAATTCTGATTAACTTTTCTGAGTGACCATGGCCTTAGATATACATGTACATGCATAAAATATAGTGATAATGATAATAATAAAAAAAAAATGCTTAGAAGTAGGTGGTCCAACCTTGGCAATATTGGAAAAAAATACATAAGTATTATAAATCGTGTTCAAAGGGAAATGGAAACACATTGTATGTCAGAGGGGAGATCGGACAAGATTTAAAGCCTGTTCTTCTAAGTGGATTTATACAGATGGTGGACTTTGGTGGAATTAGTTGTTTCTGTCATGTTCTGTTCAGGTTGTAAATAGTGTGCACAGGGCAATGTTTTTCTTTACCTATGTTTGGCTGGAGTCCTGTCTTCTGGTACTTGTAGCTTTCCATGATTTCCATACAGTTGAGCATGGCAGGGGGCACAAGCTGGGGGGGGGGGAGGTATAAGGGGAAATACAGTTGACTCCTTGACACTCCACGAAGCTCACCTGTGTTTTGATTACGCACTTTGAAAACTTCCCATATATCATAGCAGGGAGAGACAATTTTACAGCAGGTCTGTGAAACCTGAGCAGAGGCAGCAATGAAAGAAAGCTGCAACCACGATGGAAAAAGAGCAATTGCTGTGCTCAGTGACAGCAGAGATACAGTTTGGAGATGCACGGGGGCAGAAACATTGTTCGTCGCACCATTAGTCACAGAGAATAACATGGATTGGAACCAATATTGTGACAGAGGCCATGATTTTTAGGTAGCGCGGATAATTATGCACACTACATGGAAAAGAAGGCAGTGGACAGGTGGATGCATCAGTAGCAATGTGGCCTTGTTGACTGACATCAGTTATGATGCAGTGCACTGAGGACAAACACACAACAGCCGATTTGATGAAATGGACAAATGTAACGAGGAAATAAATAGCATAAATGACAAGAGCTGTACCGGCAGCAGGCATCAATTAAAGATCATTAAAGAACGAAAACATTATTTACTGGCATCTCGGGCAACTGTGGACAAGAGCAGTATTTGACAGGGCTGTGAGTGCTTCTGCATTCACAGCTGTAATAGCAAAAATGTAGTAGATAGGAGGGCTGTAAGGAAAGCTGTTCTGGCAGTGGAGAGTTGGAGAACAACAGCAACCAGGAAGGCTGCAGTTTTAGCTGCAGTGGTAAGGAGGGAGGTGGAATTACCCAGCTGCAGGGCATCTGTGCCAGCCAAAAGGCAAGTACAGAGGAGGGGGCTGCAGGGGTAATGCTCTGACAAGTGACACCAGGTGATGATGGTAGGGACTCGGTGACTACTGCAGGCAAGACACGGGGGCCACAAATAGGACGCTAGCAAAGCTGCGGAGCTAGCAGAAATGGCATGAGCTAAAGTACGGAGGCAAGCAGGAGCAACAATTACTGGAGAAGCATCAGTGACTGGCAGTAAACGTAATGGTAACTCATCAGCACAAGAAAAGACAATTGGAAGTGGCTTTGCCATTAAATATAAGTGCCAAGGCCAAACCATCACATTACAAGCAGCTGAGAAAATAAAATGTCGTTAAAAGAGGATCAGGATGGAAGTAGAAAAATAAGGGGGTGGATAATGAAGGATGGTGAAACGGGCCACAGGCGATGTAGTACACAGTGTGCACGGACGACTGCCTGCCCTTCCAGTGACAATTAGTCCCTCTCAATTATTGAATTACCTTCATGAGGCTCTTTCCAAAATTGTGTGGTAATGGACCACCCGCATGGGACAAATTTGTGCAATAAAAACATAATTGGTGGAGAATTATGATGTAAACATGGGTCAAGGGTGTTAGAGTTATATAAGATGCTGTTGTGGCATACTCACGGACATGTCAGGAAAAGCAGCATAGCATTAAAGGAGCACCCAGATAAAGGTGTAATTTGTGGTCCAGTTCTCTTCATCTGTTGGTGTACGCTTGTGAATCCCTGGAATGAATCAGGTGCAGTGATGAAATATAAAAGCTTTCCAACTCTTTTAACTCCCACTACTCACAACACTGGAAATGCACACAGTCAAAATTTTGTGTCTAATTACATATTTTGGTTTCCTCTCGTGGCCAAAATTTAACAACAAAGAGGCGGCCACTTGTGCAAGGCCTTCTTGTGGTTTCTGTCTGATAGCCTAGTCCCAGTCCCTGATGCCTGGCGTGTGCCTGTGCGAAAGGGGCGGACAGTTTGGTAGGTATAACCTCTTGACCTTTGTCGACTTGTGACAATAGGGTTGTTTATGATGTTTTAATTCTCCTGACGATACAGAATTGGAATTGGTGCCAGCTGCTTGCCACTTATTGCATTTATCTTTATTTTCTGGTCGGCCTGCTTATACATGATGGCATCATTTTGAGTGAAGCTACGGTAACTCTAATTCTACCAATCAGGGTTAGGTTGCCCAAGATTGAATAGCACGTAAGACAAGGATGATCACTTATTGGATGGTATTTTGATTTAACATTTGTGAATTTTATAATAGTTGGTGCCATGGGCAGCATTTTGATACTCAGTGAAGGAGCTGATATTTTAATTTTTCAACATTTATAATGCGAACTCTGTGCACTCAGCGAGGTACACACATTGCCCTTGCTATAGGATCAACCTAAATGCCTACCTATTAACTGTATTCCTGGTCATTTTGTGAAAGAATGAATGAGTGAATGTATTCTCTAAAACCCCCCAGTGTGGTACATGTGCCATACACCTCAGATGGATCTGTGAAAACAAGCAAAGAAAAAATAGCTTTGAGACTTTTACATGTTTGAAATCCTAGCCACAGGTTATTTGTCTTTCGGAAAATAATTAGTGGTTCCGTACCAGAAGCAGTTAGAGTGTGTGCTTATAATTACATCATGTGTCCTATTCATATCAGTTCTCATGATGTCCAGTTATGTGACACTAGGTTTTTGCAGCTTGCATCCTCAGGACATGAATAGTTACAATCTGTGTCCGTATGACATCAATTGAGAATTGATATTGTCTGCAGCTTAAACATGTCATTATGACATCAACTGTGGTAACATGTCGTTATGACAACTGTTACATCATATCATGACATCACTGCTGCATCGTGACACTAGTAATTGCATCATGTCATAGCATCAGTTTTTGCATAACGTGTCCTTATGACATTAAATACACGTAGTAGCATTCTGTGATTCCTTTCAACATTGCAACAGGCATCACATTGATGTGCAGATCGTGTCAAAGTTTCATTTGTATTCATTCTATCATGACTTTAACCAGAACAATGCTTCTCTGATCCATGCCCCTAATTTTTAAGTCTGTAGGTAACCAGAAGTTGCACCAAGATGACACGATAAGAGAGCTTTAAAATGTGTTCAATATTGGGCTATGAAAAGGTTAAAATGGGATTGAAGATGACAAAGCAAGACCAGTTATGGATAAACCTCAAACAGAGAGAAGCCAGACCGGTTTATAATCTAACAATTCTCATCAGTGGCAGTTGGAACACCATAAACTGCAGCTTATATGGCAACATTGCTAACACGTGTTAAGCAAACGTCACAGAAAGATCACGCCAATACGCATGCTAAGACTACCAGTCAAAGTGTCCAAGCTGACAGGTTTAATGTGACGTCTCATAGACATGACAGTGTTACGTGGTGTAACCAAGACCTGGTTACTGAAAAGGCAGGTGCCAAACTGCAGAGTGCACTTGGGAGAAGTGGTGTGCTGGGGAAAGAAATTTGCAAGAAAAAATTGGGATTGAATTTTAAGTGGTTGGCCTAGGAAAGGTTAATTATCCTATGTAGGATTTAAGTTTAAAAAGAATGACCGTGACTTGGTATATAATCTGATATATATATATATATATATATACATATATATATATATATATATATATATATATATATATATATATATATATATATATATATATGTATAATTTGGTTATATAAAGACAACTGGCCCTGTAGAGAATCAAGAGCATTAGCTGCAAAATGTATGGACAACTGTTTGTCCATATGATGAGCCACAACTACACACACACAGTGCAGGGAATTCTTGGCTATATGCTTAGGGGTCCGCCAAAATTATCAACATTTTCAAAAGAGCGCACAGAGTACTCTTTCTTGTAAGCCCCTCCCTCCCCTCAAAAGGGTGCTAAAAATGTTGATTTTGGGCTAAATATTGATCAACATTTTCAAAATTAGCTAAAAATGTACCTTAATCTTGACCCCTTACCCCAGGTACTCTATGTATTAATGTGAAAATGTTGATAAAATTGCCTGACCCCTGAGCAGTAAAGGTACAAATAGGTAAACAGGGGTCCTCAGAGAAGTGCAGAAAAGCTTCTTCTAAATATCCAACACGGAAGTTGAATCGTATGTAGTATTTACAGATTTTGTACACAGATGATAATGTGAGTATCTGGTAGTGTGATTGGAGTGCATGGCACACTGAAACTTGATGGTAATGGCTCTCAGATATCCCATGTGTTCACTTAATGGCACATTACAGTTTGGCTCATTTACATGTATCTGACATATTCTGATACCCGGCACATTTTGCAGGGGACAAATGGTGTCATTATAATGAGGTTTCACTGTAAGTATCTTGATGTTGGATTTTGAGGAAGAGTAAAATAGGACTACCAAGGCATAATATTAATCATATCTTCTGGTAAGTGGGAGTAAGGTATGACCACTAAGGGATGATATCCATTATATATTGTGGCCAACATTAATTATATATTGGAGTCAGTGGGCGTTAAGAGTAACCTCCAAGGGATAATACTATTGACGGACACATATTTCATAGTAAGTAAAAGTTGATAATGACCAACAAGGCATAATTTTTAGGATATCGTATGGTGAGTGGCAAACAAGTGCGAGCAAGAGAGAAAACCCATGGTATCCTCCAAATAGAACAACATAGGATCAGTAAGGGATAAATTAAACTAATGATATACAATGATGTGGGTGACTTAAATGTGACTGAGTGCACTGTGACATAACAAAATGTAATGGGATGTGCAGGTTAAGAGACTAATACACACAAGGCCAGCCGGATTGTAAGGGTCTTAGCTACTTGTCCAACACTACCTTACTAGCGTTTGTCGCTGGTTCGAGCAAGTGATGGTGTAAACATCCATATCGATAATTGTTTTGACTTGTCCTGCTTTAACATACACTTGTCCAAGGCAAAAGGGCTGGTCTTCATGTCAAGCCCTGATGTGACTAACTTAACTCATTCCATACTATGGTCACAGGCCTTGGTCAGTGGTTCTGGCACTGCTTGGCAAGTCATGCTGCAGCTGCCCTTGCAGCAGCTGCAGCATGACTTGCCAGGCAGTGTCAGAAACACTGACATAAGACTATAGGCATGTTGGTACTTGAACGAAAGCTCTTCTCATGAAGAATTTAAATGTGCAATTGTCGTCTTAAATCTAGGTAAATATACGGAAATATCAGGGACTGGTGTGGAATGAGTCCAGTCATTTTGCCCTGAATAAAGACAACAGCTGCCATGGAGTTGGGGGGGGGGTTAAGTCTCCAATCTTCCCCCAAGGAAAACTGTTTACGGGGCAATGTTTCTTGCAGGGCACTTCTATAATTTGTGCTTTTTTTTTTTTCTACAAGAAGAATCATTGAAGCTGGATTTGGCCAATCTTAAGAGGGAAAGGGTGGATGGTTTGACGATGGAGAAAACAGATATTTCAGGTCTAAACAAGGCATGTCAATGTAGCAGCGTGCGAAGAGGTTGCCTTTGAACAAGCCAGAGTAGCCTACATCAGGTATGACTTTTCATGGATGTAGGTACAATTACAAAAGAGTTGTCTATGACCATAGTACATTGATTGATATTACTAAAACTACAGGGACAGGCAACATCGGGCAAATGTTTTCAAGGCTGATACTAAGCTGAATATTACAGCCTGGGGTTACTATACAAGGGCAAATGGATATTTAACCATGACATCAACCAATGAATTTTGAGCGCCGCAACTGCTTTCTGCGATATTGGTTTTTTTGAGTGTGGAAGTAACTGTATAATTGAACAGAGAGATTTTAGTGGAGGGCAGGGTCTGGCTGATTAGCATACAGCTGACACCCACGCGGCTGGTGGCCGAGTAGATGAAGCAGGGATTCAGTCTACTTAGTGACATCATGCATTGCATAACGAGTAGGTAATGACGTACATAGTGATGGCCCATACTATGCTCAGGTCTTAGCTGTAAGCACAGTATTGTGTCTTCAGCGAGACATCTGGCAAGAACGTGCTCCAGAAATAATACTAGTACAGGACATCGGGACATTTTTAACAGTTGCCCGGCTACCAATAATTCTCTGTGATCAGCTTGAGGATGACTGATATTTCATTGGAATATGTACATGTTATTTTCACAGCAAGCTTTCATGTATGGCTCTTTCAACCTTCACCCTGTGAATACTCTTGACATTTCTGGGTGACAACAGGAATGTCCTGTAATCACTGATAGTCGAGATATGTCATCAGCATTATACTGTGGGCAGCTTTGACAGAAACAATATTTTACCTCAGACTCGGACAGTATGTTGTTGGTCTGAGGTCACGGTGACCTGAGCTGATGAAGCCGCTCAAAATAGGCCGAATTTTGTCACCTGTCTGTGTGAGCATTTCCTGAGGCTTTGCAATAACATCCCATACCGTATATCTTCGAATATAGGGCAATTTGCGTATAAGTCGGGACCCCTAAAATCTCAGCAAAAAATCAAGGTTTTGTGTTTGGCTTGAATATAAGTCGGGGGCATTTTCAAAGGGTAAGCTTATCAGAAAAATAGAAATAAAGGAACAAACGACCAGGTTCAAATCACCTAAACCCTGACACGGGTCGGATACAGACGGGGGAGGGTGCGATATACTCTATTGTTCATGATCCTTTGTGAAGTTGGAATCGAGTTGACGGCATTAGTCGATGGGCAGATGACCAGCAAACTCCGATCTCAATTACCAAGATTGTTGACTCGTTCATAGGTCAAAGTACTTGTTTGACCCTTAAAATTTAGGGCTAAAAATTCAACTTATATTTGAAGATATACAGTATATAGAAGACAGAGCTTTACGCTGAGTTAAGAAACACGGCAATAATTTCTACTCCAACACAGCTTGCAAGTGGTCCTATCCAACAACAAAGTTCATAAAGAAAAACATGACATCAAAAACATGTGGCTGTTTCAAAAATGATATTTCTCTTCATAGATAAGCCAAGGTATTTGAAATGTATTGGGTACATCAGTGTGTGAATTCATAATCAATTTAATAGATTTGATCAACAATAAATTCCAACTGAAATCATAATACTTGGGAGACAAGGGCTATCAAAATTATCACTGATAATGTCTAGTACAAATTAAATATCAGAGTCTACTGTCTTGCAAACATTTGCTAAGATTTTACAATCTTGTAAATAATTTCCAATGTGTTTATTATAACAGGGCCAAAATTTCGCAAAATTTTGCAAGAATCTGTTTGGATTTTTGTCGATTAGTTTTCTTTTTAAAGAAAGACAAGTTTAGGAGAATCTTTACGAGAATGGATTCTCGGATTCTTGCCGAAATTCTGTCCCTGTATAAATAGGTGAAACAGTCAGAAACACTGACCCTTTTTTGTCTGTTAAGACAAAAAAAATAATGTAATGTTGGCTGACTGCACTTTACAGACTGTGACTTCATTGTCTGCTTAACATTTTACCCACATCGTAGTCTACTGTACATGTACATGTAGTATCATGAGTTGGGCTACAGTTATTTTCTCATGTTTACCAGGACAAGTTTCAGGTGCACTTTAACATGGCCCATTGGATCACATGGTATGAATGAGCCAATCAGTGTTACCGGAGCAGAAAGCTTGGTCACGATTTTATTTCCACCATTTGTGCAGTCAGCGCTCTTCCATGTTAACTTTGCCTACTTGACAAGGATTGAAGGCATAAGTGGATGTTTCTTAATGCTTGTTTTTTTTTGTTTTGTTTTTTTTTTTTTTTCATTATGGTGAATGAAACAAAAGTTTTGTTAATATGGACCATCGACTCTGGGATTTTAAACAGAACGAAAGGTAGGAATGGGGAAGGTCGCCAATGATCATCACGCAGCTAACCACATGTGCTCTTGATTGCGAATTGTAAATTCAGACAACCAGCAAAACATCATAGTTGCTGGCAGTGACATTTCTGCAGATCTGCCTATTCGTCAGGAATAGATAAAGGTCTTGCTGAACGTTTGCTTCAGTTAGGAAGCTGAAATGGGACTAATTAAACAGGTGTTATCCGTATTTTTCTCGCTGTGTGTTGCCACTCACAGAATATGTAAATGAGCTGCATTGGAACCTATTTATAGGGATCAGAGGTGCCAAAATCGAAATGGAAACATAAACGAGTGCACAAAGCAACCCACAGGGTACAAAAACTCTGGACTCAATTTTAGGAAAATTTAAATGAATCCTTTCCAGCTATAAAACGAGTCAGTCAGCAGCTCTCCTCATTGCAGCTTGAGTGCAGTGCTGTCAACACGTGTCAGGCCAAGCTATTGACTTGTGTTGCATTATTGTGATAGGTCCTCTGTACATTTCATAGTCAAAATATTCTCTAGTAATGAGAAAAGTCAGTCAGAGCAGACGACAATTTAAATGTGGGCACTTTTGGATGATTTGTGCCAGAAAAGATCAAATGGGACGGTATTTGAAGACAACTTTCAATAATTTTGAAGTGTTTATTGTCATTTTCTTTTGGTGGGAGCCTGAAGACCCCTGTGGACATAAGCCACCTGCAGTGCAGTGTTTCCGTTAACCCCCAAGTTAGGGTATATTACCCTATCAAAACCTCAAACACTTTCTGAGAAAGTTCTAAAGGGTCACAAGTCTTGTTTATTTGCATGTTCATTGTAAATTTGGTGAAAATCTAGTCTTCTCCCCTGAATTTCCCTTCTTGTGGCCCCCTGAAAATAATTCCTAATGGAAACGCTGCACTGACAACTTGAGTACACCCACCTTGGTATGGTAGAGGTTTCTACTACTACAAATGCCAGGTGTCTATACAACGGCTCATGTCATTGTAACAACATTCACCCCAACTTATTTATTTGGAATTATTCTTGGAAGTAGACATTACAATTCCACATAAAAAGAGCTTGCAGTGTTTTTTGCATTGCCTGGCAAGTCATGCAACTGCTACTGCGATACCAGCGTCTTTATGAATCACGGTGGTGGCTACACCATGAATTGCCGGGCAATGCTAACAGAGAAAAAATCGAATGCCATCTCACATGTGTTCAAAATGGCTTCATCATTGTTTTGCTCATGTGCAAACACAAAGGTTCGATTGATGATTCCATCTGTGCAAAAGCATAGATTTGTAACACGATGCAAAAAACAACAACTCGTCAAAATCCTGGTTGAATTGATGTAGCCTCAGATTACCGTCACAACATTTTGTATATTGATTGTATATTTTTTGTGTGTAAATCTGGTGCAAAGAAGAAACCACACCAAAGCACCTGGCTGATAGTACACTGGGGTAGATATAAATAGCAAAAGGCTGTTTACAGTGATACACGTGCAGCAGGTACATTGAACCGTTGTAATAAGACAGGTACACTTGTCCATTGTTATCCTGGCTAGACTCGATACAACTGACAGACAGCGCCCGAGCTCAGACCACAAGAGAGGAGTCCCTCAGCAGTCCAAGGTTGAAGCAAGGTGACTAGCCGAGTAAGATGATTAAAGCTGACTGGGCAGACACGCAGGGTGGCAATGTGGACTTATTTATGTTGTTAGATGCATCATCAGTGGACACTTAATCCAAAAAGTCAGCTTTGCCGCCTGGCAACACAATCTGCATCACACGATATGTTCATGCCGTTTTGGCCGCCCATCATATTTGAGGGAAGCACATGAGGAGCATTGAGGAGATGAAGCCGTGTAGTGGTATTGATTAAACAACGCCAACATTAAAATCCCATATCCAAGTGACCTGGTTCTGTAGATTAACCAAAAATGAACTGTTGCACAAGGTGCATTTGAGGTTGTGGTGCGTGGGCTTAGTTTCTACCACAAGGTTGTACTGCCAGTTCACTAATATGTTATTGCTGCATAAAAACAAGGGTATGCTTGAAGTAGCTGTGCACTAATGGTTTTTTAGAGGAACTGTCAAAAATGACAGAGTTTGTGCAGTGCAGAGCAATGATGGGTGGTTAAGCCCTACCCTACAAGTAACTAGCCTAAAAGTAGTTGAGATATTTTCAATGGTCGGTTGCGGTCAGTGAATTGAGTCGTTGACACTGGAGTGCACAGATAATTTGGGCTCCATACTGCAATCGCTGGTAAGTTGGATTGAAGACAGTGGAGGCAATTAACTGGTTTACTACATTACCATGGTCACACGTTTTCACATATGTTAAGCTGGGAGTAAATAGCAACAGCTTATACAAGTTCCACATGAAAATTAATTTCGTTTAACCCTTTCACACTTCGCCAAACATCAATATGATTGCCCCTGCTCTTTGGCCAAAATCCAATATGGCTGCCTCTGGTCCTTGCATTTTTTCCAATATGGCTACCATGACGATGCACACGTATATGTTTCCACATACACAACTTACCCGAGATATTTGTGCTGGGTATAACACATACATAATAAAGTATTCACTGGATTGTTTGTATGGCGTTTGTTGTCGTTATACAAGAAATTACTTTACTTACCACCAGGAGAGGCAGGATAACAGCTGAATGGTTAGGGATTATAGTTGTTAGCACAGGATCATCTGACATGATGCAGGTAAGCTTAAGGTATGAGAGTGCAGGGCAAATACTATACTAATAGTGCAGACAATACAGTGGTCCCTGTCACCAGAGACCACCCCTACAGCAACAAAAAAGTGGTCTTATGAGACAGGTGGTCTTTCATGACAGGTATATTAACATTGGAAGTATAGGACTTGGGATTTTGAAAAGTGGTCTGTCATGAGAGGGTGGTCTCTCACGACAGGGGTCTCTCGTGACAGGGACTACTGTACAACAGTTTGTGCAAATTTAGTGACTCTATATATACATAAGGCCGTTGCTCAACATTTACTTGTCACTGGAGCCAAGTTTTGCATGGGATTGGGCACGGCAGGCCGACTTCCTACACAGTAAAAGTGTAGATGACACAACAGTTCATGAAAACCAGACAATAGGACTTCAGTGTATCTACAAGGCTGTCACTCCATGTTTTCATTTAGCTTTCGTGGAGTTTGGCGTGGTATTCGTGGTGGCAGGTGGACTTGCTACACAACAGTACCCCGCACACTTTATACGTGTAACTTGTTTCTGCAGGATAACCTCCATGGGTTTTTCTGCCAAGCTTTGCACATTGCCCTGCAGACTTTGTTTGTAGGCTCTTTCTTCACAGAATTGTGACCAGAAAGATGCTTTACTGAAACACTATCATGACACGAGGTACGGTACAAAAAGTTCTCTTTGACCGTTTCAGGGAGTGGTTTGACCTTGAACAGCGAATCATAGCCTGGTTCATCCCCTGGTTCCTCTTTTTGATTTATCTGCTAAGATGCTCGCACTGGGAAAGCTGCTCCTACCTTGACTTGAGCATGACAGATGAGACAGCTGGTACATTCAATCTTGGGTCAGTGGACCATTATAGGAAGATAAAGCCTGAATACACAACATGATGTTCATGCTGAAAAATTCTGTTTATTTCAGAGCCATTATCAGGGGTGGGAACCCGTAAATTCTCATCATTTTCTGTTTTCAGCAGTACATTGTGTTGCTTACAAATTTGTTTGCCTTGCAATTTCCTTGAACATACTCTCACAGAACATCAAGTAAAAAAAGGCGAGAACTTCAGGCTGTTCTGACAATAAATGGTGTGGTCCTACATCTCTAGAAAAGTCCTGAACATCAACCTCAGTGAAACGTGTACTGTGCCAGTCACTTGCTGCAAAATGACTCACTGAATTGTCGTCACTTTCATTGGTACTTCGATCAGATATATTGGACACATCAGAGAACTCTGGTAACTCACTATCCTTGTCTGAAGAATCCACCGTATGAATGAGAAAAGTTCGGCAAATATGTTTTACATTAAATGCAAAATGGTGGTCTTCACAGCTGAACTCGATTGACTCTGACATTACATTTTTCGAATGAATTCTTGATCTTTTAACCTGCTATGCTGGACATGCTATCTTATACTCGAGTAGCTATGACATAGGCACACCAGATGGCTGGCACTGGGTCACATGTACACAAAAAATGTCCCATGTGTTGCTCCCAAAAGTTGAACTCATCAGGAAGGCTGTATTTGGCTGGTCTAATGGTTGTGGCATTCTGCCTTGATTCAGCTGTTTTAAGTGGGATCTTGTCTTGCCTAAGACCAATGGCTTTGCATTGCCTTAAGATGCTGGAACGGAGGGAGTTTGAAACTGTCATTGAAGTGGCATGCAACTTAAAGTGACTTGGATTTGGAAAGTAGTCGTACAACAATAATCCAACACGCAGTCAGTATCAAGCTATCCAGTATGGTCGTCCTGATGCTGAAGTCTGTATTATGGTGATTTTTCAACATAATACAGGCGCAAGTAAGAATAAAATTATGTGTGTGCTCTTTGCCAGAGATACAGCCTGTATTTTTTTTCCCTGAATTTCAAAATTATTTTATTGAATTATGGGAAATTTGGATAACAGTATGCTCTTGTTCTCATATACATGGCATGTTGATGAGCGATGGTTATGTCACATGTACTTTATAGAGAGAACTATGCTGTTCAGGCTGCCAGTGTTGAATAATTATTCTTACATAATGATGGACAATCCCACAGTGTGATATGATGTATTATTTATGCACCAAGCGCTGGATTGATCATTCCCAAGAGCCCTCAAATATGGTTACAGAATTATCCTTACAAACTAATGATTGTGATCGCACTCGTGAAATATATAGAGACCATCAAACCCGCAGCAAACAGCCTCCCGCCAGTAATCCCTGGACCATAGTTCTGGCAGATCTTAATCAAATTGTCACCTTACCTGGACAAACTGACTGGCGAGCATGGATTGACTGATCATATACATGCATCTTCAGTATAACACGGTTTTGCCTGAAGCACATTGTGATGTTAGATAAAAGTCTTCTAGCTGCAATCAAATACTTTTTACATTACTGTGCTTTGCCTTTTAAGCCTCTCTGCCCCCCCCCCCCCAGCAAGTCTCACTTTTTAAGTGAAAATTACATAATAATGCTGAGTGTGCATTCATGATTTCATGATCATATTTACTTCAGCTATAATGTTTCAAATATGGGTCTTAAATGAGGCTTACTTCAGCAGTAATGTTTCAAATATGGGTCTTCAATTGAGGCTTACTTCAGCTATAATATTTCAAATATGGGTCTTCAATTGAGGCTTACTTCAGCTATAATATTTCAAATATGAGTCTTC
This sequence comes from Hermodice carunculata, assembly GCA_964020975.1. NCBI lineage: Eukaryota > Metazoa > Annelida > Polychaeta > Eunicida > Amphinomidae > Hermodice > Hermodice carunculata. Next base: position 738,084 of record CAXHWN010001660.1, read on the forward strand.
TATTGAGGCTTACTTCAGTCATAATATTTCAGATATGGGTCTTCAATTGAAATTGCTTATATGTCTCAATTTTGTGCAAAAAGATTTTGTAGACAGTGAATTATGATATTGCCCTGCGCCTTATTTGGAAGAACAGAGTTTGTTAGTTCTAGTAATTTGATTCCTTGAACCCCTATAGGTAAACAGGAACAAGTAAAAACTGCATGCTGCATGTCCAGAAACGGCTGATGGTTAAATGTTGTTTGCTTTCATGCTTTTGACTAATAGAAGATGTGTGTCACAGATGGCACCACTGGTAATGTAGGCTTGGAATCTAGCTTCATACGAATAGAGCCACGTAGTGGGTCAACAAATCTGGCCTCACTGATTGGCTGCTGGTTGTCAACAGGAAGTGATGTCACATGTATTTTAGCTCCACAGGAAGTAGTGCCACATGCAATTTAACTCCTCTAGCATCCTCTCTTTTAACAGTGATGAAAGGTAATTTGAATGATAATTGTAGAGACCTATCAAGTTAAGATGCCCCAGGTCAACAGCTTTCCTTGGTCTGGTTTGGGCCTCAGCTGTTGTCTTAATTCATTTGGGAAAGGGCCAAAGGCAAAAGATCTAATAAAGACATGATGTATATATGGTACTGTTCAAACAAGATGTTGGCATGTTTTTAATGCAAAGTATCATGTCTGTGATACTACTTGAAGCACACACCACAGATGGAACTGATTTACAGGATCACGCAGGAAAGCAACCAAAATATACATGTATGTGGAAAATATGAAAGAATTTCACCCGGGAGTAGACGTGGCTATAATGTACAAGAAGTTGTTATGGAGACCAAGCTTGTTACTGAGTAAATCAGGGAAGCCAAAACTGCAGCAGGTGTAGCTTAACTCATGTTGTACCAAAATTAACAAAAGCAGAGGTCAGTGTTTTTTACAGTATCTCTTGCATCACATGGAAAGATTAGTGCCGGACTTGCTAGGCGATGAAAAAATAACAAGATCTCCAGCATGTTGCTACTTGAAAGAGAGCTTATTTTGTGAGGAATTAAACAAGGAGTTGTCCTCGTCCAATTATTAGTGACTTTACCGGAGAACCAGCCAGCAATGTCACATGAGTTAATCACGTTGGAAGGTTCTGGAACAGGTTGTTGGTAAGCAGTACTGGGACACCTGCGCCCAGGTAGAACACCTTCAGAATGCCAGCATAGTTCAGCGATGATGCGTACATCTGATGGAAACTGCACGGCCCATGACACAACCTCAGAAAAATGGTTCAGCTGCAGGAAGCCATATCTGATGAGCATTGGAAGGTTAGAGCATGGAGCTTTTTCTGAACCTTCAAGTGCCTTTACTTTCTTTGGAGGGTGAAGAGATGGCTTCCTGCACCAATGCCAGCAACGTTCAGTTGCTCATTGAGTCAGCTTAGCAGGCAGTGCTTTGTTCTGCTTACTAAACCAGGGATAGCTGAGGCAGCTACGATCTTTACTGATTAACGTACAGTTGTCGGCACCTTGTAGAAGTGCCAATCTTGCAAAATCACCAGTCTGTATACAAGTGTAGAAACACTGACCATGCTAAATTATGAGTCCGTTTACAAATTTGTACTTCTTTTCATCTATATTTCATGGAGACAGAATTAAAGGGAATTTAGGTAAAATATTACGGCTCTCTGCACCTCATTAGTTCCAATGCAATAGGGAGTTTCGGTAAAATATTACGAAACTGTCTGCATTTCATTAATTTAAATGCAAGATAAACGAAATATTATGCAATCTTATCCAAAATGGTTGGAATGGGTTGACATTTCATCAGTTAATACAGGACAAATATGCAGTGGGAATATGTTGAAGTAGGATCAGCCTGAGCGCGTAGAACTTGCTGCAGCAGGTTCAGCGGTGGGAAGGAGGAGGCAGACTGGCAGAGTTTGTGCAGACAGGGGGCCGGCCTGGCTGTGTGGATGCAGCAGCTGAGATCAATGTGTGCTACTCTTTACAGGACACCATCCTCGTGTCCACACCACCTGCTGTGTGCTCAATATGAGGAAATGGTTACCATGACGACGTATTAAAATTGTGGAAAGGCAATTTAGAAAGTACAAAAATGGACCATATCAGATTGGAAAGTGTTTTTTTTCTCAGAATACATGGAGGGCATTAATATGGACACAACTGGTTCAAACAGGGATATTTCAGGTGTGGTTTACATCAGTGGGATCATCCATTATGACTTTTAATAGATGGCAACCAAGGTGGGGGGGGGGGGAGGGGAGAGAGAGAGAGAAGGCATAATATTGATATGGATCAAATTTATGTGCATGACGTCTAGACTTGAGGCACAATGAAATGAAGTATAAGTTGCCTTTATGTGTCTGCTGTGTCAGGATTTTATGATTGAGAAAGCAGAGCAGGTGGAAGCCAGTGAGAGACAGTGTGTCAAGAATAGTTTCCCTTGGAAACAAAACAGAGCATGTTTTTGTCTCTTGATTTCTTGACTTTTATTGGCCATTAAAATTTAAAATCTGTTTGAAACTGACACTATACCATGCAACAGATATACACTTCAGAGTGGAATGTATTTGAAATCAAAATTGCGACTTGTTTGGCAGTAAAACTTAAAAGATTAACAGCCAGGATACCTTAAAATTGAGGTGCCTTGAAAGAAAGCTTAGTTAAGTCAGTGGTGTACTTTGGCACTGAGATAGTGTCACATACATGTACCTAAAACATAACATTCTTTGTTATAATATATATAGTATGAACATTAAAAATGAAAATAGTAAAAAAATAAATCAAATATAAAATCTCTGCTTCCTCTATTTGATAGCCTTGAAACACCCCTCCCCCCCCCAAGAAAAAAAAAATTGATGAGTGCTGAAATCTGCCAACTTAATGCTGAATTATTTTACAATATGTGCAGTGGGGCATTATGGCTGTAATCCTCCCTGGGCACAGCTGAGACCATGTTATATCACTTGATAGCATTTTGAGTTTAAGGTTCTTACATGAAGATTGAGTTCCAGAGGGAACTTGCTCTTGCTATGGGAAGTTATACTTTGTAACAGATTTAATTAATATATACAAAAAAAAATACACTATTCTTTTAGATATTTGATGATCATTTAAGACGGAATATGCAAATAAGAACATACACAGTGTCTTGGCCTTTAGTCTGAAAGACTGCAGTTGAAGCCGACACTGCAAGTTAATCTGTAGTGAAAACTTCCGTCTTATACTCACAGGTGAAGTGAAAAGAATTGTTCAAAGCTTTACATCCCAAGATAGTCTCCAAAGCTTATGTTAAATGACTTGTTTGTATGTGTGTGTGTAGTATATTTAGGGTGGTCCACATGATGGCGGCATTGGTGGCCATAACGAGGGTGTCCGGTGTACATGTTGTATGTGCTGTGTCTTGAGTATGCTGTCGTATTTATGGTCATACAAAGGAGTCCTGAGTCCTGAGTCCGAGTCCAAGTTCAAGTCCCAGTCGGAGTCGAGCTTCACCTGGGAGTGAACATGCTGTAAAAAAGCAAGCTGAAACCTAAGAGTCAGAAAGAAACTGGTCTTGAAGTATGGTGGTTATTCCTATGGGACTTCCTCATCCTGTTCAGTAGTGGTCAGTATTCATGGAAATGATTTGATAGATATGCTTAGATGCTGCTACATTCCTGATTAGAAAGAAAACTGCTTTCTCTTTGCATGGACATATAAACGTTTATATGTCCATGCTCTTTGGGACAAGAACAAGGCCTCCAGCCAGCATCCTGCTAGGAGAAGCCAGTCACACAGAGGGACAGCACATTCAAGTCTGCAACTTACTCTGGTTTTGGTTTGAAACCCCGGGTGAAGAGTCACTCCTATTAATGAAAGGACTGAAACCGCCATGGAAGAGTCAGGAATGCATTTGAAACTGGTCTAACATGACAAAAAAAACGTGCAAGATATTTTAAAACCCCTGAATGCAATGGTCGTTTCATCCGAAAGCCACCCTTGGACAAAACTGCCAGTGTTACGGCTGGTCTGGTTTTTCAGTGTAGCTCACCTGCCTCCCAGCAACCAGTGAAGTTTTATACCTGATGGCTTGCAGGTTGCTGAGACAGAATATGGTGATGTGCATGTGAATTACGGATGGACAAAAAAAGGTCATTCTAGCAGGATGGTTGAATAAGTTTAACATCCTACTTCTTGTGGTGAGATCAGACAAATGTGGAAATTGGTGTTTTGTTTGTTTGTTTGTTTTTGCACATGGAACCAGCTGATGTTCATTTTTGAACCCAGCATATGAAGTCATATAGAGCATTATATACCGATACTCCAAAATAAGCAAAGTTAAACTTAGAATAGCTGGGGAAAGATTGTTGCCTCCCACTGGCTGCAAGGGCTACGCTTTTCTGCCAGGATGGCAGAATCTTAATAATGGGTGCCATAGGCAACAACAACAACAACAACAACAACAACAAAAAAAAAAAAAAAAGCACGAGAGTCATTATCATGGCATGGGGATGAGGGAAGGATATATATATATATATATATATATATATATATATATATATATATATATATATATATATATATATATATATTTGTGTGTACTGTATTCATTCCTATTGTAGCACATGCTGTAATAGAAGTACACCCCTACTTTTTAATCTTGGGGGGTTTATTTAAAATTCAGTATTGTTTAGTGTTTTAAAAGATAACTGCTTCTGATGAAAACTGAGGGTTTGTTGTTATTTTATGCTATACAGATTCTATAATGAGTGTAATTGCTTGTGGTATTGTAAATTAAGACATCATTATCACAAAACTCCGCAAAAAGCATGTCTGTTCCAGGACATCTTTGCATTAGCATAGCGTGCTACTATTTGAAATGAATACGGTAGATATACATATATATATATATCTTTTACCCACTCCTTGCTGGTGACAGTCCTTCCAATGTATTCACTAGGAGACCAGGAAATACATGTACATGTACATGTACATGTATAGCAATTGCTAATAAGGGCATTAATTCAATGGCTACCATAACAAGGGACAGAAGGCATGAAGTCGGCAGTTTATGCATTACCTTACAAATCCTGCTACAGCTGCTGTTCAGGCAGTTGGAATGACTTTCCGCGCATAGCACGCGCCACTAAGCAGACACTTGACCAGCATAGCAGTGATGTGTTGATCATTTTGCTTGCTTGCTCCACACTAAAAGGCAGTGGTCGGTAGCGTAGTAGTCTAGTACTGATGACAATTGTTGCACAAAATAACGTTTTCCCACTTTAGGGGACCAAAGTTCAGAAGACACCATGCCAAATTCCGAGGACTCAGAACCCACATTTTGTATAATGAATTTGATATGTTGATTCAAGGATAGTCACTAGATCTGCTCATGGTCAGCTAAGAGTCACTTGTCAAACATGATGATGCAGTAATACCTTAGTAGGACAGGAGTCAATTCTCATTGATTACACTAGAAACAAATTTGCCTTGGTCGTGTTATGTTTGAATTCCATTCACAGAGACAGATGAATGATGATAACAGCGAAGAGCAGTACCTTCAGAAGGTTTGAAAGTTTTTTCTTCGGAACCAACAGGGAACTGGATTATATTAGGACATGGTATAAATGCATTAAAGAGTCGCCCCTTTAATGTGTGCATGACAATGAGGCCAAGCGGCAGGGACTAGTCATTGCCAACTGTATTAGTAACAAGACAAATGATGTTATCCACAACTCTAATATGAATAATTGGCTCGAATATATAAACCAAGGAGCCCTGATTTTCAGTAGTTATCTAGTATCATGCAATGATGCATACTTTCCATCATTGTCTATAAGAAAAAAAAAATATGTTGGTCAAGTATATGTATATCAATTTTCATTACTCCACACAAAATGGGCCTTAATCAAAGTTGGCAATATTCTTGCTAATGTCCTTGCCCATGCAATATGACATAAAGCCTAACAAGAGAAGAGCTGATTGGGACATGCCCTGCCAAGTCAGGTTTATAGGGTTACAGCAAAAATATAGAGCCAAATCAACGTGACCCGTGGCAGCTGTGTAGCAATGATACAATTAGGCAGCAGTCGTATACAAGCTTTGTAGTGTCTGTGTGTCTGTGCTCCCCATCCTTGGAACCAATTTACAAATAAGTTGATGTCTATTGTTTTTGCAAGTCAGATGGGCCTCAATAGATGATTGTCCATCAAGATGTCTCAATTTAAGAACCAGGTTCACACACATCTTCAGTTGGGAATCAGAAATAATATTCCATTATCATGCACGAGCAAATCAAGCGGGGTGGGAATATGAAGGCAAGAAACTGACAGTGATGACCAAGTTGAAGAGAGAGAGAGCCGTCTTGGGGCTTCCAGAATGCACGAGCCACTGATAGTAACTCGTGGTCCTACCCATATGGTGGAGGCCTTGGTCAGTAGTCTGTGGCACTGCCTGGTCTGTCATGCTTCATCTGCCTTTGCAGCAGCTAAAGCATGACCTGTCAGGAAGAGCAGAGACTGTGGACTGAGAACATATGTGTCTCCATTATAATGAAAGCAGTGTTTATGAGGAATTTGAATTCCAACAAATTTTAATCTTGGTGGTGTCAGTCAGAGGCTTTTGCATCATATGGCAAGTCCACAAGTCCCACTGCAGTCGCTCTTGTGGGCAGGTGAGGCTTGTTGAAAAATGCCAAAAACCGCCGACTTCTGACAAGCCATGCTGGAACTTGAATCAAAGGTCTTTTCATGATGAATTTGGAAATTCATTGTAAATCTCGGTAAATGTATGGAAAAATCAGGGACTGGTCCAGAATTAGTTGAAGGAACTTCGGCCGAACAGTGTGTCAGGGGATGGACAAACGCAGCACTTGTCTGTGCCTGAAACAGAGAAGTTATCAGCCTTGATTTGTATTCCGAGTACCTGGGGGCTGTCACTGGCTCTATTCAAATATGGAAGACTCATAGCTGTCCTAGGACAGAAATTATAATCCATCCTGTCCAACTGGTCCTGCAGTAAAAAGTAAATCTCATTTCTTCTGGTGCCAGGTGAAATTACGGCGGAGCAATACTTCATCTATATATGTGCCTCATGTTTCTGCATGACAATAAATAAACATGACATTTAACTCGAAGCAACCGTCTGCCGAGCAAGGCTTACAATTATGCCAGGATCTCTGGCAATGGCATGAAATCCACCAATCATGCAACCCATCAGAGCTGCAGCGTTTTACTGGTAACAACCATACGTTTTGGCCAATATCATATTGCCAGCCACACTTCAAGGTATATTTTATTATTGTGGTGTTTTTGGCGGGTGAAAATAGAGTGTTGATATATGTACATGTCCAATCAGACATGGTTGTCAGGATATGTGTTTGCAACCAACAGAGGGTGGCTCCATAATTCAGCTGACAAAAACAAAAAAAAATGATGAAGAGGAAGAGGAGGGGAAAAAGAAAAGTAGCATATAATTTGTTTATGCTATTCGATAGGTGCTCAGGAGATGATAATTTATCAAGGGAAGTAATTGTAGTCCTTGAGTTCTCATGGTTGTGTGTATATGGTGATATGCTGCAGGTCTGCACAAAGCACATTTGTTGTAAACAAAAACAGGCAATATTCAAGCTGACAGAAAGCAAGAATAGTTGCAGCCCCCCCTCTCTCTCTCTCTCTCTCTCTCTCTCTCTCTCTCTCTCTCTCTCTCTCTCTCTCTCTCTCTCTCTCTCTCTCTCTCTCTCTCTCTCTCTCTCTCTCTCTCTCTCTCTCTCTCTCTCTCTCTCTCTCTCTCTCTCTCTCTCTCTCTCTCTCTCTCTCTCTCTCTATCAGGTGCCCCTGCTAATGGCAGCATTATAAATTGATTGCTTTACAATTAATGGCTGAAGGCACAGCGGAGTCTGCCTGACATGAGTGCCCTCTCACCTGAAGTCCTCTGCTCCTCCTCTTTGTTCCTTGCAGTTATGTCCTCTCATATCACCTCAGGGGATGTGCTTGAAAGTCTGCGTGGTAATCCTATGATTAGACTCTAATACAATATTCAGACTTTGTCTTGGTGCTCTCTTTGATTGATCTCTTTCTAAGTTGCATACTCCAGATGGAGACGGGAGATGCCCACATTAAATCCAAGAATGACACACTTCACCCAGAAGTTTTAAGATCCATTACTTACACATGATGACAGCAGTGACTTTACGGAGACAGCAGAAATTCCAGTAAAGTTAAGTGGCTCAGGTTTAATGGAGCATTGCTAGACGGCAAACTAGAGAATCAGCCTGTGGCTGTACACAGTAATAGTGTCCACAATTAGTATGCAACAACAGTAAAGAGCGAGTGGTCGATAATAGGGTGAACAAATGAATGCAGCAAGGGGACTACCACCTGCAGGTGGATGCCCAAAACACATGTACTTTATGGCTGTAATATGAGGATGCCTGTGGATGGCTAGACTCTGATTTGTATGCATGTACTGTATGACATGTTGCTGATCACGATTGATCGGGTTATGGGGGCAACACAGCGATCACGCACCGCCTGTTAACCAAGCCCATCTGTACTTTAACAAACATGGGACCATGGGTCTGAATGTAGCCAGCCCAGCCCTTCGTCACTGTTATAGGCAGATACTGAACACACCGTTCAATATTCCATGGAGATTGAAGTGGGAGGCAGACGATTTGAGGCAGATGATGTTCCCTGTAGCATGTGATACCGCACTGCAGTGTCCAGATTATATGGCCAGTGATACTGCCAGACAAAAAAGAAGGGGAAAAAAAAAAATGATGAGATTGCATAAATGTTGAGAGTTTCCTCAGTGACCAGATGAACCAGTGATCTGGAGACCTCTCGGCAGTCTGCGGCTGTTCCGGCAAATGCATAGGATTGGAGTACAATGTTAAACCATGACATTATTCTATGCTTTTTTTTTTTTTTTGGCATCTGGACTGATTTGTTATATACGTACAGGAATGGGGATTTGGTCGAGTGGATATGTGCGTTTCCCATTTCAGCTAGGCGACTGGTGCCAAAGGTTGCAGGTTCGAGTCCCGCTCGTTCCGAACATAAAATATACATGCAGTATGTCTTATCAGGGTAACCATTTTTACAGGCTGAAGACTCCGTGAAAAAAAAAAAGCACAAAAAAACAGCGGACTAAAGATGTGCAATCTAAGTTACTGAGTAAGGCAAAACCAACAGACATTGTCATAATCATCATCTTTGTCATCCTCTTGGATCTCTCAGTTCTGCTGATCAAATGACACGGAGCTTATATACATGTAATCATTCGTGTCTATCCTGCCATAAAATTTTGGCTATGAGTGTGATACAGTCCACAGTTTTCAAGTTAGGCCCATGTGATTTCAGAATTTACTAAGTATATGCAGATCTATATCAAGTTCAGTGTTTGTGATGTCACCTACAGTATTGTGCAATACATGTCTATCAGTCAAAATATGAAAATCTTGTGAACACTCTAGCATCTTTAATTTTGATTGCTCTTCATGAAATTTATGTGAATTGTGGGGAAAGTCAGAATCTTGATTGTAAATGCTATGAGCAAGGTCTTTTTAGCCAAATGGTCACATAAGTAGGTTCCAGCCTGGATACTTAAATTCATCTATTCGTATAATAACAGAGCATTAAGCCCATGGGCCTCTTGTTTTAGGCTCTACCTGCAATAAAAGTGAAAGTCACTTAGGGATGGTTCAACATTATCATCATTTTTGAATTAGTACTTAAGGTACTAAATTTCATGACCCCCTCCCCCCCTCCAATCAGTACTTTAAAAATGATGATTTTCCAAAAAAATCATAACAAAATTGCACAAAACAGGCCATAAATTGACCATTATTTTCCATATTCTGTGAAAGTGTGCAGACCCATTTAACCCCCTCCCCCTTTGCGTACTGTAAGTACTAATTCAAAAATGATGAAAATGTTGAACCATCCCTAAATTACTTGATCATGGAGTCACCGAACAAACTGCAATACTGGACAGTGTATGAGCTGCCGTGAAATTGTTTATGAAACTGTAAAACTTTGGTTTAATGACACTATCTATTCCCTGCAAAATATTCCAGGTGTGTGAATATGTCCAATTGGAAAGGGATTTAACTTTGAAGTCTCACAAAGCTTGTAGTGTTAAGTGAACATGTGGGATATGTGAGTGCTGTGTCATCCATGAAATGTGTATACACTGTGCAAACATATTGAACAACAGTACCGAAGCAAAGCACTTAAATAAGGATTAACCCGTAGTCGCCTGCTGACATGCTTAACAAGGATAGGGAATTGCTGTCCTTTTCTGCCATCTGGCATTAGCAGCAAAAATTCTTGCAAGTTTTCAAATAAAGGTATTTTGAAGAGTCATAGCATAGAATAATGAATATTACATAAGACTGTGTGTTCACCATGGAATCATCTCTAGCTCTCTGTTTAGCTGACCTTTTCAGGGCTAATGCCTGATGCTGGCCACAGCGCCATCTTCAGGTTTATTAGGTGATTTGGTGTACGAACCTTGCCACCAATAAGCCAGAATGGTTTGTGGGATCGTGGGTGTTTGAAGTTGCACATTTGGACCCATTTACCAGAACCTGCTGAATGTAGCAAGGGGACTAGCACCCGCAGGTGATGTCCAAAATGCACATTCTTGATGGCAGCAATATGAGGGGCACCTGTGGATAGCTATACTCTGATTTGTATGCATGTACTGTATGACATGTTGCTGATCACGACTGATCGATTGATCGGGTTATGGGGTCAGTATGGTGATCATACACCAGAGCCTGTAAACCAAGCCCATCTGTACTTCTAGACACAAAAGCCAATTTGGCCAAATTGGCTCCGATCAAGGGATCACAGCATCAGCATGGATTCTTGAACTTATCATGAGATCAACTGATCTGTTACTCATGTGATGAGGCAGGCATAAAATTGATGAACTCATAGGACTTTTTTTCAGTCTATGCAAAGTGTTTTTGGAGGTATAGTGGTATACCCTGTATGGAAACCATGTACTCTTAAACAAAACATTATGCATGAGTTTAAATTACAGCTGTCAATCCAAACAATTTTTTTTTAAATGCAGTGAAATGACCCTGGGATTGAAAGAGTGACAAGGAATTATTATGGACCACAGAGCGGGAGTTTATGATGTGTATTTCTTCAGGCCCTAAATGCAGAGTACAGTAAGCCAGGTTTTAGGAGCTGTCTTGGCTCCTGCGGTCGACAGAGAGTGACTTGAGCCAGACAACTGGCATGCCTTTAATGTTTTGTTTGGAAGGATTACTGGCTCCTGTGGCGGCTGATATATAAACACAGTCATGGGTACCAGTGGTAAAAGCTACACCTGTGAAAAATATGGCTCCTTCAGCTTCAGTCAGCTGCATACATTTTTTCGGTGGTGTTTTCATTATAGAATGTGTTGCTGGTGACTGGGGTGGTCATTACAAACTTCGCCCAAAGCTACTTGAAAGTTGTAATTTATTTTGTAAATTGTCAGCGCGTGAGAGAGTTGAGATGCAGGGGGAAAAAATGACACTTCAGGGGTTTGACATAAAATTGCCCAATGGATGTGAATCTTAGATTGGAACAAGTGAAAATTTACAGACCAACAGTGCCGGCGTCACAAGACTTGCCGAGATAGGTTCAAAACTGCTTGAAGGTCAAAAGATGCAAATTCTTCATATTGACCCCTTCTTTTGACAGGGGCTATCAAACATGCTGACAGCATGTGCAGAATGAACCATGTATCTCTTGATTCCATGGAGACTATGATCAACTCTGATACCATGAGAAATGACTGCTTCTCCAGAAAGGATGTTTGATTGAATTCACCCTGACAGTCGCAACTTCTATCGTAGGGTATCTTGTCAGTTGTGTGATAATCTGGCATCCTGTCCAGAATGCTGTTGCTCTTCTCCAAGTGCCAAAGTGGCCCCTTGTGAGGCAGTCTGGTAGCCTGTTATTTAGTGTGGTATCCTGTCAGTTTTAGTCTGGTATCCTGTTGGGTCTCCCCAGCCAGTTTCTAAGTGGCCCCTTGTGGCAACATGTTAGAATTACCATGCCATATCTGTGGGCCTACAAAAGTGCCAATTAGGTCAGAAGAGTGCATTGACTGGATGTTCTGTGGCTCCTGTACCTCTACAGATCAGCCAGGTATATACTCTAAAAAAACCAGATGCAATATATTTCACTCAGTTGCACCTGTTTTATTAACTTTTGCTTTTGTCAGTTAAGCAGAATTCATGATCGTGCAAAAGTACATGGTGCCCAATTGCCAATTTGGTTTTAATACGTGATTGCCATGAGAAGGTACTACTAGGCACTTACGGCGCCCCCCCCCCCCCCCCAAAAAAAATTGGAAACCCCTTTTGATTTACAAAATAAGTAAATAAATAAATAAATGGATCGATGGATGGATGGAAAGATAGTTAGAAAAAAAGTTTTATGCTTTTATTTTCATGTTGCAAAATTTAAAAAAAGTAAAACTGACAGAAACATGAAAAATTACAAAGTAAAGAGAACAAGATGAACCGAGAAATATTTCCGGTTTGGGTATGCACCCCTGTGTGTTGTCTTGCCCTGCCTGAACCAGTTGACATTCTCAAACAAAGCAGAGTGTATCTATGTATTTCCTTTGGTGGATTTAAGACTGGGGTGGACTTTTTTTCTTGTTGTGCTTTTGTGGACAAGACTGGTGCACGAGTCCAGCAAAGGGCCTGAACTCAGGCATTCAATCTTGATACATTTGCGTTAAAAATCTACAATTTCATGGAAAGAATGGGGGGGGGGGGAGACGATGACTGCATCTCAAGGTTATCAAAACCTGTGGAAACTAGTCAGAAGTGGTGCCTAATTTCCATGATATGTTTTTGATTCTCGTCTCATATGAGTTCAGTGTTTATGCATCAATCAAATCACTTAATTTTGTGTGCAAACTAAGTGAATAGCGGAGACTGACCTTTATTGGATACAGGGGGAGCATTTGAGAGTGCAATAGATGATGTTCATACAAGCAGAGACACTTGTCATATTGGGTTTTGCAGTCAAAATGCCACTTCATTTATGTCTTTGTATTTGGGTACGTCATCTATTCTGTTAAGATGAAATGCCACAGAGTGCTATAAAATATTTATGATATTTTCTTTTGCACATTTTCATTACTCAAGCAATGGGCTAGCTGACTTATTGTAAAAACAGCCATTTCTGCTGGACTCATCAGCAAATTAGATAAACATTATCAAGATAAATGCATAACATGATTTAAAAAAAAAAAAGCAGGCAGGGCTGGCGATGATAAGTCCAGTCAAAGTATAGAAACAAGTCTGAACAGTTTCGTTTCAGAAGAAAGTCCACAGGTGTTTGGATAGCTGTACTCTGCTTTACATAGCAGTGGGCAGCTTGCTGCTTTATATAGCAGTGGCCAGCATTATGAACTGATGTTACATGTATGCACATGTCATTTGAGAAACACAAACAAAACAGTGCATGTCTAGACTACCAGTCCAACTGTCCAGAAGGATGTATTGATTGATATTTGGAAATTCCCAACATGTCCCATGAGTAAGGAGCCAAAGCTTTGTTACCAGAAGGGATGGATTCAATAACAGCTGGCCTCTTTGGGAGGAAAAAAATCTTCCATCACACCTTGGTAGGGCTGCTAGTCATTAATTAGTTTTCAAAGCGATCTACCCTTTGGTTTAGTAAGGAGAATTCCTTTTTTTTGGCTAACTTTTCAAACCATTTTATTCTATAGCTAGAAGCAGCTGCTCCCAAGCATTTCATGATACTATATGCTGTGGCCAGAAACTTGTTATTGTTAGCCTTCTTTGTCGTAAGAGTGAAGACTAACTGAACACAAAAGAATCTTACTTTGAGGGTTCCAGGAGAACATTGCGTCTCCCCCCCCCCACCTGCCCTCCCCCACCTGTGATGTACACGGACAGCCACTTGTAGAATACAACTATGTGTCTTGTCAATTTTGTGATACTTGTCAACTCCACATTTTGGTGGGAGTCTCCAAGAGTTGTTAAAGTAAAGCGACTATGGGGGAAATGGCAGGGCCAGAATTTCGCAAAATTTTACGAGAATCTATTTGGATTTTTATCAGTTAGTTTTCTTTTTAAAGAAGGACAAGTTTAGGAGAATCTTTACGAGAATGGATTCTCGGATTCACGCGGAAATTCTGGCCCTGAATGGCCCATCTTTGTTTTCAAGAAAGCATCTTTTACCTGGATCTCCATTCAAAAAACTTTTGGTGTTGACGCCCATGCCTGCTGTATATAACCAGGGATGTTGCAGACGGCCACAGTCCATTTACGTGCTGTATCTCCTCTATTGTCACGTCCACATGGTGAGGAGACGGCAGTCTGCACACTGTTGACATGGCAGTCCATCTGCTTGATTGCCGGGTTCCTATAGTTGAGGGATAAATCACACAAGTTGTGCATGTTCAAGGAGCAATCAAGTGGGCTGTGAGAGTCCACTATATCATTATATATAGACCTATAAACCTGTTTGGGTGCATGTCGCATGGAGTGTAGCACAATTATACATCCCGCGGTAAGAGGGATTTGGAAATATTGACTTCTTTATGTGGGTATTTGTTGCGTTTTGTCATGAAGAAGATCATCGCGGCCTGCCAGAGGTGTGCCGTTGATATTTCAATAGGTAATATGTTTTGCAGCCCAATAGGGGCCCAAGTAATGCTAACACCACAACAAAATTGACTGAGGAAATAATCTCATGAGTTTCCATGGCAACAGCATGGACGTGTTGCTAAGGAAATTTTATAAACAGTGCCCCATGCGTGTTCCTGTTGTCTATTTTTGTCATTAGATTGTGGTCCTCTTATGTAAACAGCTTCAGGTCTTTGCTAAAGCTAATGCCACATAATTGTCTTCTTTTAAAATATGTATGCTAACAACTTTTTGTATCAATTCTTTATAGAAATAACGTACTTGGTCATTCAAGTAAATCTGTCAGTGGGAGCCATCGTACACTACTGTGGCCATTACTTCCAGCTTCTTGCCATCTTTGTCGTTTATTCGGGGTTTCCTTGGATACCAAGGTCAAGATGGGCAGAATTTGGATAGTTAACAAATATGTATTTCTTGCTGCGCACAAAGTGTTTGAATGCTCTCGTAATATAAAATGCACATGTTGAATTACATGTACCTGCAAATGTCATGCTATATATACTACCAGTACATATTGCTAAGTGACATATCCCTTACATGACTGAACGTTTTTATTCATTAGGTCTTTTCATGGTTTTGATGACTTGCTGGTTGGGCCTCATGTATGCATAATTGGAGTTTATGATATTTTATAATCATCTGATAATCTGTCTTGTGAACTGTTGGAGAGTTTGAGAAGAAAAAGGAAAGCAAAAAGCCACACACGTCTCTCTCTCTCTCTCTCTCTCTCTCTCTCTCTCTCTCTCTCTCTCTCTCTCTCTCTCTCTCTCTCTCTCTCTCTCTCTCTCTCTCTCTCTCTCTCTCTCTCTCTCTCTCTCTCTCTCTCTCTCTCTCTCTCTCTCTCTCTCTCTCTCTCTCATTCATGTGATCATAGAAGGAATACCCACTTGTTGGATTAACCCAGGTCGATATGCAGGTTGTTGTCAAATGGCATTTGCCTCAATGTTTTGACTCACTATTTTGTTTGCAGGAAATGTTTTGAATAGAGAGCTATCAGGAATGAGGCTGATTCAGTACTCATTTCACAAAGGACCCATATTTACCTTTCAAACTATATGAAACACTTGCCTGGATTCATTTTGATGTACGAGCAAACAGTTTGTTGACTTCAATTGTTGGTAACTATGTTGACTTGTGTTATATGATACAATCATTGCTACACAAATAAAAGATATCATGAACAGTACTAAGGACATGGGTGATGTGTGGTTTCTGATGTCAATGTGTACACTGTTATCAACATATGGCATGTTATGAACAGTCCTAAGTACATGGGTCATGTGTGGTTTCTGATGGCAATATGTACACTATTATCAGCATATGGTACTTTATGAACAGTACTAAGTGGGTGATGTGTGGTTTCTGATGGCAATATGTACACTATTATCAACATATGGCATGTTATGAACAGTCCTAAGTACATGGGTCATGTGTGGTTTCTGATGGCAATATGTACACTATTATCAACATATGGCATGTTATGAACAGTCCTAAGTACGTGGGTGATGTGTGGTTTCTGATGGCAATATGTACACTATTATCAACATATGGTACTTTATGAATAGTACTAAGTGAGTGGGTGATGTGTGGTTTCTGATGGCGATATGTACACTATTATAAACATATGGCATGTTATGAACAGTCCTAAGTACGTGGGTGATGTGTGGTTTCTGACAGCAATATGTACACTATTATCAGCATATGGTACTTTATGAACAGTACTAAGTGAGTGGGTGATGTGTGGTTTCTGATGGCGATATGTACACTATTATCAACATATGGCATGTTATGAACAGTCCTAAGTACGTGGGTGATGTGTGGTTTCTGACAGCAATATGTACACTATTATCAACATATGGTACTTTATGAATAGTACTAAGTGAGTGGGTGATGTGTGGTTTCTGACAGCAATATGTACACTATTATCAACATATGGCATGTTATGAACAGTCCTAAGTATGTGGGTCATGTGTGGTTTCTGACAGCAATATGTACACTATTATCAACATATGGTACTTTATGAATAGTACTAAGTGAGTGGGTGATGTGTGGTTTCTGATGGCGATATGTACACTATTATCAACATATGGCATGTTATGAACAGTCCTAAGTACGTGGGTCATGTGTGGTTTCTGACAGCAATATGTACACTATTATCAACATATGGTACTTTATGAACAGTACTAAGTGAGTGGGTGATGTGTGGTTTCTGACAGCAATATGTACACTATTATCAACATATGGTACTTTATGAACAGTACTAAGTGAGTGGGTGATGTGTGGTTTCTGACAGCAATATGTACACTATTATCAACATATGGTACTTTATGAACAGTACTAAGTGAGTGGGTGATGTGTGGTTTCTGACAGCAATATGTACACTATTATCAACATATGGTACTTTATGAACAGTACTAAGTGAGTGGGTGATATGTGGTTTCTGATGTCAATGTGTACACTATTATCAACATATGGTACTTTATGAATAGTACTAAGTAAGTGGGTGATGTGTGGTTTCTGATGGCAGTATGTACACTATTATCAACATATGGTACTTTATGAACAGTCCTAAGTAAGTGGGGGATGTGTGGTTTCTGACGGCAATATGTACACTATTATCAGCATATGGTACTTTATGAACAGTACTAAGTGAGTGGGTGATGTGTGGTTTCTGATGGCAATATGTACACTATTATCAGCATATGGTACTTTATGAATAGCACTAAGTAAGTGGGTGATGTGTGGTTTCTGATGGCAATATGTACACTATTATCAGCATAAGGCAGTCCAGATGAAATGACACCTTACTGTTGGTAAATACATGAAGTAGAGTCGTCCTTCTTCTAATAAGGACAGCCTTTCTTAAGGGAGAAAGGAAAATACAGTAGAAATGGACACTTTCACCTTGATATTGGCCTGCATGGGAGGGATATTAATCTACAAGAGGGGATTCAGTTTAGGTGGACCACTGTACTTGTTGTAATGAGCACGAAATGCCATCTGATGGTAAATATACTGAACTATATAAGTTGCAGACACAAAATGAAACAAACATAGCTCAAATTGCTGCCAGATGCCAAGTGCAGGTGACTTCTGGCGACATACATGCTAGACTGTGTTATTCTGCTGACATATGTCCCGATATAAAATGGCATTGGGTGACAGTTGTACTGAAAAATCTCATTATACTGAATGATGTCTCCATTTCAAGTGAAATATGAAAGCAAATACTGTAAATTGCTTTATTTTTGTGTGCATAAATTTTCACTTTTTTTTTGTTTTGTTTGCATTTGTGACATTTCATTGTAATTTTAATTTCACTGTTTTGTGCAAATTTCTATTCAAAGAATGTTAAAATACCATACTATTTCTCTGTGATTTTATATTTCAAAGTTTTGCACCATCAGCAAAATAAGCGAAAACAAGAGCACAACGAAATTAAAGCAATTTACAGTATACTGACCTATTTCATTGTAGCAAGTAAGCCAGACATAAAAGTGATGTTATGACAAGAACCACACAAAATAAAGTATTTCTCCATGTAAAGTAACATCTGCTGTCAATGCTTGGCACTATTTAATTTCCTATGTGTACTTGTTGGTGTTTGTTCCCTTTGTACCAAAGTATTTGTGTTTTTTTGTTTTGTTTTTTTGTTTTTGTTTTCTAACAGAGCTCTCCATGTAAAGTGACACCCGGTGGCAAGTATATTGAACTATCTGATCATTTGCTTTTTCAGGGCTTCATGGTGCTCCTGCTGACCTGAAGAACAGGCGTGATGTATTTGGCTCCAATGTGATTCCCCCCAAACCCCCCAAGACATTCCTGCAGCTGGTGTGGGAGGCCCTACAAGACGTCACTCTTATCATTCTTATAGTCGCAGCCATCATCTCATTGGGTCTATCATTTTATAAACCACCTGATAATAAAGAAGGTGAGTGCAACAACAACAACAACAACAACAACAACAACAACAACAACATCAAACAAATCAAGAATGAACTTGCGTGTTTGTATGTGTATGTAGTTTGAAAATTCTTGGGGAGAAATTAACTCATTCCATACTAGTTACAGAAGTCTCAGTATATATTTGGCTTCAGATAGATCTTTATGAGAATTGCATAGTTTAATTCTGCACAAAATGAGCTTTCGTTCGATTATCGACCGACGTTCTCGAAAGTGTGCAGTGATGTGTGAATTGTCTGACAAGTTATTCAGGAAAGACAGCAGGACTGGGATTTGCTCTGCAATGCAGAAGTCATCCATGAAAATAAGCAACATAGAATGGAAGGAGTTTAAAGTGTGATTGTATTGTCTGTAAGTGGTGAATTTATGCACCATTTTTATTTAGTGTCTTGGCCTATCATTCAACAGGGTTTTGTCGTCATCTGTGTGTGGGTATGTCTGGCCATGTATGCTTCCGTCCGTACTTTAACCTTGCGGATGCAATAACTTTTGAAAAAATTGAGTTACTGTCATGAAACTTGTACTGTCAAAGTATCTAATTGGAAACTTGAAATTCAGTAACCTTGATCTATTTTCCAGGTCACCAGGGGTCATATTTTTTCCTTGCGAACACAATAACTTCTAACTTTTGAACAAATTGAGTTTCTATTGTGAAACTTGTGCTGCCGAAGCATCTCATTGGAAGCTTGGCTGCATTCAACATTTAGTGACCTTGACCTATTTTCAAGGTCACCTTGGATCATAATATTCTTACACTGGCCCGGGGGTCTTAAGGTCATTCCTACTGCCAAATTTCAATCTTTATATAACTGTACAAACAGCAAATTCCTGCTCAACACAGAACGTTACATTTTCTTCTGAGAATAAATGTAAATTTGCCCATTATCTGATTAAAATGTTCCCTCGGGTGAAAATCATATGGATTATTGAATATTTAGAGATCTGAAGTCCATGACCTGATCATCATGGGTTTATGTTTACAAGAGAAATGCATTATCCTTCGTATTAGTCTCCAACAGCTCGCATTTGTTTTCAAGGTAAATCAAATATGCACCGCACTCCATTAATGTAGGTAATGTGACAGAAACATTTATGGCAGCACTCAGTCTTAGCTAGGGAACACGATTGTAATGCCCAAAACAGGTGCATTAATAGATCACTGTCCCATACGTTACTGTATGCACATGTACTTGAAATTGGTTCATGACAGCATTGGCCAGAACTTAGCTCCTGAAATTTTGCGTCCTTTCTGGTTGGATATATGTTATATTTGAAAAGGGTGGCTTACTTTGTATTGTTAAATACTGATCTATCTTGAGGCCTCCTTGAAATGACACAAAAATTCTATGTACGAAGTGAAGACAATGTCCAACAGTAGGACAACAATGCAATATTTGTTTGATTCACCCCAAAGAAAGAATGTACTTTATACTACTTTGTGTAAAGGATGCCAATGTAACAGAACTTTTGACTTCATTTGGCAGCCAATTCCATGCTACTGCACCATCAAAACTGAAACTTCAGCTGTCATGTCCTTTCTCATTGGCTATACATGAGCTGTCATTAATAAAATGTCCTTTCTCAATCTTTTTATGTCTGGAACAGATAAAGGTAAGAAATGAAAAAGGTATCCAGGTCAGAAACATGAATATATCATTTTGTTACGGTTTGCTTGCCTGGTGTTCCACCCTGCTCAGCTTTGTACTTTTTCTTTTCAGCCACTTGGGGGAGCCAGTGTAGTATTAAAAGTGTGACTTGGTACCACTCCTTTTATGGTATTAGCCAATGTAGTATTAAAAGTCTTGACTTGATACAGCTGTTTTTTAATGGTAATATGGCTGTAAATTCGCAGATACAGTTCATTTTAATTTCCAAACTTCCTTAAAACTTTTCTCAGGGATAATTTGGGGGTATTATCATAAACACAGTTTGTTGCACCGATATATAGGTTGCACCTTCATGATTTGAAAGTTTTGTTTTACTTTGAAACCCATAGTTGAAGGCCACCCTTCATGGTCTTAACCCTGTCAACTCTATGGACTTTTGTTGTACTGTGTATTTAACCCCTTTGCACCCTGCTACATGTCATTCACACATTGACTGTAAATTCACTGCATTACTGAGTGCTGGAGTCTAGATGGTTAAAGCCAATGTGGCAGATTCCCAGGCCCCCAAAGTTACGGTCCAAAAGTATGGGTTTCACGGAAGCTCAGGGATTGGATCTTTGAGTGAGTGACTTTCCTGGTGAAAATGTTATTGTAACAGAGTAGTGCCACTCATTTCAAACTTTTATTTAGCCTTTTGTTGCAGTATCTGCTATTAAGACCACCCATATGTCTTCTCTGGCAGGACTTTTTTTTTTTTTCTTTGGTGGCCAATAAAAGTTAAGAGATACATGTCTTAGAGGGATGGTCTCGTAAAAATGTGCTCAGACATGGCAGGTGGTCTTTATAGCAGGTGCCATTGTTGTCTGGAACATTTAGCCAATAAAATTGCAAGGAGAGCAAAAATAGGTCATATGTTTACTTTTAGTGTAGATCCATCACAACCATACGAAAGCTGCAGATCCTAGACATCTGTGATAATATTTGCTTTTAGTTTAATATTAATACCACTAGTCAACAGGTGTGATCAATACATACTTATGTATGGATATATATTTACAGAAAAGCATTATTCTGAACAAGCTGAGCTTCATTGACTGAATATACTGCTTGCAGTGTCACAGTAATTTATGTATGCTAATAAGCATGGATAGAATCTTGAAATTGATATTTTTGCAGGAACTATCTGAAGCTATACCTCCTTAATGGCTTGCATTTTGTTAGATTTTTCAGAATGGCTTTCAGTGTAAAAACCAATTTTCAAAAAGATTTCATTTCTCCTGATAGGGAGTTCCATAATTTCCTTTTTACACACTTTATGACTTGAAATTAAATCTGACAGTTTCCTGACTGTAATTTTCACAAATTAAACTCCAATCATGCACAATTAGATCAGCTCACATAAAAAAAAAAAAAAAAAATTACAAGAAAGAAAGATTTACAGAGAGTGATACTGTCAGTCACTGTATGGTTATTCCTTGGGAATGCATTCTGTCCTTCATACTGTGTAACTTCGATACAATGGTTCCTTATAACAAACATTAACTGTTCTATTTCCGAGTACAGCTGTATATACCCTTTCTGGCAGACCACATTTATGTGGTACAGTCTGGTAACCCTCCTTCTCTGGTCAGGATAAAGTGGAATCAACAGTTTCCTGTGGTACCCATTGGGCACATTACACCCAACCTGTCCCAAGGAAAGCCATTCACCAGGGGCATACCATGATAGGGCCTGTCTACAATTCTCAGCAAAACTGATTTTTATTAACATGGAATTGAAATAAAAACATTGAAGAAGGCACTTTGACGTGGGGTGCTTTTGGGTGATTTGAGCAAGACGTGGTTAAAGAGGCTGTCAGCCAAGAAATTATGTCCAGAGGGAAAAGGAATTTCAATGAGAGATATTCGTATAAAATACAGGGGAGCAGAGTGGTATATAAATGTACATGGTAGAGAGGGCAGAATCCAGCTACATTTTCTTAAGGCTGACCGTGGAGATTCTTGTTCTTTTTTCTCTGATTTCAACTTATTTCATACCTTTTGTCAGTTTTGAAATATATGTATATATATCATATGTTGAGCGGCCATGACGTGGAAGATGATTGTATCTTTAAATTCGTGGTAGAATTCATTGGACGACAGTATGCTTGGTGTAAGCATCGGTGGTTTTTGCAGTGCCTTGCTCGTCATGTTCCAGCTGCAGTAGTAACAGCTGGGGCATGACTTGACAGATGATGTGAGAATAAAAACACTGGTCACGAGCCTTACTAATGTAGTAGAGAAAGAGTCAAACTAAAAAATAGAAGATCTGAATCTTTCATGATACTCTGGATTGGGCATGCCATCCAGTTATTGGCAACTCCCAGTGATCGGCCTCAGTGTCCATCCACTTCCAGATTCATGTCTGTGCACGCTCTCAGTAGCTACTCTCCCTCTGTGTTTTTATAAACCAGACAGGCCAATGCCAATGAGTATGATTGAACAGTTCCTGTAGGCTTTTATTTATTTCCAACTGGACCTTACCCCATCCCTCCTTTACTATCTATTTGGCGAGGGCTCCCAAGATAGAAGGCAAAGTCACTGGGGAAATTCCAGTAATCTGGAAGAAGCCAAGATTTTTCGAGAGAAGGAGCCTTAATTATTTGCTTGGGCCTTAATTATTTTCTTGTCAGATGAAAGATGAGTGTGCTGTGTGGCAGTTACACATTGAATCATTAACCTCAGTGTGGTAAAAGCACCCTTCTTAAGAAGGGGGGGTGGGGCAGCTGGCTCTGTTTGAATTGGCCAAATTCTAAGAGAGAGTTTTCAGTCTTAGACAGTACATTATGTTTGAATCTGCTTTGTTAAATTTATGCAACTTTCACATGTTATGGGTGTACATGCAAACCAATGTGAAAAGTAGACCGGAGAGGCGGCTGGTATTGTTAAATTTCATTATCAGTGGAGCAAGGGTCTTACCCTGTTCTCCCATGACAAATTTGTACAGTAATGAAAAACAATCTGAATGGGAATCGTATATGGAACCTATGATAATATGCCTCAGATCAACAGCTTTAGTGCTATAAAATCATCCAGCAAAAATTTAACCGATATGATAATAATATCGCGGGAACAGATTATTCAGATGATCACTGTTTTGCCGACAAACCAGACAAGATGACAAAGTTGTTTTAAGTTGTTTACTTTGTTGAATGACGAAAGAAATGTACAATCAATGATGAACAAGAATTATATACAGCAATATGGAATATTCCATGTGCAGCTCGGTCACTATATACATTGAGCAGGCGACCCATGCTATGTGAATCTTGCCTGTGTGGCTGACCGGCTAACCATACAAGGGAATGCAAGAACTTTGCTCAGTCCATGTTTAATGTTCTGCCGCCTTCTTCCAGCTGTTCATTTGTTGCTGGCATATACATCCTCGAAGATGGTGAATGGGCAGAATTTTTCCTTTACAAGACACACACACACACACACACCCCAACCTGGTCACCATTTATTTTAGTACACTGAAAATAAATAAAACACTGGTAGGACCTGTTTAACATTACAAAACTACTGCATTTTTTGGGGGGGGTCCAATTCCGGCTTACTCTACTCCTCAAAGTAAAGGTCATTGTCACTATCGCCAGTGGTTGCCGAATATTTACAGAACAGCTTCACGGCCTGTTTCACAGTCCTCTTGGTACTGTCTGAGGCCTTTTGCTTTTGCAAATTTATAACATCCTCCATATCCAGGTTGCCAAATTGCCCAGTAGCCATCATACAATCTTTCTGGTTGCTCACAAACAGCAGTAAACATCTCTTTGTTTTGTATCGTTTTGCCAAGAATGGCGATGCCAGATGCCCAGTCGAAGGTAAAGGTGTCAGCTGCTATAACGTCAGCTAGGAGGGGCAGCTCACAGCATTGTCTAGGCTACTTGCGCCACCTAGTGAGCTTTTCTCAAACTGTCTGGTTGACAATAAGTTGTGCTCCATTTGATAGCAACAATTGTCAACCGGTTCATCAACCAATCAGGTGCCTTCTTTTCTATTTGACGTATAATAATGCACAATGTCGCATAGCTGTATCTGGTACTAGTATGAAGGTCATATGACTGCAAACATAGGATAAGGGCAAGTATTCAACAGCTTTCCCACATGAGATGTGCCTACAAGGTGCCGTGGAAAGCTGTTGACTCAGTCTCTGTGGGGTTAATATCCAACAGGATTGTTCTATAGTTCTGCATTTTTTGTTTTTTTAATTGCAGGTAAGCCAGTAATGTTATTATGTCATATTATTATGACCAAAAAAGTGTGCAGCAAACAAAGCAAAGAAAGAGAAAAAAAACCCAAACAGTAAAGAGGCATTATAATTCTTATATCATCAATCACTGAAACTAGATGCACAAAAATTATACAGCTGCTCTGTTTATATTTATTTCAAATGTAGGAACTTTTGTGCAAATTCAGGGCATGCCGTATCTCAATCTACCCTATGATTTTCATGATAAGATCCCAGTAATCCCTGATTGGATGAAGATATTGACTGGACTGAGCAGCTGAGCTAAGCAACAAGATGAAATTTGATTCCCACTTTTGGCAATGTCCTCAATCAATTTCCTTGTTGTTGTGCCATATTTTCATCAAGGAAGATCGACATAGATTACGGGCGCAAGAATTGTGCTTAATCTCAGAGGTATATTCAACATTGGTTTTGTCTGTTTTATTCATCAAAATTCCATGTGTTGCAAAGCAGTTTTATCACAATGAACAATTATGAAAAGAGATAGATAAGGCAACCAGGGGCTGTTGCAATTAGTGGGTAATGAATTTTTCAGCCATCCTTACAACTGAGTATAAGCAATCAATATTCCCTTATTTTAAGATTGGCAAAGATAGGCAAGAAAGCCAGGAGTCAGGAAGGTTAGCCCATCCAGACCCGGACCCACAATTCAAAAAAAAAACAACAAACAAACAAAAACAAAAAACCACCACCACCCCTCCAAAAAAAAAAATGTGTATTCACTCACTGACATTGGGATTGGTACCTGACCTTGACCTTGACCTTTGAGAGAATGGAGCACTTTACTCTCATTATATACACAGGCAGACATGGTGAACACTCAATGAAATGCCACACTTTCAGTTACCATGGCAACCAATTCATGACTGCCTCATTTATTGAAGAATGGAGAAGGGAAAATTGACATTAGCATATTATCCTGTCTCAGTCGCAGGTGAAAAAAAAAAATCGGCAAACTGCAACACTATATTGCGGCAACATTGCTTATATTGTTGCAAGGGCCTGTCGCGCAAGCACGGCCAGCTTTAGAATAGTGTGTTGTATTTCCAGGCTCTCCTTTCTAATTGATTGTGATTCAGCAAATCATTATTTGTAGTACTTCAACATATCGCATGATTATATACCTGAGGAGCAACCCAGTGCATAGATATTGGTTGCTTCCATTCCATTTGCATCTCAGGGAAAATCGTTACACGTTAGGCAGTTGGTCGTGGATATCTGTGAGAACG
Source organism: Hermodice carunculata (assembly GCA_964020975.1). Lineage (NCBI taxonomy): Eukaryota > Metazoa > Annelida > Polychaeta > Eunicida > Amphinomidae > Hermodice > Hermodice carunculata. The sequence continues at coordinate 763,854 of CAXHWN010001660.1, forward strand.
GCACAGTATGGGATGTCTGGAGGTAGAAACACCATTCTGGGAAAACCATCAGGGGGAAAAATATATGACAGATATTCTTTTCTTGTATGGTGATATAAGTTGCTTTTAAATTAATTTTCTTCATTGTGGCATTGTAAAAAAAAAAAAAATCAGGACAGAACAGATAGAATGAGATTAAAACCTGGATGCAGAGTGCTCTCATGTAAAAAGCTGACGGTGGGGCCCATGGTGCAGACTGTTATAGCAAAACTATCTCATAAAGAAGGGACATTTAACTCTCTGAGTGCCAAAATTTTGGATTGAGTCAACAGCTTTTCTCAGGAACTGGAGGTATGCTGTTACTTGAATGAAAGGTCTTTTTACGAGGCAAAAGAATCTGAGATCCTAATGATTATTCAGACTAGTTTCACTTTAGTCGATCGACTTCAGACGTGATTGGCTCTGAAAGAGTTGACACGTTAATGATAAGAACTGTTCATGTACATACTTCAGAGGGAGCCAGAGTACCCATCATGTTATATCATGGCCCACCTTGTAATCAGGGGCCTTATAGGAGAGCAGGAACTGCCAAGCCTTTTTATTTTAAATACAAAAATAGAGTGGAAACTAGAGTCGTGATTTCTGATAAGGTTTACCCTGTAAGTGCGTAGTCAACAACTTGTTTGCCTTTGTACCATTTTATGTCAGCCAAGGTAGCAGCAAGAATCCTGACCTTGGGATCCATCAATGAAGTCTCGTGAACGCGTGGCAAAAAATACTGAACGTTTTAAGGTAGCTTGCAGGAGAAAGTGTACTTTCAGAGCAGCGAGAGTGCAAAAAGTAATTTTAAACAAATTTTTAATTCAAGAAAAAGCATTGTAAGTATAAAAATGCATTTCAAATGCCTGAAAAAAAAACTCTTGAAGTACAGTCAGCAAAAAAAAAAGGAGTTAAAATAAAAAAATAAAAATAAAAATACATTTTGAGAGTCATTGCTTTTAATTTACCATCCAGTGCTCCCAAGCTTAATAACAAATTGAAGATCTGTTTTTTGTGGTTTCTACAAAAACAATTACTTCTTAATGAGTCTGACCCACAGTTAGAGATGTAAATCTATTGCCTGCCAACTGATTTCCTCAACTGCTGTCCTCAACATGCTGCCCTGGCATTTTTCCTGTATCCGTAAGTGCCACCCACTCAGGGCTGTGAATCTGCCATCATATTTTGTCAATCGATTTCATTACTTACAGAGGAGAGGAAACGGCCTATTGATCAAGTTTGTGAGGTATAATGATGGGATATAAGGGGCTATGTGATCTGTGGCGCAGTGGAGAGCACAGACTGATGATCGAAGGTGAAAGCTTAAAACAAGTGGCACTGGTCTTAACTAATTAGACGATGGTCTAATGAAAGACAACATGTCTGCTTTTCTGTGTCTCCAAGCATTAACTCTTTCAGTGCCAATCTCGTCTTAAACCGATCTACTCAAATCGAACTAATCTGAATTATCATTAGGATCCCAGATTCGTATTCCTCCTAAAATGACCTTTCATTCAAGTACCAGTATGCCTGTAGTTCCAGAGAGAATACACCAGGTCAACAGCTTTTCTCCGTCCAATGTGCACGCCGAGAAAAGCTGTTGACTCAGTCCTAAATTTGGCACTGAAAGGGTTTATGGTTAGCCACAGGGAATGGATAGCATGTGTGAGGAGATAGCAGCAATGTTCAATAGCCACAACTCTGTACAAGACAGTTGACACTTAGCAAATCCTTGTTGACCCATCATTAAGTTGACCCGCGATTAAAAGTGAGTCAACAGTATTCTCTGCTGCCAGTTAGGTACAGAACCGTTTGAGAGGACAGGTCTTAACCTCCAACAAGATTCAGCCAGTGTGAAGGGCATTAGAATGACCATTACCAGGACATCATTTTTAGATGATGACTCTTAATCCTTTTGTAGTCAGGTTAAGAGTGAGTCAACAGCTTTCCTTGGCATGGGTTGGGCACATGGAAAGCTGTTGAGCTAGGATGCACCGTCATGATAGATCTGACATATAATTCTCAGCCATTTTTTTTTATTTCGATGAATTCAAGCCCATTCCTGGTCAGAGTTTGACTGAGTCAATAGCTTTCCTTGGTAGGGGTGACCAACCTGCGACAAGGAAAGCTTTTCTTGGTAGGGGTGACCAACCTGCGACAAGGAAAGCTTTTGACCTAGGGATTGCCATCATGGATAGTTTTACATGGCTAAACTTTTTTTTCTGGTAATGAGAAATTTAAGTAAAAACATCTAAGGCAGACAACAATTTGCATCTGGCACTTTTGGACGATTTGAGCAGGAAAGGACTAAGTAAAAAGTAGTGAAACAGGTGACAATTTACCTGCAGGCTTTTTTGGAGGATTTTGAGTGGAAAGGGTTAGGCATTAGTGTGCCTACAAAGCTCTGTGGGGCAGGATGAAGCTCTTAAATATGAGTTAGAATTAAAATCATGGCTTGTGTGAAACCATAGATAGATTTTTTTTTTTTTATCAGAAAGTGCAAGATAAAAAATTCATGTGTGCAAAATCAAATAAAGTGGTTTACAGAAGTGCATTACAACATAAATTGATACGTGAAATAAAATCCCTGTATCATACATATTTGCTCTTTAAAGTAGTAATGCCAAAATATGGCTGGATAGTCAAAAATATCTGACAACATACAGTGATGTATCCATTGACAAATAGCCCTTGGATATAGCCATAATTTTGTGCGTAATATGTTGGAACAAAAATTGTACCAGTTTGCATCTTGATACTGGGTATACCAGGGAAACTCATCTGCGTCTCTAGACCATGAAAGGGTTAATTTGCTTTGCTGTTGAGAAAATTGCATGGAGTTAGTTGCCTTAATGCCGTTTTGTTGTCGTCCTGAACAACAACGTGTTGTCCCTGTGGTCTGGCTTGGTCTCTGTGGCACGCCCAACCATGTTCACGATTGCCCACATTGTTGATACCTGCTCTACGTACATGTGACCTCCGACACCCCACCACTTGTACACTCATTATCTAGACTTGCCTGCACAACAGACTTTTCATTCTGCACTGAACCAGCTTAGACCCGTATACATAGATTCCAAGTCCCTCTATTGTGCACCGTTTATACTTTTTGACCAATTTGATGCGTAATAAGCACACAGAGTACCCGCATTGATCGCTCACGTCTCACTGTTATGAGAACTCCATCATCAATACAGTGTATTAAACATGATCATACTGAAGTCTTCTTTGTTTTATTTTTTCAGAAGAGTCGGGTGGAGATGAATCAGAATCAGAGGCGGGCTGGATAGAAGGCCTTGCAATTTTAGTAGCTGTCTTAGTTGTAGTTTTTGTAACTGCTTTTAATGACTGGAGAAAAGAGAGGCAATTTCGTGGATTGCAAAGCAAAATAGAAGAGGATCATAAATTTTCAACCATACGTGGAGGAGAAGTTGTACAAATTCCAGTTGGAGATTTAGTAGTTGGAGATATTTGTCAAGTGAAATACGGTGAGTTTATATCAACCCACGTAGGGCTGAGTCAACAGCTTTCCTTGGCACACTATAGGCAGAATGATACAGGTGATCGGTGAGAAATTGTCCTCGACACAATAAATTTGTAGACAGTATGCACCCAGTAAGCACCGAAGCTGCCGACTTGCGGCCTTTATCATTATCGAATATCGATCAATGGAAAAAATATTCATAGTACATTTCGGGCAAAGTGTTCAGAGTGTGGTGAGGAAAGCCATTGAACTGTATCCAGTAGAAAATCTGCCAGAATGAATCTGGGACTCTTCTTGAGGGGATAGTCCTCAGATTTTCGTATTCTAATAAACCACAAGCCAAGAACGTGTAATATACACTGTTATATATTTGAACCCACAGACCCTAGTTTCTAGCTTTAGATGCTCAAATGTACATTCAATATCATTCAATGTACATACAATATCATTCTTCGATATTTTTCCCCATAACTATGTTGAATATGTATGGGTCTATATAAACAAGCACATTGTGTGAATCCATGCATATTGAATCGTGCAAAATACATTAACCAAATTGTATCAATATTTTTTGTCCTCGCTGATTAACTTTTATCAATCAAAACTTGTTCCCTGTGGGAGTATAAACAGCAGTTCCACAGAAATTTCATACATAAGTAAGCATGAAAAACAAAAATAATGTTTGGGGAAAAAGTTTTAACTCAGATTTTCTAAATACAAAATATTCAGCTAATTTAATACATGTAAGGATCTTGTATTAAATACAAAGCAGTCCCTGTGATAGAACTACATGTACTGAATTCCGAATGAACACTATGAAATGCCCATTATGCATCATCTCAAAGTCTATCCATGCATGGTCAGGACAAAGAATCAAGAGCTTGATAAGAGATTACTCTCAGAATTCAGTTTATAAAATGGAGGTGTGCATGCATAAATATTTTTTGTCATTGCTGATTACCTTTTATCAATCAAAGCTTGTTTCCCGTGGGAGTATAAATACCTGTTTCACAGAAATTTCATACATATGTAAGTGACAAACAATGCAATGTCGGGGGCGAAAAAGCTTTCAGAGATTTTCTAAATATAAAATATTCAGCTAGTTTAATGCATGGAGGGATCTTATATTAAATGAAAGAAAGTCCAAGTAACGAAACTATTGAAATTCTGAAGGCACACTATGAAATGTCCATTATTCATCATCTCAAAGTCTATCCATGCATACTCAAAAATGTTAACACACTGTTCTGCTTAAAAAAAAAATAAAAATAAAAAAAAAATAAAATCCTGAACCCGTTCTCATTCCGTCTCCTTGTGAATGGTTATGATTGTTCAAAATTCTGATTTTTACACAATTTGACAAAACTGGGATGAAAGCTTAGCTGTATTGTACATTTTATCGACTTATTTTGATGACTGTGAGAAAAATGCACCATGAAGCATTATATGACTGTTTATGTATTTCAGGGGACTTATTACCAGCAGATGGTGTTATTATTCAAAGCAATGACCTGAAAGTGGATGAGAGTTCACTGACAGGCGAGTCAGATCATGTCAAAAAGGGAGAAATACAAGATCCCATGATGCTCTCAGGTAAGCAACGTATTTCTCCTATTATCGCTCATGTGGCAGCAGCTTTCCGTGCCATCTGTCAATCTGCAGATGGGTACAAAATGGGTATAAAAGTTTCTAAAGAGCAACAAAGTTTCAAGCGTGTAGAAAGACAAGGCAAGGGCAATAAATGACATGCTTGCTGCCATGGTTTTGCGTGAAGTGTTTTGTCACCGCAGACTCATCGGGCAACTACACAAGTTCAAATGGAAAAGCTGGGTAATCGTGTAGTCAGTGTCATCTGTGTGCATGTTGTCACTCTAATGATCATTGCACTTGATTCGAACTGGGCGCTTGCCTGTCTAATAATGAACGGACATCAAACATTATAAAGATTTAGATCCACGCATGTGTCAATTAAAAGTGCATTGGGGTCTCAAAGCATACATCTTTGTGTGACCATAATGGCAACGGCCTTGGTCACATCAGATCTGCATACTGGTAAAAGAAATCCCAGCAAAAGTGAGATGCTATTTGTCTGGATGCTGCAGCTGTGGTGTGTTTTTTTTGTCGCCATGGACCAAAACAATTCGTCCCTGGGCTCATCACCTGAAGCAAGTTTGCGCCAAGATGCAACTCAGAATTTGGATGTCATGTCCCCCAAGAAGGTCTGCTCTGGAGGCAACTTCTCTATGCACTGCGTGCAGAATTGTCAAGTCGATAGATTGAAGGCTTTTCTGATGTGTCCATTTTTTTATTTCATAACTTCATCACTCCTTTGATACAGTGTACATATTTTTCAAGAATATTTGAAGGGTGTGTATTCAAAGTTGGCACCAGGAGTCTGTCTTCAGGCAGAGATGGTGGCATACGACTTAAAGTCACTGTGACCTACTTTGATTAAATGTCAAGAAAGACCAACTGTAACATAAGCCTGGCATTTTGCAGTGCTGGTTTTGGGTCAACCCAGAACTGGTTAGAGTCAGACTGAGTCAATGTCTTTCCTCTGCGTGGGGTGAATGCTTGGTGCCCAACCTCTGTGCCAAGGAAAGCTGTTGACCTAGAGCATGTTATCTTTGGAGTTTCATTAGCAATCCTCATTCCAAGTATTTCTGACAAGAAATTTAAACAGACTCATTGAAAGAGACGCGTTTCGCATTTTGACCATGTTGCATGTGAAAGGGTCAAAGCCACAACTGATGGCTCTACTACGACTGTACGTAATGGGAAGTTTTCAGTGTCTTTCCCCAAATTGACTGCCTACTTACAAAGATGGGTACACAAATAGCAAGACTAGAAGCCTGCTCTGGGTCTGCTGGGCGGGTTACCATATGCTGTTGGCTTTGCAAAAACAATGTTCATCAGATCTGAGTGTATGGCCGAAGGGCCTGATATTGCCATTTACCTTGTATAAGTTGGAAAACACGATCAGACTGCCTAATGTATATTACTGGCTCACGGGCGTTGCCCTTTTGTATATACTCAGTGTTAATTGGGGCCACAAATATTTTTTGGTATGTTTGCGTACAAAGGTCCTATCTTTTGCAAACTGTTAGGGGATCAAGAGCTTTGCATTCAGTGGCTTCCCATACAGTTTTTTTCTTCTTTTTTTTTCTTTTTTTTTTACAAGCAGCCTATATAAGATAAGATAAATTTTGTTTCAAGTCACATTACAGAAGTAGCATGAGCGACACAGGCTCTGGAAGCACTGTGGAACAGAGGGCAAAAAAAAGCATGTACATGAACGTAAACACATTAACGAGGCACAGCCATGAAATGAAACCTTAATGAAGAAGTAGTAAGTGAAAAATGGGGTGCAGCAGATCTGATTCATCACATGTTGTGTTAGTAAATACCTTAGTCCTTGTTTTTTTGTTTTTGTTTTTACTTGCCTGTCAAGTCATGCCACAAAAACATCTGGAGCATGACTTCAGAATCCAGTGAAAAAGCCAGCGACTTCAGATTGGGCATGTATGCATTTGAATGAAAGTTCTTGATATGATAAATCTTGAGTACACAACTTTCATTCAGCCATGCCCAAGGGAATATGTCATTGGTATGAAATGGGTTACCCCCTCGGTCAGTGTTTTTCCAACTTGGACTTCAGCATGATGGACAGAATCAGAAATATGATCTTGACTAAGCATGAAGGAGAACACCTAAATGCATAGTTACCACCACAGTTTGGGAGTTTTTTTCCCCAGATTAACCATTGAAGACAGCAATTTTATCATTTGTTTCAAACCATTCCCTCCCCCCCCCCCATCTCTTTTTCTGCCTGCGTGTTTCATCTGTCAACTACATGTTTCTTGTTGGGCCTTTCAAAATCAAGGCCAGAGTGTTTGGGTATCCTCATAAATTGGGCTTTTAGGGTATTTAAATCTCAGTGTCATGTTAAAGTATCAGGTTTGTGCATGTGTTTGCTCTTTTAATCTCAAAGTGTGATATTAAAGTGTTCGGTAGCTTACACTTTAAGATATCCTTGTGTGTGGCGCATGTTGCCTGTAAGGTGGCACTGCAGGTAACTCCCCCTGGTATCCACCTGTTGCAGGTGGAGACACCTGACGGAAAAATGAAAGCCACTTCATTCATTGGTTGATAATGTCATGTGACACAGGAAGCAAGTGCTGCCACCATACAGAATAGTACATGTATATCTGGTATGGCTACAGGTATAGGTTCTTTCAGTGTCAGTGTCAGGCCTTTTAGTCTGAAAGTGAAACATTGACGTGCTTGGTAGCTTTCTTAATTTAGATCATTGCTTTCTTAAGGTATTTCATTAGCTTGAGGGTGGCCTTGTCAGGTCAAATTGTCCTGTTGTATTGGGTGTTTTACAGTCAACCTATCATGTTAACTGTCCATTTTAAAGTGTATTTTTGCATCAATGTTTCCCTTTTTGCCTTCAGTAACAGTCTTTTAGCGTCATCAGTGTTACTCAACCTTTCTGTACAGTCTCTAGGGTAAGTGCCTCATTGGCTAAACAATAAATCTTTCTATATGGTGCAAAATGCTCAGTTGTTTTCTTTAATGTCAAGGTATTTGCTGGCCTAAGGCACTGACCTTTTGCGGCAGACAAACGGGCAACAATCTAGATGGATATATGTATTATCCCTTCTGGCAGCCCAGATGCACATCTCATTCTTCATCTCCTCTACGTCACGATCCAGAAAACAAGGCAGCCACATGATCCAGAGCTGGCCAGCAGCAGACATTATCTGCGTTCTACATATTGCGCGATGGGTCAGTTATCTGCTTGGGTCACCTTGTCAAATGGACCCTTTCCCTACCAATACCCCCCCCCCCCCCCCCCGACATTGATTTAGGATAGAATATATATTTAAATTCTGAGGGGTTCATAAGCACAAATTTGATTGAAGTGCCGACATGCCCAACGTTGTCAGTATTATTGGGCAATGCACAAGCAATGACTCCTCCCCCCCCCCCAAAAAAAAAAAAAAAACGCTAACCAAGGTTTTTTTGGCTAGAGTATGGGATCAGTTCATGTGAGGAATTGAACTTGTGTGGTTGTTGTTTGCTGGTTCTAATGTCACAGGAGCTGCTGTAGCATCAGTATAGCTAGAAATATGGTTACAAATGCATAAGTACATTTTACCAAGACTAGTAAAGACCCAGGTTTCTTCAGTTGGTGTCCCTGGTTTGCATCACATTGTGATATTGATCCATTTGTCAAAATTGTGTTCTTGTTTAAAATTGTTAACCCTGATCGCCTTAAACTGGCCCAAACTGGCTGGTGGTCAAATGTCGTCTGCTTCGGTGTTTTTAACTAACTTCACCAGGAAGGAGAAACAATTTGACTGAGATTGAGATATTGTAGATGAGACCTATCAAGATAACATGTCAACAGCTTTCCATGGCATGGGCTGGGCACTTATTTGGCCAAGGAAAGCTCTTGACTCTTCCTTAATTCAGGAGGGCAAGGGTTAAAGGCAGTGAAATATGTGCACTACGTACTGCATGAAAGCAGTGGTTAAACTGATAATTGCCCAGAGATAGCCCCTGGGTAACAGGGAGGTGGGTGTGTAGGTATTTTTAAGGCATTGGTGATATATTTATTTAACACCAGACATAGACCATCTCGCCTGGAAGGCGAGGCCTTCAAATTGATAATTATTTGTTTTCACTCCTTCTGAGAAGGAAGACCATCTGTTGAGAGAACAAAAGTTGACGATGTTACGGGGGATTCTTTCATAAGAATGCAAGCTAAATAAGAGCTTTCAGTGGCTTTCCTTGGCATACTTTTGGGTGCAGTGCACCCAGAGCTTGCTGAGTAGAGCTGTTTACCTGGACTGTTATGTTCTATATAACTACAGACATACTGGTACTTAAACAAAAGTTTTTTTTGTTTTGTTTTTTGTTTTTTTTACAGTGAACATGAGTCTAGCACCCTTATTACAATTCAGAGCAGCTCATTTTAAGTAGCTTGACTTTAGTCGCAGTTGGCCCTGAAAGAGTCAGAATATGAGGCATGCATATTAATTTCCCGCTACAACTGCATACCTGGTTGTCTTGGTAACCATGATCTCGCCTGGTGAGATATGGGTTGCTGCCTGTGCGGGGAAGCAGGATAACACTAATATTTTGAAAATAAAGCATACTTACTTGTAGTACAGACAGATGGAAATTTATTCTTGTAACCTATTTAGGAAGCACTAAAGGAATATGACTTTGTTATTTGTAAACTTAAATTTCTCTAGAAGACACTAATTTTGTGAGAAAGGAATATCTGTTTTTGTCTGTGACAAGGATATGCCAGTGTGTCCTCCATGATTGACTGGGGTAAGCCCCGTGCTTTTTGGTGGGAAATTGATATGCATGTCTCGTATTAACCCTGTGGGATTTATCCCTGATGAATCTGCATGCAACCATTTTGCATTAGAATTTACCAGGCATCTGAGGTTTTGAAAGTTGTCGGCTACTTTTATCATTGAGAATAATATGCCATTGGTCAACAACTGTCTTTGGTGCGCGTTGGTTACTTTGTGCCCAAAGTGCCCAGCTCAGCTGTTGACTTAGTCTCTGGGGAGTTCATCCTTACGCAAAGACTGGTGCAGCAAAGTTCTTTCGGGTAGGCTGAGCAAAGTTACCTTTTAAAGGCGGGCTATTTTCATTGAATTCCCAAACAGTTTTCCTTGAATTATTTCCCTCCACACACACACACACACAAGAAAGAATGTAAATAAAAAATACTGAATTGATAGGTGTGGGACAACATTTGCGGCAGTAATGGATGAAAAGGGTTAAGACCAGAGTAACATGACAGACGAGAAACTTATGATTTTACTTTGCCTGGGTAGGAGACAAGTGGGTTTCTGTGCCCGCTGAAATCATCCAGTATTGAGATGTGTTCTATTAAAAATACTACCGGCAGCAGACTGATGGAATAGCTAGTCTTGGTGCAAGTTTGCCTGCATCTAAAAGTCATAATAATATGTTCTATTGTCAAGGTCAGAGGTCATACTTCCCCACCCAGAGATCAAATATGTATCAGTCTGTCTGAGCTAAGTGCATGTACATCATATAAATCCATATTGATCCATATGAGCGATTCGTGGAAGTACACCTGGGAGGGAAACAAAACCTTGATAAGCTTTTCAATGTTGCCCTTTATACAAAAGAACCTTGATGCAACTGAAGTCAGATGAGAAGGCAGAATACAACAAACGAACCCAATCATACCATAGCCCTCACCAAACCAAGAAAAAATATGTTACTCAGATAGAGTTATCAGATCTAACAATTTTTATGGTAGTGTGGAATAAACTGTGAATATAAATGTTCGTGAGTTTTGGATGTATCCACCAGGGTGGAATCTATATGTATTCGTAACCCAGATCAGAGAGGTTTACACAAGCGAAAGGAGGTGTTGTCGGGTTACCTAAATGGTCACATTCTACTTAACGCATGTTGTCCTGTAACAATGCCTGGAAAGATTTCTCTTAAATTTGGTGCAAGGAGCCTTCATGAGGGAGGAAGAATGAAATCAGATTTCCTCATTTCTATGGCATTCTGTCATGAAGTGACAGATTTAAGTTATTCCCTTAAAGAGAAAAAAAATTGTTGGTTGCAAAACAACTTTCTGCCAGGCTAGAAAAAGTATAGCATGATGTACAAAGAAAGACTACACACTACAGGAATGCCAGCTGGTGGAGTGTACAAACTGGGAGCAGACCATTAGCTCTCTGATGAATGCCAACTGTAAGAAGTGTTCAAATAGGGAGCAGACTATTAGCTCTCTGACGAATGCCAACTGTAAGAAGTGTTCAAGTAGGGAGCAGACCATTAGCTCTCTGACGAATGCCAACTGTAAGAAGTGTTCAAATAGGGAGCAGACCATTAGCTCTCTGACGAATGTCAACTGTAAGAAGTGTTCAAATAGGAAGCAGATCATTAGCTCTGTGGCAAATTGCCAACTGTAAGAAGTGTACAGAGACGGACTGGTCCAGGCCATTAGCTCTCAGAGGAATGCAAACTGTGGGATGTGTACAGAGAGGGAGTAGACCATTAGCTATCGACAATTGCTGACCGTTTATCAGGGGTTTGCACTGGTGCAAGCCGAGTCTAGCCACCAGAACTAATACACACACTACAAGAGAGCTCTGCTCCATGTCCTCTGGTCTGGCACAGCAACGAGTGTCATGTCCCATCCAAACTCCCAGGTTACTTCCTAAAGTGATCGTGCAGATTCAGGAATTTTAAGATCCAGGGAGCAGATCAACTTCCCACAGTCTGTTATACCTACTAGCAGCCAAAGACTCTCCAGGTCATATGTCAGAAAGCATTATACAGAAAAGGGATATGTGTATCGTTGACCGATACAGGTGTTTGCCCACACGTATGCTGTTTCTGTCGAGTCGAAACCCCATAAGAGAACGAGAGGTAAAACGCCAACCATGTGCTGCTGATGGGGCCACCATTTGGCCATGGAGGTTGATTGTGGAGGTGCATTAGATTAAGCCAGCAAACAATGAGGCCAAAGTGCAAACAGTGGAGTACCACAATGCTCAGACTCAATTTGATTTGTGGCCCTAATTTCCTCCAAGGAGGCCGGGGTGAACCAAACATGAGGTTCTTGCAATTCTCAACTGATTGAAGCATTGGTTGTTCTGCCAAGACTGCGACTCGATTGTGTTTTGTTATGGGGTCTGTTTTCCCTCTTGATTATAGTGGGGCCCTTTACAACTGCAAAGACCGCCTGCGAGAGGAGGTGCACTGCTCGCCTGTCCGGGGACAGATCTAGACTTCAAAAATCTGTAGCCAAAATTGGAAATACAGGCATAATTAACACAAATTCAGTCGTGGACCTTTAATATTTCCTTTTTAAGTATTTTAGCCATTTTCACATTTCTTTAGCCAAATTCAAGAAGCATTAGCATTTGGCTAATTGACTGGTGGTCAGAGCGGTCCCTGCTGCTAAACTGTATATATATATATATATTTTAAGCCGATTTGCTGGTGGGACTTGATAGCGTCTGACCAGAAGTTCCATGCTGTATTCAAAGGGAAAAAAAGTCTTGTTTTGGCTTGTCACAAAAGAGTGGTCTCTAACTATGTATGTAGCAGATCTGTGGGTGAACATTCTGCCTTCATGACACCTGTCTGAGTCCATATGTGTGGAAAGATATAACTTTTGCACTGACAATGTGGTGTTTGGGCTGCCTTTGTCCAAGAGACTCCTCCCAGGAAAACCCACATAAGGGATTAATACTTGAAAGCTCGAAAAACTTTAATGCACTCCCTTTCATTTCGTGTCTGAAATTTTTAATTGTGTATACAAGGAGTCAAATTCTTCATTTTCAAAAAAAAAAACACTATTTGGAGATTAACAGAAAATCAAATCATCCCTAACATGTATAAAGAAAAATCAGGAGTTGCTATATCGTAGCCTGAACTTTTAATTTCTTTTATTTTTCTTAGGAGTTTTCCAGTGTTAAAGTATATTGTATTGTAAACGTATTTATTTCAAAACTGGATTGGCCAATAGACACCGAGTGGCTAATCCAAGGGGTCTCCAGACAAACAAATGGACCGAGGTACGTATGTATGAAAAAAACTGACGAGGTCAGTTGAAACTTCGAGACACTGAGGATAGTTTAACTCTGTCTGTATGGGCCATCATGTTCCAGCCCGACACTATGTAATGCTACTATCCTGGTACATGGGGGAGGGTGTATGCTGATATGCTTACTGTTATGCTTCAGTCACTTAATTGTCATGGAGAGTGTACCATAATTTCATAGTGGTATGTTTAAGGTACATGTACCTGTGTGATGGAGGGCATACAGTTATATATGTATTGGTATTTTGCAGGTACCCATGTAATGGAGGGCATACGATAATATATGTGTTGGTATTTTGCAGGTACCCATGTGATGGAGGGCAGCGGGAAGATGGTGGTCACAGCGGTGGGGGTCAACTCCCAGACTGGTATCATCTTTGCCTTGCTGGGAGCATCACATGGGAATGACGAGAAGAAGAACAAGGGCAACAAAGGGGAATCAGGTGAGGCCTATGTCCAGTTCACCCTTGCAAAAGGAGCTTGGACCCACCCTGCATAATTAACCACAATGCAACAGCAATATGTTTCTCTGCCCAGTGTCATGAGCCTTGAACACTGGAATCACCAGAGAGAGCCACTGGTCAAGACGGCTAGCTTGGTATCTTCTGGCCAATCAGGTACAACAGAAGGTGTCAGGTGATCCCACTTGACTTAGCAATGCCCTTTACTGATTCAAGGATTCTGGGCTCATCCCAATATTGTAAAGAATCTTCGTAACCTTTATACCATGCAAGTTAGATAGATGCATGAGCAACTCAGCTTTACATTGGTTTCCACTTAGGACTTGGCTCTCAAAGGAACCAGCAAACGTTGCAAGCAAAAAAATTTGTCTTTAGCTGGCATAGTCACTGACTCATCCAACATGGTGCTATGGTTACAGATTGCTGTTATACAGTCAACAAAACAAGTCCAGAGAAACTCTACTCTTTCTGTTTTACTTGCTGTACATACATAGGTTGCCTGCGTATCGTTTGTTCTCTGCTTCTTCTGTAGATTAAATGTCCATATTTGGGGCACCTGAGGAAACAAATCCAAAGACGTAATGATAACTTTGGTTACCATCTCTTTCAAATGATTTAACCAGCATCCTGCCTAACATTACATATATGGTACAATGTTGAAAGGGTTTGTGTCATTACCTTAACCATGCATGGAACTTTTTTCAAGCTTTTAACTTGTTCCTCAGACTGGCTGTTATTGCTAAACAATGTATTTGTTCTTAATTTAATGCCAACAATAGCAGTGGGTCCTGACACACCACGTAAGTTCTGCCACTTAATGTCTTTGTCGACCACGCCAAGAGCAGTTAAATTAAACAATAAGGCTGTTGTACCTGTATCATCCGCCAGATGGCAGCAGCATATGGTAAAAGTAAAATGATTTACATGTGATGATGCAAAAGACTCTCAGTTATTGAGCAGATCTTCACCATATTTTATGACAGCTATGTGTTTAAAACAAATCCTTATACTGCATTGAAAACTATTCAGTGGGAACACTGGAGTTTGATGATATTTTCAAAGCTTATGTGTATCAAAGACAAATCCATTAAAGTGAAGCCCAAGATAACATGATACTTTTAAAAATTTTTCCCCACAAGGTGAAATCTACAAGGAAATTGTTTCAACATTGAAATCTTCCTGCAATTGTAACCAAAAGTGATACATTATATTTAACATTAGAGGTTACCTACTCTATATTTAATTATATTGAATGCAAAAATGAATGAAAAATGGAAACCCGAGAGCAAAAGATGATAATTTAGAATCAGCTAGCAGGCTGTCATAATAAGAAGAGTAAACTTCCATAAACCTTGTGTATTTGCGTTTATTGTGAGTTACCTTTGCAGAACATACCATTATTACAGAGTTTCCAAGCTCTTTGTTTTTTTTCTTTCCAGATTGTCTGAATTTTAAATCACGAGACTCAACTGTTTTCAATTGCCATCTTTTGTTTTCCTACTGAGTTAACTGAAATGTGGATAAACTTTCCCCCCCCCCTCGTAAACTCACCTGTTTAACAAAACTTGCTTCATGTTTTGTCCAGTTTACTTGACAGTGGAGTAGATGGGATCCAAGTGTGTGGTCTGTTTAGAAGGCAACAACCTTCTACTTTGCTAAAGAATAAGCCTGGAAGCTGTCTGTTACTGTTGAATTTCACTGGGGAACAGTCCGCTCCCTCAAAAGAATGAGTAATATCCTACCATACAATTACCCATGAAAACAGCAAGAAATAAACAAAATGAAAAAAAAAAAAAAGGGAAGAAGAAGAAAATAATTTGGCTTAATGTGCAAATTGTGTATCAAACATTAAGTGCAGCCATTGTCAGCATAGATACCTTGACTTCAAATTTCATACATCGCAGTATTTGGAAATGATGGCTGTAGTTGATACCATGAGCTGTTCTTCTGTCTCGAGAGAACTTGTAAATGGTGCATACCATACCACTATGTGTATTTTAAGAATCATACTAATAGAAAACTCACATTTACTGTGCAGACTTTCAGTTGCTAAGCACGGGAATTTGATGCATTATGCAAAATTATTTACCACATATGGCAAGTATCACAAAATAGAATTGCACAATGGCCTGGTGGAGGAGGCTCTGATGCTTAACCAGCGTTCTGTCTCAACACCAAATATTGCTTTTGGGGAAAAAATAGTGTAAGTGAGAGCACAAGGAGTTAAAGTGAAGCAAAAAGCATGTTGTTTGGACCATTGTAAATGAGATCCAGTCTCTTCAAGTTTATCAGATTCTGGATATACCAAATAGATGTGAATGTCAATGAAACAGATGATTATATCAATCAAATAAGACACACGATTTCGTGTTTGTAGTCAGATTAAATGTCGGTCTCTGTGAAGGGAGGGTAACTACATTGAGCGTGTGTGTCACTGGTCCACAAGTTTACTGATGTTAATAGACTTTAAATTCTGTTTCTGTATGTTTTTATATATATATATATTTTTTTTTTGTTTGTTTGTTTTTGTTTTCTTTTTTGAGCTCAGCTGACTTGTGCCAGCTGAGCTTATAGGATGGTCTATCATCTGTCGTCCATCCACAACTCACATTTTGGACTTCTCCAAAACCGCTGGCCAGATTCACTTCAAACTTGATGGGAATGTACCTTGGGTGGGTCTCTACCAAGTTTGTTCAAATGGTCATGCTCCAATATTTTTTTTTTTTTTTTTTTAATTTTGTTACAAAATCTTCTCCAAAACTGCTCAGCCAGTTGCTTTGAAATTGCATAAGGACACTCCTTGGGACCCTTAGAGCTCAATTTGTTCAACAGGTGGTGCTGCATTTTTTTGGTTTATTTATGATTTTGTGTGCATGTGTGTGCGTTTTTGCTATTTTCAACATCATCTCCGAAGTGTCCCTCAGATTGTGCTGAAACTTAGTGGAAATGTTGGTTGTGGAAAGGCCAAACATAGCATTTTCATTAAGTGGCAATACTAGGAATCCCTGATTTTCAACAAATTTTCAATTTTGGGACTTATCAGTTAGTGCATGTATTCTTATTTATTATGTAAGTGTATGGAGATTGCTGTATGGTAGTTTTCTACCTCTTCTCCAAAACCACTGACAAGATTCACTGTACTTGGGTGGGTCTGTGCCAAGTATATTCAAATGGTCAAATTTTAAATTCTTTTCACTTTTCTGCAGACTCAGCAGATTTTACAGATTGGCTTATATCTTCATAATGGTGTATCCTAGACCCATGGTTGCCAATAAACATTAATTGGAAGCTACTTAGGGGTTTTTATTTTGGGTAGTTAATCCAGACCTTGAGTGACCTTGAAAGGTCAAACAAGGTCAAGGTGACACATTGGCTATAATACTTCATGTCAGGGCTCTAATTCTATTGTGAAAAACACAAAACGAAGGCAAGGCTCCGTGAAGTGCAGAGTGAAATGTGCGACTGTCCTCTTGTTTACTGAAATAAAGCTGGGGAATGGGTAGGGGGTCTGTGCAACTTCCAGTTGTACAGACCTTGTCCCTGTGTGTGTGCATGTTAACTCTATTGTCCTTGACTCAGATTCACGAACCTTTACACAAATGGTTATATGGACACAAAGTGGACATGGACACTTCTGGGCAAGAGGGGAAGACCTACACAGTGTATGGGTAACCTTGACCTGATTCTGAAGGTCACAGGGCCAGTGCAGTGAATTTAGATCTCTATAGCTGATAACCTGAGAACAGACTTATATACATGACCTTGTGATCATCGTCAGCTGAGCACAGGACCATCATGGTCCTCTTGTTTTTTGGTTTTCTTAGTACATTTTTTTAAAATTATATATTTTCTTTGTCATAAGACACTTCTAAGTCTTCACATGCTTTAAAAATGACAAGGTTGAGCAGAATGTAAATAAGATATTAAAAATGTTGTTAAGTTATCAGTGTTAAATAGCTGAAATGAAATTATCCTGATCTCGTTCTTTCTACCACTTGACTTGTACTCGTGTACTCCAAAGGGGTTTTGAGAAATAAAACATTCACCACAACGTGGCACTGTTACACACAATGGAATTCCATATAATTTGTGCATTTGACAGCTGAAAGCTAAATAACTCGTAGAATTCTGTTCTCCCTGCTAGTTATATAATAATCTGATTTAATATGATTGATTCAAATTAGAGTAAAGTGAATTTGGACAAATAAATAAATACACAGAGTCAAGATGACTTCACACAGAGTGTTAACTTGGGCTTCAATTATCATGTCAATGATTTTGACCAGGAAAAAAAAACTAATCTGCAGCATTTTTCTTTGTCTTTAAAAAGATTCTTTCCCCTTGTATTGAGTATAAAATGGCACTTGAGAGAAAAAGTTCAAATTTGTGAATATTAACTGCAGAAAACTAGGAAAATTGCTTTAGCAAGGTGTCTGCCAATCATGGCCTCAAAGCATCAGACAGCTGGGGTAGATGTTCATTTTGATTCTCTCTCTCTACATTTTTCCGTAGTCCTTCCTAGCGAGGTTGATGCCAAGCCTGGTGGGTGTGCCCTATACACATAGACTGTTTATGTAGGCCTGCGTGCTTCAGTCTTCTTGTTGCCTCAGTCTGCACTCCCAGCACACCTCCATACCTCACAACCATGCCACCTGGAGGACAACGTCTTGTGACGTGACGAAAGTATTGCAAAACAGATGGACAGCAGTAACCAAAATCATAAATTGACAAAAATTTACAGCTAGATTACTTGGAAGTGCTTTTAGCAGTACACATTGTTGCCAGTATCTGAAAGCTGGTATTATTCTTCATTTGGTTATGCTAGACCCCCCCTCCCCCCCCCCAAAAAAAAAGAAGAAAAAAAAAAAGAAAGAAAGAAATAAGGAAAAAAAAACCGCTAAAATTTATACCATTTCAAAATTATGGCATTAATTTATTAGCATCAAAGTTACATACGTTCATGTTAGAACCAAACAAATTAAATAAAAATAAATTTACTGGGGGAAGAGGGAGCGACAACTAGTATGTCCTGTAATGAGAGATACACAAGAAAACATGGCAGGGGACTTGGACTGTTTCATTTTTGGGAGGGGTTTCAGGTGGCGTGGTTAGATGGGTATCAGCTGTACACAGATATGGACAGGGAGGGTCCACCAGACAAACTGAAAATGTAGCTTGCATGTAATTGCAATGACTTGTGCATGAGAAAGTGTGAGTGATCACAATATAACAATGACAATTGCAGTATGTGTACTCTGGAATGAGTAGAATATTGATTGCTCTGGTTTGTATAAATTGCATATCTGATTCAACAACACAGAGGAGAAATCAGTCAGAAATTTATCCAGAACATGGGTTGTTATGTTTTAGAAGATACTGATGTTGATATATTATGTGTATAAGTTGCCTCTTATCCAATTCAAATTTTAAAAAGAGGTTTGGGTCCACATGCAAAGAATTGTGAACCCATTTGTTAATAACGTGATGAACACAGTAGATGCCTGAGTTTTGAAGCATTTAAGATTTGGATGCAAGTTTAATTTCTGGCTGGTTTCTTGCATTTCAATGGCTGAGAATGTTGCTTTGTGTGAATTAGGTGATGCCGTCTGAAAATAAACTGTGGTTGCTTAACCGCACCCTGCCCCCTCCCCTAAACAACATCAACCCAACCAAAAGTGCCCAGAAGCCAAATGTCGTCTGCTTCATCTGTTTCACTGCATATCCTTATAGATTGAAAACCAGTTGAGTAAAAATTGTTGAAGCCTGTACATTTTAAGAGGCCTTGGGTCAACCGGTTTCATTAATGCAGAATGAGTGTTTAGTGCACACAACCTGTACCAAGAACACCTCTCTCTCTCTCTCTCTCTCTCTCTCTCTCTCTCTCTCTCTCTCTCTCTCTCTCTCTCTCTCTCTCTCTCTCGCTCTCTCTCACTCTCTCTCTCTCTCTCTCTCTCTCTCTCTCTCTCTCTCTCTCTCTCTCTCTCTATATATATATATATATATATATATATATAATTTAAAGTGGCACAATGATCTTTTAGTGAAGATACGCCGTATCCTAAATTTATTGTTAAGATTGCCTTCATACTGCAATTTTTGTCCACTAGCATACAGTGTCTTCAGAGGCACATAACCACATCAAAACGAGGGAATGTACTGAAACTGTCCAATTAGAATGCTGGAGAAATGTTACCCTGGCAACATTCAGTGTTTTCCAAGGCAAGATACAGCCTCCTAATTGAAGTAGCATTAAAAGTCTATATATATCCCTCATTTTTTTCATTAGCCAATGAGAATTCTCCTTTTTATGTTACCCCGACAACCAGCCACAGTAGCCTTCACAGACCAGCAATGGCTACTGGAAGGAAAAGGCGGCTGGACATTCTGGCTGACAAAATTCCAATTTTTGACAATTTCATCTTAATTTTTTTTTTTTCAGAACCACATTATGGATAATGGTATTTAGGATACATAGATCGTCTTATGTCCAATTCAGAATTCTGAATTGGGCATAGGATAATCTCTGAATACATGCCATCAAAGGTGGTTCTTGTGAAAATGTTACCAGAAATGGGTTTTGTGGAATGTCATTGAATTGCTGACGCAACATTTGTTACACAAGTGCAAGGCAAGCTGACAGTTGCCAGCAGAAAGTGAAACACAGTGCACCTGTAGCTGTCAATTTTTGTCAACATTTTCCGAGTTTTGAGAACATTTCGTATTTATATTCTTCACAATAAAAGCTTTTCATGAAGTGCCAGCATACCTAGCCTGTGGTCATTGGTTTTTCACATTACCTGGAGTGTCATGTTACAGCTGCTTCAAGCACAGAGGCAGTATGACTTGCCAAAAGCACTGACTGAAGAAGGCCTTTCACTGCCACAGAATGGAATGATTTGTCTAGTCTACCACTGGGCATCGTTAAATTTTCATTCTCTATCACTTTGTTTGCAGACAGGTCTCTATGCTTGAGCATTCAATGAATATTAGGCTCCAAAATGTTAGTGAGAAAGGCATATATACCGAACCGTGCACAACTGCTAATGCTAATCGCCCAACTGAGGTGGTTGACTTGTCGAAACTCAATAAGATTATATTAAGGCTGTGACATTACCAGGTGCACTTTGCTGCAAAGCTGCATTTTCAAAAAAAGTTTTGACACAGAGATAAAGGCCTTGTGTGTGTCAGACGGTAGTTTATTTGACCATTGTGGTACATTTATTGTATTTTACTGTCCAGTACCCTTTTTTTTTCCCATCAAATATGTCAACTCAGGGTTCCAAATACACGCCTTGTTGGTGATCTGCTGTTTACATAGCGGTAAAGTACATGTAATGTCAGATGGATGTGCATGGCTTCAGGTATTTCCCAGCATTCTCTGTGCTACCCATAATTCCTCAATGGTGCATCCTATCTCCAACAACTGGCCACCAGAATCCCAAACTGCAAAGTTTTGTCCCAATTCCAGGCCTGCTCCCCCCACCCACCCACCATCATGTGGTGTACGTAGACATGTTGCTTATTGATATAATATGTAAAGCAATATTTTTGTTCATCAGAACACTTTTCAGGTTGGTTACCATGGTAACCGTCAGTGGTTGCTATGGAGACAAAGTGTGATGAGGTGCAAATGGTATGAGGTCATGAACAGCTATACTTGTGCAGATGAAGATGTGGGAAATGAAAGGTTAACCCTTGTTCGACTCTGAAAACTCAACAATTTGCCTTGCAGTGACAAAAGTAACTTCTTGCACAGGGAAATTGGGCCTTTCAATAAATCCCCAGGTTACATCATTTGCATTTTTCCTGCCTCTTCTATTTGTGGGTGGGGCAGGGAATATAATTTTTCAGCTGGTCTCTGGTAATGTCTGATCAAGGAGCCTAGATCTGCAAGGCAACAGTACTAAATGTTTTTGTATGGTGTAATAGACTGGGTGCCATTCAGTTTCTGTTGTGTTGATATTAAGAATTAAAAATGTTTAAAAAAAAATTTTGTGTAGAGATAAAGTAGTAGAAGTTGTTTGTTGTTGCCAATAAGACGCAAGGCAAATTTGCCTGTAATTTTGCTTCAAAATAAGGCGATTTTCAGAGGAATGTGTACTTTTGGTCAAAAGGATCTAATACTGTGAAAGTAAATAATGTAAATGTTATTACATTTTAGCTGTTTGCCTCTTCTGATTCGTTTCTTTTGTGCATGATGATCAACTCTCACTTAAATAATGTTCATAAACACTATGGTCAAAAGGATCTGATACTGTGAAAATAAATAATGTAAATGTTATTACGTTTTAGCTGTTTGCCTCTTCTGATTCGTTTCTTTTGTGCATGACGATCCACCCACACTTAAATAATGTTCATAAACACTATGTAGACATTATTGTGTGTGAAATATGTGTGTGAAAATGCACTGTGTCCATGTCATCTGTCAAAGTCCATTTGTAAACAGGATGGTGCAAAATTTGTAGGGACAGCTGCAATATACACCAGTACTCTGCATGCCTGTCCAGGCTCAATGGCCTGTTGATTAGGTTGGCTATGATGACATTTAAAAAATGCCTCGACACAATTTGCTCAAATTTGGCCTAAAAGGTACATCCTAGTTAAAAGATGGACGAACTAGATTTCGGGATCACTCAAACCTGGCTGACACCCATGAAGGCAAATCAACTAAGATATGCGTTGACACATCGATGCAGGCTTCAGTTTTCTATCTGAATTGCTTGGAACAATGAAGCAGCAAACAATGTTGGAAAATAGTCCTCGCAGAGTAGAAGTTAACTGGGCGTATAATAACGATATTTTTTTTAAACTCTCTTTTGTCTATGAGCCAGATATTAAATTGATGTATGCATCATACTTGTTATATAGTCACAGTGATGGGGCAGAGGGAGAGTCGTTTTCTTTTTGCATGATGTTCTCATTTATAAGTATTAAATGGGGAACTTTTTTTAAAACTTGCACGTTTCTTCCACCAGGTGTCACTGGTGGCAAGTGCAATATCAAGCATGATCCCTGAAAAGAGCAACTTTTTGACTGTTAGGACCTATTGGTAACAGACTTTATAGGCTACTTTTGACAATGTTTTCACTCAATTTACTGTCATTTTAATGTCCAAAACTCCTCTGTAGTACAGCTGTTGGTGATTGTGCGAATGGGGCTAGATAGTTGCTGTTAGAAACCAAATTTTTAGTATCTTTTCCTCTTCATATCCATGTGATAGCTGTCTTAGCAAATTTTGCAGGTGCAACGCGTGTGGACAAGTTTTGAGAGTGGTACCCGTGTGTTATGAACAGTAATTAGTGCAAACCGAGCATACGAACTGTTTTTCATCTGTGATGTATCATAGCTGGTACATGCATGTCCTTCATGGTCACAACAATACTTTAATCACCTGTACATATATCTCATTCACAGATTTGTTAAAGAAGTTTGTTGCCAAGCTATCGTGGTACACTCGATCATTTTTGTGGGGAACAAATCCAGTTGGAAGCCTGCTTTGCCCACAGTTTCAGCTTTTTAACCCTTAAAGTGCTAATCACGGCTATTGCCGTTTCTCATTATCATTAAACATTACATTCCAAAAGAAGATGCCTTTCATTCAAATACCAGCAAGTGTAGTCTAAGGCAAAAAGTAGTATTATTCAACAGCTTTCCTCGAGACACTTTGTGTGCATTGCACGCAAAATGTTCCGAGGAAAGCTGCTGACTCAGTCTCAAATCAGTGCTTTAAGGGTTAAGCAAAACATGAATTTTCACACGCTGACATAAATATTAACTGTCGTATGAAATTGCTACTTAAGGCATGCCAGATAGTTACATTATGAGCATGGACACTAAATAAAGGAGCTTATAGTTAAAAGATTTTCAAAGCACTAATCTCTCTTCACAGTCTTGCCATTTTATTTGGTGGAGAATACAACAGTATCGTGTGCACAAAAACTAGGTGAAATTGTTGATCGAGTGTGTTGAACCAGTGTCTGATATTTTGGATGTACTGTAGTGCTTGGTATCGTTTCGTGGTTTAGGAAGCGTATCCATATCTTGATGTGTCTCCTGCCTCAGTTGTCACCTGTTCGTGAGAAATGGTTTGTTTTAATTAGGTGAAGACCAGATTGGTGGTCGTACCAACATCTACAACCCTGACGGCAACGCACACAATGCCGACAAGTCGGCGCCTCTGGCCCAGCCTGAGAAAGAGCTGAAGGACAAGAAAAAGAAAAAAGAACACAAGGAAGAACACAATGCAGCAGCGGAACCAGCGCCAGGCGGGGAGGCAGAAGTGCCAGAGGAGACGAAGAAGTCCTCAGGAGGAGGCATGGGCCGCAAGGAGAAGTCTGTGCTGCAGGCCAAATTGACTAAGTTGGCCATTCAGATTGGCTATGCAGGTATAAAAGATTTTGTTGTATGAGTGGATATGTTCGTGTGAAAATTGTGTTGAGTGCAGGTGTTGATGATCAGTGTATCATTTAAAAAGAAAAAAAAATAGTCAAAAGTGAAATTTAACTCAGAATTGAAACGGTACAAATGGAAAAGTAAATTAGAAATGATGGAGGACAAACAAAAAACCTAACTCCAACACAACAGGGGAAAACATGGAAAATGTCCAAGTTAATAGAGGATGTGCATGTATATATAACAAAAGTCGAAATTAGATGTAGGATAGGGAATAACAAAAGTGTTTGTCTTTTTCAGGTACCCTAATTGCTGTTCTCACTGTCATTATTCTCGTGCTTCGTTTCTGTATTGAGGAGTTCGTTATTCCTCCCAAACACCCTTGGAATCCCAAGTATCTGCAGTACTTCGTCAAGTTCTTCATTATTGGTGTGACGGTGCTGGTTGTGGCCGTGCCGGAAGGGCTTCCATTGGCTGTGACCCTGGCCCTGGCCTATTCTGTTAGGGTAAGCTCAGTAGTCCTCCTTGTATGTGTTGGATATTAACTCTTTCAGTGCCAGTCACGTCTAAAGTCAATCTACTAAAGTCAAACTAGTCTGAATTATCATTAAGTCCAGCTGCTGGAATATATCCAAACCCCTCCCCTCCTCGAGCGCAGCAAACAGTTACGCCTGGAGAGAGAGAAACGTTGGATCCACCAGTTGCATTCCATTGAGCCTTTTGGCCTCAATTTCATGGGGAGATGAGCTCACTCCCTCTGGCTGATGCTAAATTTTTACATCGAGCTCTTCTCCATATGATCTATTGTACATTTATTGTCACAGTAGTGCTCAATAAAAAGTAAGGGATTTAGAGTTTTTTTACCACAGCAGAACAAAATTTATTTTTCTGCTAGCCCAAGGCTGTGATAGGGCATCAGGTGCAAAAACACGCAGTTCACCTGGTAAACGGGTTCCAGTATTCAGCACTGGTTGACCCAGAACCAGTATGTTGACTTTCCTTATATGGGAAATAAACATTTCAAACATAGGTTTGAAAACTGAAGTTACGTGGTAACGAAATTGAAACTAGGCCGTGCGCATGCGTACATACGTACACAGCGTAGCAACGAATTTGTTACCCCTAACTATATATATGGAACACTTTGAAATCCCTGCCAGTGCCTGATGAGACCTAGACAGGTCGAAACGCGTCGCACAGTTTCCAGTTGCCTCTTCTTGGCTACTTGCTTTGTCTAAATCGCTGAATTATCATTAAGATCTCAGATTTGTATTCCTCGTAAAAATTCACATTGAAGCACTGTTTTTGTACAAAGCAAAGTAGGTAGATTTACCCTACTACGTTTGACCTCGAATTTTTCACTTTTTACCTTTGCAGAAAATGATGTTTGATAACAACTTAGTGAGACATCTGGATGCATGTGAAACCATGGGCAACGCCACATCCATCTGTTCAGATAAGACTGGTACCCTGACAACAAATAGGATGACTGTAGTGCAGAGTTATATTGGTGGTAAGTAATCTGGTACCCTCACAACATATATAGAGCAATTGGATACCAAACTATATTAAACTAAACATTTCTGATTTTTGTGAACGTAGGACTGTTGGAAGCCAGTTTTAAATAGTTGGTCTTGGTTATCCCTGTAAAACATCTACTCTTCACAGAAAGAAGGTAGAAATGTCCACTGTAAAGGTCATCAATGTAGGAGGGACTTGTATACTAAATTTTTTGGTTGGTTTGTTTGTTTGTTTGTTTTTTGTATATTGTTTTATGGAAGATTAAAAAGATATAAATAAATAATTGAATAAAATAGTTTTTGCATATTTTTTAAATTAAAAAAGTATGAATAAATTGAATTGATTAATTAATTGATTAGTTAAATCAAAAACCTAGAAAACCTTTCACAAGGTACCATTCATAAATTGAATGATTTAAAATGACCTTGGAGACATGAATCATCATGTTACATGCAGCAGACACATACAGTCAACCGTTCACATTCTCAGATTACCTGTCTATTTCACCAAGTGCCTTGTGTATGTCTTCTTGACCCTGTTCTGATGAGAGCAAGACCTTGTCAACAGCTTTAATAACATTGGTTACACCTAACCCATGGTGAGGAAAACTGTTGACCTGTACTATGTTATCCACATAGGTCTGATCTATAATTCTCATCAAATTGTTTTCTGTTAATGAGCAAGTTTAATGAAAACATTAAAGCAAATGGCTTTGTTAATCTAGGCATTTTTTGGTCATTGTGCGTGTGAAAGTGTGAAATTCACTGGCATGTTACTCTTGCAGGCGTGCACCACAAGACGACGCCAAAGCACACTGACATTCCCACCCGTCTCGGTGATCTTATTATTCAGAGTATTTCTATCAACAGCGGCTATACATCTCGGGTTTTGGTGAGTACCACTTTGTCCTACCTCAAAGAGGCCGATTCTGCAACTTTTACCCCAGCAAAATTTGTAGTCTCCATTGACCCAGTAAGTGTTGAAGGAAGTTGTCAATTGTGAAAAACTTGAGACAGGGATTGTAGATTGCCCTAGCAACTTTCCACAGTTCAGCCTTTTCAAGACTGGTTCAATAACTTTCCTCGAGATGGATTTGTGCCCAATGCACACTCAAGGAAAGCTGTTGACCTGTGACATGCAAACATAAGTCCTACACACACTATTCACCACAATTAGTTTTTTTTTTGTTTTATAGGTGAGAAATTAAAAAATTAAAGGAAAATTATCAAGAGATTAAGACTGCAGCAGGTGACGCTTTACATGTGGGCGCTTTTGGGCAATATAAATAGAAGAGGGTTAAAAGGACTTGAACTGTAAGGGTCCCAATACCGAAAATAGGGATTACATGTTTAGTACCCTTCACTGAAGAAAAAAAAAAAAATAAGTACACAAAAGAAACAACACATCACCGGATGATGCCACCACATGCAGAATAAATGTACAGTGTATTTGTGTATGTATTAATTATGCATCCCCCACTGGGGGATGCATATAGTGTTTTTAGTAGAATTTGAGCGCCGCCGCCGCCAAATTTCTTATTTCTGCTATAACTCTAAGGCATATTTACAAATTACGTTCTATTTTGGTACAAATATTCTACAGGTCTGGGGAATTCTTCTGATATACTGTTTGTCAAAATCCATAGATTTTTGGATTTTTTTATTAAGGTTTTTCGTTTTTTGCTGACTCAGCAAAATCAGGCAAAAATTTTTTTCCGTATATATCTTGCTTATGGTTGATGATAGGCCCATGGTTACTATTGAACATTAAAAGGAAATCACCTATGGGCTTTCTTTTGGTGTTTTTAAATTTGACCTCGAGTGACCTTGAAAGGTCAAACTGAGGTCAAAAGCTTGTTTTCCTTATATATCTTTGTTACGGTTGATCGCAGACCCATGGTTACTATTGAACATGAATAGGAAATTACCTATGGGCTTTCTTTTGGTGTTGTTAAATTTGACCTCGAGTGACCTTGAAAGGTCAAACTGAGGTCAAAATTTTATTTTCCTTATATATCTTTGTTACGGTTGATTGCAAGACCAGGAACACTCATCGACCATATCTATGTTGCCAACCTCCCCAATTTGTGGACTGCTGGGACATTTCCAACATACTACAGCTACCACGACCCAGTATATTTTTCATTCAACATTTAAAAACATACCCTGTGTCACATGGTAAGCCATACGTGCTGACAAAGATATTCAATGTCATGCATGGGGGATGCATATTTGGTTTCGCACAGCGAAAAACTCGTGTCTAGTTTTACATAGGACTTCCCTTGGCCATCACTGGCAGACTTTCTGGAAGTAAAATTGGTCTTTTTTTATTTCAGCCAAACAAAAAGGGTGAACTTCCAAAACAAGTCGGTAACAAGACAGAGTGTGCTCTGTTGGGCTTTGTCATGGATATAGGCAGGGATTATGAGGCCGTGCGGGAGGAAATGCCGGAAGAGAAACTCCATAAAGTATACACCTTTAACTCTGTGAGGAAATCTATGAGTTCAGTTATTCCGCTGTCTGGAGGTAACTTCCGCCTTTTCACCAAGGGAGCCTCAGAAATTGTCATGAAGAAGTGAGTGGTACTCTCGTAAAAAACAGTGCTTTGGAGCCTGCTCTATACACGTATGCCCCTTGTGATGACAGCAACAGTAAATCTTTATAATTATTCCTGGCAGTCCAATGGTGATCTGTAAATGGTCGACATTACCATATTCATACAGGTCAGGTTTGGCATGGGAAGGGATTCTGAATCATAGATCCTTGTTGTGATTTCGACAAAACTTGGAAGTTGTATTCACACAATTCGTAGCTGAATACCAAAATGTTAACTTAATTTGCTGTAGAATTTCAGTGAACCAATTGACACTGAAAAAAGCAGTTTCTTTCTTTGCTGTGATTTTGGAAATGGAATTACAGTTTTACAACAATACGTATTGTAACTGTTGTTGCATATGCAGCATGGATGCTAAATATGGTCATATTTTCATGTGTTCAGATGCAACTTCATCCTCGGACGAGATGGCAAACCTCGGCCCTTTACACATCAAGACCAGGAACAAATGGTAGCAAGCGTGATTGAGCCCATGGCCAGTGACGGCTTGAGAACAATCTGTATTGCATATAAAGACTATGTATCAGGTAAGACTAATGTGCAACTAGCTCTTCCCATTTTCCCATGATAAGATGGTGAAGGTCTGGCCAAGGAGCTTTGTGTAATGTGACAATAGGAAAAACTGCTATGCATAGTATATACACATGTTCGTCAGGAATTTGAATGAGCAATTCACGTTGTTCCCTGTCCAGTGCTTCTGCATTATGCCTTTTAAGCCCCCCCCCTCCATTATTTTTCGCACAAAAGTATGAAATATTGGAAAATTATATGTATTTTATGATGATTTACTAGTTCATACAGCTAATATGTTCCAAATGTAGGTCTAAAATTAGAGCTTATTTGAATTAAATTGCCTAAGCACCCCGGGCACTTAGAAGGGATAATACGGCATATTTTAGACTGAGTCAACAGCTTTACACAGCAGATTTTGAGTGCACAGTGGCCAAAGCACACCGGGTTAAGTTATTGACCCAGACCGCTTGCTTTCTCTGTAAGAATGGGATGTAGACTAGTCGTGCTGGTGGTTGAATGAGAGGAATTTAAAGGTGGAGTCATTATGATGATTCAGATAAATGAGACCGTTGTCCTGAATAACACTCACATGGTTGGTGTCCGTCAAATAAGAACCAAAGTCCCTCAGTGATTTTCCACTAATTGGGGTAACGATAAACAGATTTAAGTGTGCAGTGTTCAGATATGTTGATATGGACAGACCCCAAAAAGGGCTGCCTACTTGGATAAGAATCTTTTACTATTGAGTTCATAAATGATCACAATTGAAAATAAGTGCAACAGAATGCACGAGTCTCAGGCTGATGATCATCCTGAAGTGAGAGTAGTAAAAGTAAATAAACTGTTTGCCTGCAAAGCTGTCCTTCATGAACTTGTATATTTTAAGTGATGTCCTTGATAAGGTCTGGAGCTCTGCCTGCTAAGTGTCAGCATTAAAAACGTTTTACTCAAAGATGCGATCGTGTATTTTTCAGGAGCCCCAGATATAAACCAACAACATATAGATGCGGAACCAAACTGGGAAGACGAGGAAGGAATTGTATGTAACCTTACGTGTCTCTGCATCACAGGTATCCAGGATCCCGTCAGATCTGAGGTAAGAGACAGAGCCAATTTGTGCCTGCAACGTCAGGATAAAAAATTGGCTGGTAACTAGTCCATTTGCCATATGTTCTGCCCTCCGCTCATGTAAGCACCTGAAATGGATGTACAGTAGTCCCCCTCCCCAACGGACCTCCTTCTAAGCGGACACCCAGTTCCAGCGGACAGTCCCGCGGCACTGATGGCTTTCCCATTGAAATTGCCCCTCGTTGCCGGACACCCCTCTGATGTGGACAATGGACAGGGTTTTAATCCCCAAATAATAGAAATACCCCTCTGTGCAGACACAAAATCGTTAAATTCTTCGCTGTCCGTAAATCGGCATAAGAATATATACGTATTTTTTGTCCAATACAAGTTACAACACTATTGAACTTGAAAAGATGTCGAAAGACCAGCTTCTACGAGCAGATTTCACAACTTGGTTTGCGTAGCAGGGTCGGGTCGAAATTCATTGAGGCAAATTTAGTCCATGTGCATGCCAGACTTCTGTTTGGCAATACTACTTTAAAATCCTTTGGCCTTAGGCAAAAAAATACAATGATTTATGCTTTAAATGTAATATTATAAAGCATTAGGGAAGCCAAGGGTGAAAGGATAACTCTGAAGTCAAAGTTTAAATCAAAGGGAAGCCAGTTTGTCTTTGTTTCGGTTTCATGGTTCAGAAGTCTTCTGTGTGAAAAAAAGAAAATCTGCTTCATTGGTTGGTTCAAAATGTCATGTGATGCAGGAAGCAGGTGCTGCCACTATGGAGAATAGTGTATCTGACATGCCCTTTTAAACAAGAATGAAAAACTGAGTAACCGTTTCTTTTATCTCAGTAATTTGTATGTCAAGGAACTGATGGTTTACAAATTTTCAGGTGCCAGATAACTGTTGGAAAGAAAATCTGCTGTTGGTGGGAGTGTCGCTCTACGTCTACAGTAGAATCTCTGTATTAAGACCAGCCAGCGGACTGGAAAAGTGCAGTGTATATGAACATGAATATTGAAAAATGTAAATATATTAAGTAAGAACAAAGATAATATGTAGTAGAAGTATTTACCCAAAGACACATCACTGTCTTGGTAGCTCTCTGGACAGATTTTGTTCGAGTTCGTGGACATGGACAGGAGTTACTGTTTTTGAGGACAGATGAGCAATACTTTGGTTTTGATAAGACTTAAAAATAGTGTTAACTGTTTCAGGTACCGTTGTCAATCAAAAAATGTCAGAACGCTGGCATCACAGTGAGAATGGTAACAGGAGATAATGTCAATACAGCCCGCTCCATCGCCCTCAAGTGTGGCATCATTCATCCGGGCGAGGACTTCCTCGTCATGGAGGGCAAAGAATTTAACCGCAGGATACGGGATGATAATGAGGAGGTAAGATCGCAGAATGGGCCTTGATATGTGAGAGATCTTCTGCCCATCATCACATATGTGTATAATCCTCCATGGTTTATGACAACAGAAAATAAATGAGTAAATAAGTTATATGACAAGCAAACGGGGAAAATGAAAATGTGTCTATCGGAGTTAAAATGAACTTGTACGGAAGTTAAACTGGATAACACTGGAGGAGAGAGTTAAATTTAAGAAGGCAGTACTTGTCTACAAATCCTTGAATAAGCTGGCACCTGATTGTATGCGAGAAATGCTTGCATATGTCAAAAGACAATCACTCAGTGAACTTACGGTCAGCTGCCAAGGACATGCTATATGTCCCACAACCAAATACTGAACAGGAACGGCGTGCACCATGTTATGATGGTGTAGTCATTTAGAACAGTCTGCCATTGGAAATGAGATGTACCAGAAATGTGGGTATATTTAAGAAAAAGTGTGCTAAGTTTATTATATCTCATAGATAGTCCATCAATCACTACTGTACATGTACTGATGTACTACTGGGCAAATTTACTGTATATAACCAATCTAGAGGGCTCAGAGAAGATTAGTATACCCTGGTGTGCTAACTCAGTTTCCCTCAGAATATATATATATATATATATATATATATATATATATATATATATATATATATATATATATATATATATAAGGTTGATCTTCACTTCATTGACTGGAAATTTAACTTTGAAAAACAGGGTCAAAAGAAAAGTTCTGACTTTTGTTCAGCCCTCCCCCACCCCCACCTCACCCCCTTTAAAAAAAAAAATAATGATAATAATATACCTTTTAGCCCCTGTCACTGAATACAAACAAAAAAAAAACAAAAAAAAACAAAACAAAAAATCAGAACAACCTCCTCACATGTCCTGAAGTAAAGAAATGTCATCTGAAGAGTTTTTACATCATGAAAATATATCACCTGACAGTACCACCTGATATTTAATATACATTGATATCCTGATGGAATTCTCATATTTCATAAGAAAATACATTCATTTGTGAAGCCCGGAGTCCATGGAATATATCATAATATAACACAATTTGCATAGCAGAGTATATTATGATACATGTAGCTGCTGTTGAAAGAGATGACTGAATGGTGTAGTGTTGTAGTTTCTGTGTTGGTGGTGAGATCCATGGTTGGCTATACAGAAAAGGGAAGAAAAACTAATTTGAAAACAGTGCTCACTGTCTGTATTTTGATACTTATATACCATTCAACATGTAACAAAATGGGGAAGGAATGATATTGCCAAACTTTGACGTCGTATTTTACGTGGAAGAAATCGTTTGAATTTCATGGAGGTCATTGTCTTATGAAGGCATTGCATGTGATAAAAGTTTAAAAATGTAAGACGAAAATTGGCTTCTTGGAAAAACATCGATAGGTGTGTGCAGGTGGCCCTCTGAGTAAGACTTGGTACATTAGGCCACATAAAAAAAAAATCCCAGTTAATCATCAGTGGTTTTCCAAATAAAATACGAGGGAGGGAGGGTTTTTGTTTTTTGTTTTTGTTTTTTTTTCTTTCCTCCAAATGATTTCAAGTGTATTAAAGCTTTCTGCAAGTCCCTGTTGTCCATACAGGTCATTTATTCATTCAGAATGCATTTCATGCTCATAGGTCTTGCCTTTGTATACCCACATGTGATCCTATCGAAATTTACAGCTAAAAATGTTCTCAAGGCATTAATTGAAGCTTTGTCAGCAATTTCTTTGGCAAATATGTGCAAAGAAAAAATGTTTAAAATTTGGTGCAACACAAAAAAATGATACGGGTGGTGATGATAAACAGGGTTATTTTTTATGTGGCCTTAGTCAGGCAGATTGGTGATTGTGAGGACACTTTGATCGAGAGTAACCAGGCAGGTGAGTGATTGTTGGACAGTCAGGCCTGTAGCAGTTAGGAATATGGGGGATTGACCTTGAATGTTTTTTTTTTTCTTTTTTGTTTTTGGCCAAGTGATTTGAATGTCACTGTGACCTAAAGTAGCTATGAAAACATGATTTTGAAAGATACGGACCTTGAATACTTAGGAAGATCAGTGACTTGATGGAAATTGTGACCTTGAGTAGTCAGGAAGACAAATTAGTGTTTTGAAGGACACTGACTGAATAGTTAGGGGGATGAGTGATTTGAAGGAAAGAGTGACCCTGAAATATTTGGGTAGTGAGTGAATTGAAGGCAGGGTCACCTTAATTTTTTTCTAAGTGAATGATTTTAAGGACACTGATCATAATTATGTGGGAAGTGAGCAATTTGAAAGACTGTCCATAATTGTAAGGAAAGCGAGTGGTTTTTAGGACACCATGGCCTTGATTATTTTGGAAGTGAGCAATTTGAATAACACTTTGACCTTGATTATTTGGGAAGGAATTGATTTGAAGGATACAAAAGCCGGTTTGGAGTGTAATATGAAAACACACAAAGAGAACCGTAACTATGTGCTGTGGAAATGAAAACAAGACGATAGTAAAATTGAAGTGTGTCACAGCAAGTTCACATTTTGCTGTGAAGACTTGAAAATAGTGCTATTGAAGTGTCTCATACCATAGTAAGGAGATCTATACTATGAACACCTCGAAATCTGCAGAGTAACCATATAGTGGTTTGGTCATTTATACTACAGGTATAAACACAAGAACTAAACAATTAAGATTACAGTTACTTGTAATGTGGCAACTGCCCAAGTGAACACAGTATCACAGGTCATGACCCTTGAACTCTGCTCCTGGACTCTAGATATTACACCACTGATCATAGGGTAACTTGTGCCAAAACGGGAAGGTGGATTTATTGCTGTGCATTTAAAAAAATATGTATATATTATAAATATTGTAGAGGGAATATAGAAAAAAAATGGACATCAATGGAGCCAATTGAGATCTTAAGTGATATCAAAGAGGTATGATGAGAAAAATTTGATTCTCAGCAGCGGGTAGCATGTTCTAGAGTCGAGCACCTCTTAGTGAAGGGAGTGATTTGAAGGACAATGCCACGTTGCAGGAGGAACGACAGGAGCGTATTCACACCTTTTGGCCAGCCCACAAAGTGAAGAAGAAGCCTGTGGACTATGCAGCATTAATGGACAAACCGGTACAGTGCATGGGCGTGCACAACATCCCCCCTCCCTGCTCACCTGGGCTTTGATGCATGGGCAGAACATGTTACCCTTACTCATGCCCCATTTCTGTTTTGTCCTGCATTTGGTGCAGATTTTTTTGTAGGACATTGTCTTAATGTTTGCCATTGTCATACCAGCCTGCCAGGTCTTCTGAAGTTTTCTGGAAAAAACACAATCTACAAGGAAAGTACCACAGGGTCCAAAAGGGGTAAATGTCACTAAAAAATTATGCAAATTTAGTGATGTTTGCCCCCGTTCTGCAGCTCGTGAACTGTTTGCTTGATCTTAGAACAAAGCATGTTGGTACCATTGTAGCAGGTCATTCTCCCCCGCCCACCAAGTGGGGTGGGGAGGACATAAAAAGGGATCCATCCGTATTTATGTCCGTCCTTCTCTATGTCCATCCAAAACAGTTTTGCCCACACCATATCATAGCAACTATGACAGGTACCCCTTTCAAATTCTACAAAACATTCGGTCAAATTCACTTCAAACTTGGTGGGGATCTACCTTGGGTTGGTCTCTGCCAAGGTTGACCAAATGGTCATGCTACAGTGATTTTGGATTTTGTATGAATTTTTCTGTTTGTTTTCTTGAAAAGGCTTCAAAAATCATCATCTGAAACTGATGGGCCAATTGCTCTGAAACTGCACAGGGACAATTTTTAGGACCCCTAGACCATAATTCATTCAACAGGTGCTGCAATGATTATTTTATTTTATTTTTTTTTTTGAGGAATTTGTGTGAGTTAAAGCTGTATTTGACTTCTGCAAAACCATTACTTGAATTGTACTGAAACTTGGTGGAAACTTGGTAGAAATGTACCTTGTGGAAGGGTCAAACTAAGTTGTACACTAGGTGGCGACACTCTGGATCCCTTATCTTTATTTCAGTCATACATACACCTGTGCAGTATACAGAAAATACGATTGACAAGGAACCTTTGCTTTACTTGTTCTCACCCCCCCTCCCTAAAAAGGGGGGAGGGGGGGAGCTTTTATGTTTTCATGTCGTTCATGCTTCTTTGGTTCCATATAAGCAAAAGAAACTTTTAGCAACTTTGTACAACATTTCATCACACTACATGTGTCATGACCAGTACAGTTATTGTGAGCAGGGCATGTTGCTGGCGTTGGTGGCAACTTGGTATGCTGAAAGTCATTTACAATGGTACTACCAACAGAAAGTAGTGATACTCTTCTTTATGGATGTAGCATGTCTTAAAAGTTGGAGATATTTGACAAAAATAGTGCATTTATTTGAAACTTTTGAGCGCATCAAGTTTTTATTTTTTTTTTTTTTTAGTTTTAATAACTTCAGGAGACCTTACGTTGGCAATGGCAAACATTATGGATAGCTGTGTGAAAGAAAGTGCCACAAGTGACTAACATGTGCATAACAGGGACCTTGTTCCATCTTTCCGTTGAAGGAAATTTGTAACAAGTCCTTTAACTGTGGTTTGAGTGAATGTAACCATGAATGTTACGGTATTAACTTACAAATAATTATTTCAGAGCAGAATGACCGTTGGCAGGAAAAATGGAAGAAAGATGGAGATGAACTCTCTAATTTGTTACTGTTACAGATTAACATTGCTTTGGAATAGAGATGAATTTTTCAACAGGCCAATCGTAGCAGTTCTCTGGCTGTTGAAGAATGATTTTTTGTTGTAGGAGATGAACTGTACTTTTCTCTGCAAATAGTGAAGGGACATGCAAAACTAGTGGTTTCCAATCCAGAATGATTAATTAACTCTTTCAGTGCCAGCTATGACCAAAGTCCAACTACTTCAAACATACTGCTCTGAATTATAATAAGGGCGCTAGATTCATGTTCCTTGTTAAAAGACATTTCATTCAAGTACCAGCATGCCTTTATAATAGCCCAGGTCAACAGCTTTCCCCAGCAGCCTTTGGGCACAATGCACCCAAAGTGTGCCAAGGAAAGCTGTTGACTCAGTCCAAATGTGGCACTGAAAAAGTTGAGATATTTTAGAAATTTCAAATTTCTACTAATGGCATTTTAGAACTTCTTGTATCTAGATTTATGCAGCGTTTCTTTCTGTAGTCAATAGTTGCATTATTCACATTGTGAATTGTTGGAAAGATCCATTAAGGAAAGGATTGAACCTTTGAAGAGCTCAGTCTAATTATTGGAACATTTAAACTGTAGGAATGAAACAGT
Organism: Hermodice carunculata; assembly: GCA_964020975.1. Classification (NCBI taxonomy): domain Eukaryota; kingdom Metazoa; phylum Annelida; class Polychaeta; order Eunicida; family Amphinomidae; genus Hermodice; species Hermodice carunculata. Next base: position 800,289 of record CAXHWN010001660.1, read on the forward strand.
CTGATATTTTTTTGGCCAAGGGAAAAAAAAAAAGAAAAGAAGAAAGAGATAAGGTTCACAATATTTTTAACATACCTGTTGGAATTTGGACTGACAAGCAACTCTGAATATAGGACTTTCCTACATGTGTAAAGGGGTGGGGTTACACTTTTGAAATACTTACACACAACATTAAACCTGGCTAAGGGCTTTGATTAGAGTTCATCAATTTCAGTGCCCAGTTTTTGACCGAGTCAACAGCTTTTCTTGGCACATTTTGGAACAGCATGCTTAGGAAAGCTGTTGACCCAGACCATTAAACAATAGGCTTCATAGTACTTTAATTAAAGGTCTTTTAACAAGGAATATTAGTCTAGCATTCTTATCATAATTCAGAGCAGTTGCTCGGAAGTAGTTTGACTTACGTCATGGTTGGCATTGACAAAGTTAATTGCTTTTAATGCAGAAGTGATCTTGTTCAGTGGCTGCAGGTTTTCTGAGATTTTTGTGACTCACCTTGAGAATACTATTGCCCTATAGGATCTGCATGCAAATGGGAATTTTGATGTGATGAAATTATATGAAGCACACAACTGAATACCTTCACAAACACCAGGAAATTTAGGCCTCAACATATTAGAAAAAAAAAAAAAAGTCATGGCCCAAAGTCATATTTTATGGAAATGGACAGAACTTTCCTTTGTACAGGTGGCAGTGAACAGTGATTAGTAAGTGCAGAAAAAAAAATCACAAGACAATAAACAAGAGCAGGTGATGTCTCGACGCTGAGCAGTGAGGAATGATTTGACAGTTAGGGCCAATGATTTTCCGTTTTTTTCCAAAACCAAAGCAGAATTGTCCATTTCTTTCATCCTTGAAACGGAATTTGATATTTTTTCTTATATGAATCATATATAAATATATAGCAGTGAAACGAAATTTGAAACATTTTTGCTGCTGAAGCGGAATTCCTTTTTTTTTAAATGGAAAATCATTGGCCCTATACAATACGCAAAAAGAATGACACTCCATCTAACAACTTGGGCATAATCTGGTCATATGTAAATTTTTTCTCTCTTTTTTTTTTTTTTTTTTTTTGTCAAGTATCACTTGATGAGATCACCTTCACAACAACAAACTAAGCAGAAAACAAATCCATGATGTGTGGCGGGGTGATGTAAATATTTGTCTTGGTTTTAAAAAAATTCTGATGTCACAATCCGGGAAAGTTGACACCCGGTAATTTTAGTACTTTATGCTGGACAACTTCAAGTGTTGCTTGCAAAACTGTCAATCTGAAAATGTTTGAATATTCTGCCTCTGATGAAAAGTAAAATGAATTAAAAAAAAAAAAAACCAACATGAAAGTGGGAGTCTTGTGGATTTTAATGCATTAATATACAAAAGAGTAAGATCATTTTTCTTTTCAGATTTGAGATAATTTGCCTTTATAATGTGGATTGATTAGATGGCCTTTACTGGTACCCAGTTTCCATCCATACTCTGCAATATTGATCGTATAGTGCATTTAACTGAGCCATATATTATCGTGGCTTGAAATGTATTTTTGTCTGGTGATTTGAGCTCTCTTGGTGTTAAAGTGAACATACATAACACGATGGTGTGTGAAATGGAGACACACCAGTAAGAATTTTTATCAATGTTTTATGCGTCTAATCTCGCATGCACGCTGTAAGGTGACAACCTTAGTAAGATTACAGTCTGGTAACTCCATCCACTGTTTCTGATTAACCCTTTCAGTGCCAATTTGTGGACTGAGTCAACAGCTTTTCTCGGCGTGCATTGAGCGCAGTGCACCCAATGTGCGCCGAGAAAAGCTGTTGACCTGGGGGTATTCTCTGTGGAACTATAGGCATACTGGTACTTGATTGAAAGGTCTTTTTACGAGGAATATGAATCCGGGACCCTTATGATAATTCAGACTAGTTTTGACTCAAGTAGATCGACTTAAGAGGTGATTGGCACTTAAAGAGTTAATGCACTGTGTGAGTACATTTGTGATATTTTGGTTCCCACTTTGTTACTGCTTCATTATATAGAGTTCGTAATGCAAAAAAATTCTTGGTCGGTCTCGGTATATCCTGGGCTGGCGTGAACTTGTGACTAACTTTTCTTTCACTGCATTGCAGAAGAAAAAAAAAATTTGTCATGAACAGATTCACATGTGGACAGAATTAAAGTAATGGGAAGGTTTTGCACCTTTTTTTTAAAAGATATTTGTTGGAAATACTGTGACTTACTAGCACAACTCAAAATTTCTGATAGAATGAGCAAACTCGAGTACACGTACTCTCATAAGGCTGCATTCAGATGTCTGGTAAGTACAAGGAGGAACTTGGCTTCCTAGGTAATGTCCTATGGCATTACAGTGTGAATGGCAGAGACGGGAAGCAATTTCATGAAAATTTAGATGACATTTTTCGTATCAGTTTTCAAGGTACTGTAGCACATGCCAGATGAACAATATTACAATGTATTCGCCCATGAAATGTGATGATAGATTGAGTGATTATCTTGTGTAATGTAACTGAACCTGACATGATGTCAGAGCAAGTGAGGACCCGGGACTACCTCGTGGCATGAAGTTGGGGTAAGGTCTGTGGATCACCCTACAACTGAAATAGAATTCGAACCTTTTTATCCGTTTATTTTCACTTGAAGATGCTGTTTTTTCAGATAGAAGACACCTCGTGTCATATGATTACTTTTCATAGTGCTATTGTTATTGTCATGTGACGATGTTACAGGTAACTCGCTTTCTGTTGTAATCTTATAATGTCACCTGACAGTGAAATAATCCCCAGATATCATTGGACAAAAGTGAATTCTCAGAAAGAAAGAAAAAAAAGTACGGAAAAAGTTACAACAAACATTTTGTTTGTGTGTGGTTACAGGTACAACAACATCTGCTGGATAAAATTTGGCCGAAGCTGCGAGTGTTGGCCCGGTCGTCACCACAAGACAAGTACACATTGGTTAAGGGCATAATAGACAGTAAACTTACAGCTAACAGAGAGGTGGTAGCTGTGACAGGGGATGGTACCAATGATGGGCCGGCCCTTAAGAAGGCTGATGTTGGGTTTGCCATGGTACGCAGACTGGGGGCGATCGAGTTTTGAACAGGATCTAATTTCGAGCGCTGTTCTGCTGAAGCTCTCTTAAATTATGAACAAAACTTCACTGGCGAGCATATATACTGAATACACATCATTGCTCATGAGAAGTTGAAATGTAGACTGTAATGACATTGACTGGCTAGGAAGCACCCTGTGCATGCTGGTGATAGCCCTACTTTTGTTCGAAATTAGATCCCATTCGAAATTTGATCCCCCCCCCCAGTATACATGAAAGTTTCGGGTCAAAATGTTTTAGATTAATCTGTTCCACCAAGGCTCAAATTTTCATCATAGGCACGTGTGTTGTGCTACAAGTTAACAGGAAAAAAGCATGCAGGGTAAAGCATGCAGCCAGGCTGCAAAAGATTTCATATGTAATTGGGAGTTTTTTTCTATCCATGAGTTAATACAGATGAAGGTGTTATAGACTTCGGTAGCCATGGTACATATTATGTGAGAGACTGGAATTTCTGACGCCAAGCGGCAGCACCGAGTTTGAAAGCAATGTGGTGTTTGAGGCGGTGGTAACACAAAACCTGTACCAAATATTAGGTAAAGGACCCATGTTATACCTGCATCCACTTTGAATGAAGGGTGTTTGAAAAAAGAGCAAGCACTTTGTAAAGTTACCCCACCATTTGACTATTTTTTGTAATTGAGTCAGGACGTATTTACGTTACTGTTGAAATTTCAAATAGATTTATGCAACTACATGTATCAGGGACTTTTGTGGAAGTGGTTCATATATGGAGTTTCTGTCATATACAGTAAAGTTGACAACCCTGGTACATAAACTTTTTGCTTACGAGTCATTTGGCAACTTAGTGTGCGTGTCAAGAACAAAAATGCATTTTGGAAGCCTTGGAAGGCCATGCTTTAACCCTTTCCCCCTCAAACTGGCCAAAACCGGCTGGTGGTCAAATGTCGTCTGCTTCAGTGTTTTCAACTAATTTCAACAGTTATGAAAAACAATTTGACTTAGAAATGTGCATGAGACTTATCAAGATCACATGACACACGTGAACAGCTTTCCTTGGCGTGGGTTGGGCACTTAGTGCCCAACCCATGCCGAGGAAAGCTGTTGACTCAGTCTTAATTCAAGGGGGAAAGGGTTAAGGTGAAAATGTTGGAAGAAATTGACTCTCGCTTCCTTTTGTTACAGGGCATTGCAGGCACAGATGTTGCCAAAGAAGCGTCGGACATCATCCTGACAGACGACAATTTTACCAGTATTGTCAAAGCTGTCATGTGGGGGCGTAATGTCTATGACAGCATTGCAAAATTTCTGCAGTTCCAGCTAACAGTCAACGTTGTAGCAGTAATAGTAGCGTTTTTAGGAGCTTGTATAATAAAAGTAAGTGTGCGGTGTAATAAAAGTAAGTGTGCTTTATAATTATAATAAAAGTAAGTGTGCTTTATAATTATAATAAAAGTAAGTGTGCTTTATAATTATAATAAAAGTAAGTGTGCTCATACACCTGTCACCAAAGTATTATTCTGTGGTATCTGTACTTGAAAAGTGAAGCAGATGTGATAGTATTGTAGGAGATATGCATATTAAGTTCCCGCCCCAACTGCATACCTGATTGCCTAGTCTCGCTTGGTGAGATATTTTTCGAGATACGGGTCGGTACCGGTGGGGACAAGCAGGATATTACTAATATTTTGGAAATAGAAAATACTTATTAAAGGCATGTTAAAGTTTTCCTTATATATGGCTCGGGAAGTACTAGAAGAATACCAGTTTGGCATTTGTGAACTTAAATTCCTCAAAAAAATGCTAATTTTGTAAAAATGTGCATATGGCCTGTCTGTGACAGTTATGTAACCTGCACATCCCCCGTGATCGCCAGGCGTCAAACCCGTGCTTTGTGCTGGGAAATTAATATGCATACTGCGTATTCTCAGGCAGTGATGTGACTTTAAGATGTTTCAGGAGAGATGTTTTTATCATATTATACCAATGAAATGCCCAGGACTTTTGCTCTGCTTCAATAGAGGTTTTAGTAAAAGACATACAGTTTGGAATATTTAAAAAAAAAAAAGAAAAAAGAAAAGGAAAATCTGGAAGTTGATGGCAAATAAGATGTTTCGAAAAAGCTGGAAGTACATGAGGTTTTATGATGTTAAAAGCCTCTTGTTGTGCAATTTAAGGTCACAGCAAGTCTTACAATATATATCATGTCTACACATGTGGCACTTGCTTGCCCTGTAAGCTAAAAAAGGGGACAAACCCAAATTATTTCATTTATTCAAAATACGTTTCAAAGAATAAGTCTTCATTGCTAACTATTCTGTTATTTTCATGCAATATAGGATGTTTACTTTATTATTCCGTATGCTGTATTTCAAAGGCATCCTTGCTGGGTGTTTCATTTCCAATGTGTTTGTTGTTTATTTTGCAGGATAGTCCATTAAAAGCTATACAAATGTTGTGGGTAAACTTAATAATGGACACGCTGGCATCTCTAGCATTAGCAACAGAACTTCCGTCAGAGGAACTATTAAACCGCAAACCGTATGGCCGCACCAAACCACTCATTTCAAGAACTATGATGAAAAACATCCTGGGTCATGCAGTATATCAGTTAACTGTTGTCATGGCCTTACTGTTTGCAGGTCAGTACATCGGTCATCTGTTGTTCGGTTACTTTATGCTGTAGGGAAGTAGCCAGTTTATAAGGGAAGTCTTGTCAAATCGGTTTTGTATTGCAACCGAAAAAGAAGGAGAAATGAGTTATTGAGGCGAAAATTTTGTTTTCTGTCACAAATTTTGCTATCTGTGTTTTCTCCTTGATGACCAATAGCTGTGCATCATATTGACCTCACTTCTCAAACAGCCTCCTATTGACCTCACTCCTTAGACTACTACCTAATGGCCACACTCCTCAGACTGTACTTCCTAGTGGCTGCACTCCTCAGACTGTACTTCCTAATGGCTGCACTCCTCAGACTGTACTTCCTAATGGCCTCTCCTCAGACTATACTTTTTAGTGGCCGCACTCCTCAGACTGTAATTCCTAATGGTCTCACTCCGGCTAAACTTTACAATTAGTCCGAGATGTTTTCTTACAATATATATCGTACTACTATATAAAACTGTCCCAAATTACTTAACTACTCTCGTGCTATTCATAATAGTAAATATTTCTTGCTATTTTGGAATGGAATGTTGTCGGTACACTGCTGTCATTTTACCGCCATGTTTACAGGGATATTCATTAATGACAGAGACCTGTAGGAGATAAAAAGAAAAAAGAAATGGGGGGTTGGGGGGCAGAGCCCCCACAAGATTTAGAAAAACAAGATTAAAGAAAGTAAAAAAGGAAGATGGGGGGGGGGTAGAGGCCCCCACAAGATAATAAAATAACCTGGGACTAATTCTAAAGTATCTCCATCACTCCTTAGACTCCTAATGACCTCACTGAAGCTGTGCATTCTCTTTACTTCACTCCTTAGACTGTGCCCTCTAATTATATCACCCCAGGCTCTTTCATATATTTCTAAATTTGTCGACCAAAGAGAAGTTTCAGTGAAATGTCTGAAGTGCATATTCCACAAGAAATAATATACTTGATCTACTTTCACAGTACATGTACCGAGTGTGTCTCTCGTTTGTCACTTTGCAGGTGAAAAATTTTTTGACATTGACACTGGACGAGGAGCCACTCTGCACAGTCGACCATCTCAGCACTTCACTATCATTTTTAACACTTTTGTTATGATGACTCTCTTCAACGAGGTTAATGCCCGAATGATCCATGGGCAGCGGAACATTTTATCGGGGCTTCATCGCAACCCCGTCTTTATTGGCATCTGGATAGGCACAATGGCTGCTCAGGTAGGAACGTTGTTAAATGGAGATTATTTTCGCAAGTTTGAAAATAACTATTTGTCCCATACTACAAACAAAAAACAAAAAAAACAGGACTTCGTATGTGATGAAACTTAAAAGGCAAAGTTTAACTCATTCCACCCTGATGACGCTTTTTCCCGCTAATATCTAAATGTCGTCTGCTAATTGTATTTTACTAATTTAGGGATTATTTTTCAATATTTTGGATGAAACTTGCATGGAAGATCATTCCAAATTATATGCCCATGGTCAACAGCTTTCCTTGGCGCGCTCTGGGCGCCAAGGAAAGCTGTTGACTCAGTCTCCTATCAGGGTGGAATGAGTTAAACAACATGAAGAAAACTTTCTTTGGACTAACAGAATCTGAGAGCATGTAAATTAAATTTGAATGATCATTTTTGCGTAACTTTTAGAGAGTGTGTGTACTCGAGTCAAATGTACAATGTATTTCAATGAAATTGTAATTCTTTAACCTTTTTCTGCTGTAGTCATCCAAAAGCACACAGATGCAGATTGTGGTCTGCTTTAATCCTTTCCGACTCAGGTCACCCAAAAGTGCCTGGGTGTAAATTGTTGCCGTCCTTATTGTTTTTACGTAAATGTCTTGTAACTGGAAACATTTTTGATGAGATTTTTGTGTAAGACCCTTCATGATGGCCGGCCGTCAGCTTTCCTGGGTGCCTAACCCATGCAAAGGAAAGCTATTGACTCTGTCGTACTCTGTCCATGATGGCATGCCTCTGGTCTGCAGCTCTCCTTGACACAGGTGGAGCTTGGTGCACCCAACACACGCCAAGGGAGACTGTGGACTCTGAATTGTGCCCAGGAAAGGATTAAAACAGATCTTTCATATTAATGGACAGTAGAGTGAGGGGTTCTTAGTTCTTACAGCTTTTATGTCCGGTGCTCCAGGTCTTAGATAATGAGCTTAGAATCGATGCATTCTATATTCAACGGGGTTATATGTGGGCAGATAGGTTGACCTGTAGCAGTGCTCCCGTCTGTCACGAATTAACTTGTTTCTGTCTTTTCCTACCAGGTCATAATCATAGAGTTCGGTAGCTATGCATTTGCCACCACTGGCCTAACGCCAGACCAGTGGCTGTGGTGTGTCTTCTTCGGCATGGGTTCACTAGTGTGGGGGCAGGTGAGTTCCACAGTGGCAGTCCATGCCACCCCACCAGAGGGTGGAGTAGGGAGTTTTTTTTTTCATTTTCTTTTTTTCAATCGCATACAGAATCTAGATCATCTTGACATTCTTTTGAAACAGTCTTTTATGTTAGTTTAACAGTGGGGTATTTTTGTTAATATTATTTTTTCAGCATTTGATAATAGTACCAGTAAATCTATTTTCTCACCCTATTACCTTGTGAAATTCTTTGTTAGTCAGTGATGCATAGTGGTCAACATTTAGAGCCTTGTACATGTATTGTATCTACCAGATTATGTTAATTGTTATTATGCCTCTGCCACATCAAGTCTCAAACCTATTTATGTTACCCCCTCCCCCCCCAAAAAAAAATGCTTAGATAAAGTAAGTATTCTGAATTTTGACCACTAATTGTGCAGTAATGGCATTTCAATATTAAAAAGAAAAAAAAAAGGGTCCTATGTTGAGCCTCACATTCTGACAGTCTTGTGCACACATGGAGTAATTGACAGGAATAATGCAGCATTTTCTGGATCTCGCAGGTCATCACAACAATTCCGACGCACAAGCTTCCATACATGTTCAGCTGGGGATCCGCCACTCCAGAGGAAATTCAGATGATGGAGACGGAGGAGCCCGACAGCGTAGATGCAGCCATGGCAGATGATATGGGTCGTCGTGGACAGATCCTGTGGATACGTGGCCTTACACGACTGCAGCATCAGGTATGCCCCCTACTGGCACTGTCCAAAAACTGCAACTTTTCTACTGCTCAAAAACCTTTTCTTTTCAGATCCAATAGATTTTTTACTACATTATTGTTACAATACAGACGTGTAAGTTGCATTGCTTTGTACTCAAGGTAAGAATATAAGTTTTGTCATTTTTTGTGATGAGTTAGGGTGATAGGTCTCTTCAGCACTAAACACATGAGATCAAGCCAGGCATGTCATTTAACTGTGTATAAGTGAATGTTCATTTATCCGGCAAAAATTTTCAAAAATTTTCAAAATTCTGCACATGACTGAGGCATGGGAAGGTTGTCGTTATTTTAGTACATGTACTTTTCAGCTGCATGGGGTCCACCTCTTGTATTTTGCTCAGTTTGTAATCTTAATGACATGCCTGTCGTACACAAAAACAAGACAAAACTTTACAGCAGCAGATGTTGGACAGGTAAGCTTGAACAAGAACGGAAACACGCCCCACCCCAACACACCCCAAAAAAGACACCTGTCTGAATTTTTTTTTTAAATGATGCACCTTATGTAGATACTCAGGGTGAGCATAGATAGATAGTGAGAGTTAAAAGAGTTGGGTCTTGACACTCCAAACATATGGACGCTCAGAAGACGTAACTAGCAGCAGTGCAAATACCCAAGATTGAAACGTCGGGACAAATGTTGGGAGTATTTTGCAATGAAAATTATGCAGGTAGGTAAATATTCATGTATATGCCTTTGTTTAATTTGATAATTTCTAAGTTAAACATGAATGAGCCTTTGGTACGTCACATTGCATTGTTAATGATGAAAAGACCAGTGGTCATTATGTCCTACCATCACTTGAAGTATGCGGTGACTATTGTTAACATTATTTTCTGGCTTTGAAAAGAAGAGGGAAGTTTTCAGAAGAATTTAACGACTGTAAAAGGGACCATGAAAGATCACTTTGCAAGTTTTTTATGCTGAATGAAAACCACACGGGAAACTGTATCCAACTTCATGTGAAGATAAAGAAAGATTTCTTCAATGGCATTTACATACAAAAGAGAAAGTTGGACATAAGATATACTTCAAGTGAGCCAAAATCTGACTCATTCTTTACACCTCCCATCATGCTTTACTGTACCTCCTGGTGGCAAGCTTTTGAACTATATGGAGGGAGACAATATCATCACAGTTCCATGAATGGGTTGTAAACAAATTTGCTGAAGTATTTGCATCATTGGAGAGGTAAAGTAACAAGTCATCTAATATTTTAACAAATTTATATTTAACACAAAAAAGGACAAATTTGAGAATGAAAATAATGTCAGGTGGGCAGAGAGTGGATGAACAGATTTAATTCTCATTGCCATGACAACGCATCCAATATTAAGCCACTGTTATAACAGAACTCAATCTTGCGCATGTCAGTGTGTGCATATACATGTGTACCTCTTTTAAAATGTATAAGTGTGCATTTGTGATAATGTTAATTTTTTTGTTTTTTTTTTTGTTTTTGTTTATGTTACATATGTTGATGTATGCAAATCTGTGTAAAGATATGTTCAAACTTTTAAAAGCAATTTCACGAGGCCAGTTCCTTAAAATTTGCATGTTCTGTATATATTTTCTAAATTGACAAAAACAAGATTTAAGAGAAACACATCTCATTTCAAATGTCTGCCAAAATATTAAAGTGAGTTGAGATTGTGAAAAAAAAACATCATTGGTTAAACCCAGGTATTACTGATTTAATTGCACTTTCAAAATCCAACTTTTACCCAGATAGTTCTGCTTCTTCTATGAAATTTAATTGTAGTTTTGCCATGATCTTAGTTTGACACTACAGTTGCCTTGATTCTATGCAATCTGTTGATTATAGGCATAGCTCACAGAAGAACTTGTACTGGAAACTTGTGTTAAAAATATCATTTAGCTGCAGATACACTGTATATGATAGCATTTTATGGTTCATCTTTTGGTTTCTATAATACCATATCCCCTCTCCCAAGATGTGTTCACTGTTTGTATCTGAAGATGTCTGTGGTGTTTGTTTGGTCCTCCATGGCCGTGGAGTCACGGGTGGTGGTCAAAGGGTTACATATTCGCTTTTTATTGTGATACTAACTTGGGTGTTCTTTTTATTTTTAGTTGCTTTATGGGTTTTTTGCTCCCACTGTGTCGGCCATTTTGACCTCGGACGTTGACCTCATGTTTTTGAATGTACATATGCCTGATGTGCTTGATGGTTTCTGTTTCCTTATCATTTCCTAGGCCGTTTTAACGCTGTCTCTTTTTCATGGCCCCTAATGGCTAAATGTACGTTTTTTTGTTTGTACAGCTGCGAGTAGTTCGAGCATTTAAGAGTACTCTCGAAGACCTGGAAGAGAAACGTAGCATTCACAGTTTTCACAGCTTACACAGTATTCGTAGTTCCCGTAGCCATCAGGGGCACCGACCCCTGTCTGATGAGCTAAATTACGACACTAATGCCGCTAAATCCCCGTCACCAGAGCAAAATGGCTCATATACAAACATGGCCATGTGTATACAAGAAAATAACTTCAAAAACAGCTCGGACCCGCGGAGCCGGTCAGCAGAAAACATGGCGCTCGTGGATACAAGTAACACCCCCACTGTGGTCATACAGGGGGCGTCACCTAACACCCCTTCACCCAGGACTTTAAGTTCATCTGATATTGCTGTCAAACTGCACGAGACTGAAATTTAGCAGGCGCAATTTGATTAGGTTAAAAAAATTTTAGTGCAAAGCTGGTTTGGAGTGTAATAGGAAAGCATATTTAATGAGAACCATAACTATGTGCTATGGACACAAAAAAAAAAAGTGAAATTGAAACGTGCGACAGCATGGTTACATTGTGCTATGAACACTTAAAACTGTTATTAAAACGTGCCATACCATAGTAAGGAGATCTGTACTATAAGCACCTCAAATCTGCAGAGCAACCATATAGTGGTTTGGTCATTTATACTACAGGTATAAACACAAGAACTAAACAATTAAGATTACAGTTACTTGTAATGTGGCAACTGCCCAAGTGAACACAGTATCACAGGTCATGACCCTTGAACTCTGCTCCTGGACTCTAGATATTACACCAGTGATCATAGGGTAACTTGTGCCAAAACGGGAAGGTGGATCTATTGCTGTGAATTTAAAATATATATATATATATATTTTAAGTATTGTAGAGAGAATATAGAAGAAATTGATATTAGAAGCGATCAAGTTTGAGTCTTGCGCTCCGGAGAGATCTTAAGTGATATTAAGCCGGGTTGCCTGCTGAGAAAACTTGATTCTCAGCAGTCAGCAACGTGTACTGGAGTTGACCTCCTGCCAGTGCCAGTGAAAAGAACGAGGCCAAAGTTGCTGGCATGACAGGCTTTACAGCAACCAATAGTACTCAGTGGCCAGATGGTTTGCTATCGGTATGGGTGCCGGTGTACGATTGAAAAACTCTGGGGGATCCAGGAGAGTATGTAATGATGGCGTGGCCAGTTGATGTGCCTTGGTTATGCAGGCAAGTGTAGACCTGTAGCTGAGCAGGCAAGACGTAAAAGCAGAGCAAACCACCAAGGGTAGGTTTTTTTCGCGGGGTGATGGAATTGGAGCAAAGCACCAGATGCTATACTGCTCAGCTCAGTATCCAAACCAGTCCTATTATGACATGTTGAAGTTTCTGCTGATAGAAATATAACGGAAATAACACACTGATGTCAATGCACCTCATATCCTGACCCAAAATTTGTTGATAAATGTCTCTCTTTTTTTTTTTCTTTCTTTTGGTTGTTGTTGTTTGAATTCAATTAATCTTTACATATAAAGTATTTAATCACTATAATCACATTTCTTTTTATAACTACAGTATGGTCTTGTCAATATTTACATTAATCGCTATAATTTTTGTTTGTTTGTTTTTTTTTTTTGTCAACCCAGCACAAATCGGTTCTGTCTTGATTCAATGATGCTTGTTACAAGAGAATGGATCAAAAGGTCAGGCGTTGCTGATTTTAAAATTACTATTTGTGCACGACATGATGTGAAAATTGTGAATTATGTCCTATTGCGTATATACCAAATTGAAACAAAGATGATGGTTTTAAAGGAACCCAAATATTGAGAAAAGACAAAAGGGAAAAAAATGTAAATATGAATAGTTGTCATGACAGCTGTTTCAGTGAAACCATGATATTTCATAGTATGGGGAATTTTCATCTGTCTTTTGGGTCAGGATCTGGGGGGTTAATGTCAATAGAATGCAAGGGAAATGGGAGTGCCACCTTTTGGAAAAAGAAAAAAAAAAAGTTATGTTGCGAAATTGCACAAATGACAGAGACGGGTCTTGATTGGACCTTGAAGGCCTTTTGTTCATGACTTCACTTTGTAGATTTGCATGTTCTTTCCCAGAAAGACATTACTGACCAGTCAGAAGTCTTTGGAGGTTCAATAAAGTGCTGCATCAAATGCTCTCTCATGGTCCGCATTTCCATTGAAGGGCCACAGCTTTCCTTTTGCTGTTTGGTAAGGTCGTGGAAGACCTTTTTTGTACATAACTCCAGTAACACGTATTGTTTGAGCATGTGGCTGTAAATAAGCTAACCTTAAAGTAAATGTAGATTTCTATGGACAAACGTTGAGTTTATTACCTCTGGGAGTGTACATATATCATATACTCCGTTCTTATTTTATTATGAATGTGTGATCAGTCCTTGCTGGTATAGACTTGAATGAAAACCATTGAGAGTATTATTATGAAAAGTGATTATTAGAAAGAAAATCCTCCAAGATAGGAGAGTCAGCCAGTAGCGTCTTTCTGAAGCGAAAAAAAGAGAGAGAGAGCAAAAGAGAGAAAAAGGTGATTTTTTTCACATTAATTCTTGAGCTACTGTATAGATTGCCCCCCCCACATGAGCATGATCAGGATTGCATGACCACGCACCAATGGAATGTACAGTTGTCACCGCCGAACCAGCTCCAGCATGTGACTAATATGATGTCTGTTTTAACACGTTTTCTTACCAAAGTCAGAGCAGCCTTTTCTAGTGACAATGATAGTCTTCGTGCCGCTGAACTGTGTGTTTCACTAGACTAACATGTTGATTACCGTCGTTATATAGGATCTGCAGTACCCCTGTCTCCCCTCATGTTATTAACCAGTACTAATTCACTAAAAAAAACAAAGAAATGAACAAAAAAAAAAGGTAATGGTACATGTTTTGTGGTTTGTTTTGTGGGTTTTGTGCTTGTGTTTTCTCATTTTTATTCTGTTTTCTGATTTTCAGATCCGTGTAGTAAACGCTTTCCGCATGGGCTTAGATGCGCGCTTCGACAGCTTTGATAAACGTAGTCTTTCCTCACTACATAGTCACCACTCCCTCCAAAACCTCAGGCTGCAACAGGCGCTGAAAAAAGGAGCTGTCGCTGGTACCCCCGATGTCAGCTACAATAAGAGCATCCAACAGGCCGAAGTCCGGCTATAATACAGTCAGGGGTTACCGGCTCAAACAGGGTTCACTATTTAAATTATTAGCATCAGAGGAAATACTAAAAAACCAATTTTTACATTTCTTTTTTTCATCTGTAAATCATGTAAATTTTCATGTTTATGACAGATGTAATTGTTGTTGATCATGCCAAAAAAGAATTCATAGAAATACTGTAGACTGGTAGGACAAGCAAAGTGGAGTTTTCATTGGCAAATCAGGTGAAACAGGAAGATTTTCTTGGTGATTTGATTGATAAAAGTGTAGGAAAAATTGTTACTTAGAGCTAATGGATTTTTTTGTTTAGAGTTATAAAAATAAAAGAAGTTTCTTTGCATCGGGTCACTTGGCTGGCTTATTGTTGTTATCATAACACTGGTCTGTCAGTATACGGCATTTTTACATGCCCTGATCAACAGGGCAGTTTTAAAATTGACTTAAGAATGAAATGACAGTGCAGTGGCAAAGGGAGTGATCACAAAGACTTTGAATAGCGCTTAACCAATTACCATTCCACTCTATTGACCAATCAGGTCAGGCAGGGACTACTTTTAGGTGTAAGAATACAGTCCTCCTTTACTTGTGACCTGTGTACTTATGGGGCACGGGGATTGGCAGACTTACTTTGGAAACATTAATTTCTTGGAAATTTTTTGTTGAAAGTTCCTTGACAAAAATCAAACCCTCAGGAATATTCTGGTGGCCTTGACCTTTGAACTTGAAGGTCAGCGTATGTGTGATGCTTGCTGTTCAGAAGTTAGATCAAAGTGAAAATGGTACATGTGGGAGGTCGGATGTTAACATGTAATTCGGAATCGAGAATGTACATAATGTATATGCATAGTTTTTTTTTGTTTTTTTTTTTTTTGCTTTTTTTTTTTTTTTTTTTTTTTTTAACTTTTCTAAGCATTTGAATTAGAGGATCTAGAGATTTTTCATTGACTGCAGATCATGGGTAGGCTAACCAATATGAAGCTAGCATGTAGAGGAAATAGCAAGAGCTGACTAATCATTGATGTCTGGGCACTGTGCACCTACCTTTGTCTCCCAAGCAAAACAATAGACTCTTCCAGGAAGCACACCCAAAGCACACCAAAACGAAGCTGCGTTGCTGCAATGTGGCACACCTAGCTGGTCTTTATTGTATGTGGTTATATTTCTCTGCATCTGCTTGAGTTTGGATAGACCTTTGTCTGTTGTCATTTTGTTTCCAAATTTGGTCTGCCATATGTATTATTGGTGGGTTGGTTGTGACGGTATACGTATGTTGTTTTCACAAACTGATGTAGCAATATTGCAATGCCGCAGTGCAATGCAACAACTTACTGTGTGCATGCAACACATGGCCTTTGTCCTTAAAGCTGTACAGTGTTGTGACTGATTTGATCAAACCCTGATCTATAAATATATATATATATTATACATATTATAAATACCAATGATAATTGTATCATTGCCTTGTCCTCTGTGAGAACTTGTGTGTAATGTTCTCCATGGAGTCTGGGGAGGTTCGTTTGCCACTTGGACCAGTCTTGAAATGTAATCATTTTAATAATCAACAACAGGATGAAGGACTGTATTACTTGTCACTACGGAAAATTAAAAAAATGAAGAAAAAATAGGTAAATAAAAAAATGGGGGAGTACCATTGGCCATGCATACTGTGTCGTGAGCTTTTTACACTTTTTTTTCTGTTGTCGTTGGCTCTTTAAAAACCGCTGATAAATAATGCCTTGTTATGCTAGGGACATATCTGTCTTGCATTGTATGTATGGATCTATTAACATTGTACAGTATTTGAAGGGAAAAAAAAAATCAACTCCAGAAGACTTCTTTTTGTTTTCTTTTAAAGAGTAAATGGCACTTGAGATTATTAGTGTAGCCAATGGAATGTTACATGAGTGATCATGAAGGGTTATTATTTTTTCGGTCAGGTTTCAAGCAAAGATGCATCGTATCTTGTTGAAAGAATTATATCTTCCCGCCTATTAGTGCAAAATGTCATGATGATTCTTTTTGTGTGTGTTTTTTTTTTTTTTTTTTTTTGTTTATTATTATTTTTTTTTTTTTAAATCTGGAGATGAGTCAATTTAATTTTTAAGTAGTTGAGAGAGTATAGTTTTGCACAAGCCATGGACACTGTAGCGCGATATAATTATGACGGTGATTAAAAAGGCTTGCTGCGAAAATTGTTGATTTGACATCTTTGTAAATTGTTGGGTCTTGGAAGTATAATAAACAAAATTGTTGATTAGACCATGATTGAATACAGTGGAACAACTGTGTGGTCCACTTGTTTGAAGCATAAATGGAGTCAAAACAGCAATTTGACAGAGGGCATAACCTTTTGTTTAACCTTGACCTAGAAGCACGTTGGGTCAAGGACAGTACAATATACATCATAAGTATAGGGACCTAACTTTAGGTTTTTTACCTTAATGAATACTAAGGTTTTTGTTCTGACAAATGTTAATGCCATTCATGGTTTTTATGAATAAAATTTTTAACGTGAAAATGTACTTTGTGGTGTGGTTTATTAAACTTGCTCGAAGATGGATGTGGAGTGGGGCAATTTCTGCATATTTATTTTAATATTGCTGATTTACATAATATGACCCCATTCCGATGATTGTATATTATACATGATATTGGCCTGATCGTAATCACCAGTCCATTATGCATCTGTTATCATCACAGACAGGATATGTGTTACGAACGTTTTGTCAAGGTCAGATGTAACTCGTGCAAGGCTCTAAACAGTATAATGGATGCCAAGGTTCAAGGTCAAAGATTAACGCATGGCCATATGAAGGGGATCCGTGTTGAAGTAACCAGCAGTGTCAAATTGGATCACGAAACTTATCTCCGAATGATGAAACATGAACCAGCAAGACGAAACTGTGTCTCACAAGATACGGCGTCCATTTTGAGGAGGAGCAAGACGAATGAGTCATTGAATCGAGCGTGAATGTAAGAGAAGTGAGTGCTCAAGAGTGAGTGCTCTTGACGAATGGATGGGGAGAGTATGATGAACACAGTATTGAGTGAGTGGTGTGACAATATTTGGCCCAGAACACACACACACACGAAAAAAAAAAAAAAAGCTGAATTGCATGTTTGGCACCAAAACCGAGCACCCACACTGTGTTGCTTAGTATTTCGGTGTCGCCATGTTCTGGCATGTGCATGTGGCCCACCAATGTGTCCAGGCTTCACTTTATACTTTTTACACTCTATCACCACTTGGTTGCTCCGCACTCCACCTCTGCACCATACTGCACACAGTTGTTGCCTTAGATCAGTTGGATTTCTCATCCCTAGTGCCACCTGGTGATCATAATGAGAACTTGCCTCTTCTTAGCACCATCTGGTGACTGATTCTAAACATTTTGCTTTCTGGCCTTTTGGAATGCAGAATGGTTCATGGCATCTATTTTTTTGCGGGGGGTGAAAGACTAGCTTTCCAAAGTTTCTGGTTGTTGCATCTTTGCTTTATGCATGAGAGTATCAAATGTACCAACCAGGAACTGGTAAAAGCTGGTCTTCACAGGAGGAAATTATCACATAACATCTGTATACAGTTGTCAAGAGGATTTAAAATGTGTTATCAAAGTGGTCAAAAACTTGTTAAAGTTCATCTGCAACAACTTTGTCAAGAGATGTATGAAGAAAGAAAACAAAAAACAAAAAAACAAAAACAAAAAACAAACAAACAAATTGTTTGCACTCTCTGATTCTCTTTTCTTCTGTTTTCAGATTCGCGTAGTTAATGCTTTCCACACTGGCGTAGATAATCCTGCAGCTGCTCCCACTGCACAAAACCCCTACGTCAAGGCTAGAGCGTCTTTTGCTTCCATCTCTCAGGCTAGCGTCGCGTCTAAAGGTGAACACAAAGCAGAAACCGCTGTCTAAAACTATACCCTACTGTCGCAACACTGGCCTGGGCCTGTCGCAGATGGCACAAAGTGACCCGAATGCCTCAACACCAGAGACCAGCCATGACGCCCAGAACTGTGGCACCGTAAAGAACCGCAATGCTGCCTTGTGGGCTAGCCTTGTACAGTAGTAGAATGAAAATCTTGTGTCTGCATTCTCTCTTGATAGAGTGGAGGAAACATGTGGCTTCTTGAATCACCACTTGGGTTTTTTTTCTCATTCTAACCTCAAGACAGTTTCTGTTGGTAAACGTATTAGAAGAGAAAAATATGGAAAAAGTGGGACTTGAGTTGCAGGCTGTAGACCTGTTGTTGGTTGTATGGACACCTTATGTGTTAGAGGCGTCCTGGTTTTGAGTATACAGTGTGGCTTGTGATGTGATGCAATCCAGTTGTTCTCTCATTTTTTTATGGTATAGTAACCGCACTGAGCACAGCTAACGTCATCTGTTGTCCCATTAGTTATGTGCACAGCACGTTGCTACGGCAACCAATTTTAAAGCTTTTTTTTTTACCAAGCCTGCACCTTTCTAGCATTTTAAATATTGTGTGCAGGAAATTCAGTGTGTGACTACAGTGAGAAAAGTGTGACCTTTGACCTTTGACCTCAATACGGAATGCAGCCAGTCACAAACCACCCATTTGTAACGTGAACTTTTTAGTATTCAGCACTTGCTGGTTCTCGTATTTCTATTGGCACTTCAACTTACCATCTTCCGTTTGTATTCTGACCATGAGCAGAACAAATTGTGTGCAAGAAGCTGTCATTTCCCTTGTTTTTCTCACCTTTCAATAAGTCAGGTGGCATGTTACAGCCAACAGTGCGGCCACCTTGGGGCTTCCTCACATGATACCCATAGAGACTGGGCAATTTCTCTGTGCTGTAAAATCCTGTGTCCCGCTTCCGTTTGTGTTGTCTTTTGTTTTTGATTTGTTTTGTTGCATTGTGGCACTTCACTGGAATGATGCGTCATTCCTGCAGCACCAGCTAAAGTTTGGTTTTCTTTTTTTTTTTTCTTTTAATCCCACGAGATCTTGGTTTTGTTGCATGTGTGGTTCCTGCTCATGCTCGCATGTAGTTAAGTTTTACTAGCATCATACATGCCCTCATACTGTTTGTTTTGTTCCTCTATCAATTGACTAGCAGCGGAAAACATGTTATTTTGCATGTGTAATTTGATGGGCAGGTTTTGCGGTTCTCTGTGGTTCCTTCTCTGGGTGTCTACCTGTGTTCTCTGTGGTCTCTCTTTAGCCACTAGCTCTTGACAATTTATGTACATTACTGAATGATTCATTTGACCTTTCGACCTCTGTATTTGTCTGCTCACCTGTCGAGACGTAACCCTGAGTTTTCCTGTTCTCTTTATGTGACCTTTCAGCCCGCCCCAGCCAACCCAGATACATTTATTTCCACCGGAACTTGGCCTTCCCTCTGTTTTCCCAATCCCAAACTTCTGTGTATGCATGTAGTTGATTGGATGTATTGCCCTCGTTTGTTCCTGTCCTGCCCTCATACCTGTTTGCAACATGTTTATACCGAACCTACAATTCAGCATCCAATCAGTAACACTTTGTAGTTACATCACTGCAGGAGCTGTCGACAACGCTCGCACATCCATCTTGCAAGTTTTACGTTTATACTGCAATCGGTTTTGCTTTGGCATCCTGAAGTTTCATCCAGTCATTCTGCACATGCTTCATGGGAGTCACTGACAAGTTAACCACCTCACGATAGCATGTACAGAATGCTGGGGTGCTCTCTTCATATTTTCTATGTATACTAAACTGCAGGGGAATAAATAGGTACCCAGCATCAGCTGTGCATAAGATCGGCTGCAGATGGACACTTTTGGGGAGCTTGTCACTTGAACATTACAACTATGCACACAACCAAACGATGGTCCATCTGTCTGCCTGTCTGACTGCATACAATCTTAATGGTGATGGTTTATGTGACACCATCACAAGAAATGGCCCCAAAAGTTCTACGTTAACAAACACTCAATAATGGAATCTCGTTTGCTCTGGTAACCAGTTACCCTTTATACACCAAGCTTAAAAACCATGCACTTAAACTGGTGGTTGTTGGGGGTGGGCGGAGGGGGTGGGGGTGGGGGTGGGAGACATAACAAATCTGAAAACTGAAACTGGCTATTAAAATTAATGGTGCCGGGGGTCAGCCATTTTGAATTTGCAAAATGTGGGTCATTGTTCCAAAGGGAGCATTCTGTAACCTCCCAGGAGAAGAGTTGTGCATAAAACGGGAGGGTTGTGATGAAAAATCATTCTGCTGGATTTGTGTTAATTTCTGACATGTAGTCATGGTCTGTCTTGCTTTTTAGCTGAAGTAGATCTAGGATAAATGTAACCATAATGTAGACTGAACAGTGAAGCGAATGAGAACAAAGTAGAGATGTGAAGAAGAATGGAGACTTATAAAACTGCAACTGCAAGAAGGTCTACAGCGGTAGCTTGTCTGTGCGCAGCCATTTTCTGTTAGTAACTGTTAGTCGTGCCAGATGAGCCAAGTCTTCACTTTTTCTCTAACTTTCTGACCACATTGTGTGGCCAGAGCTATCTAAAATGCAAACATTTTCTGGCCTTGGCTAAGGATTACATGAAAGAATTTCTAAATGTACCAAAATCATCAACAGATTTCTTTAAGATGTGTGTCCAACTTTTTAGTAAATTTTTTTTCTTCTTAAAATTTAAATTTGGAGTAAGGTTAAAAACTGCTCTGCTATTTTCACTATCGACGCTGAACACTCTCCTTGATTTTGGCAGCCGTAAGTTCGTTGATGCCTCCACAGAAGTGGTGCATTATATACCGGTAAACCGGGTAGGTGGTAGGGGTACCGTACTTCTGCAGTACAAAACCATGAGAAGGACTGCATGTATTTGTACATTATGAATCTTTTCAACTTGATATATATGGTGCTGGCTGTCCGGAAAGTTTTTTGCTGTCAGTTGGCAGGATGTATGAATTGCTGCCAATTCGCTGTATGTATGAATTGCTGCCAATTTGCTGTATGTATGAAATGCCGATATGCAAGCTGTTATAGACAGGCCCCAGATTATGTCTTTCATTACAAAATACAATCCAAATCTTAACACTTGCAGTATCTAGCAACCCCGTAGTGACTTCCGTAGAAAAGACAAAAGGAAGTATTGTAGATGAACGTAATGCAGAAATTGAAATATTCTGTAAAGTAAATGATTGTTTCTTAAATTCTTACTACTGCAGAATTATGCCTTTGGCATTTTAATACCAGTCCGTGATGTTTATGTTGCTGTCAATCGGTGATCTTTTTAAATGTTCATGTGTAAACGTCTGAATGGAATCTGTAGAAAAATGACATTGATAATGGAATTAATTATCCTGTTGTGATGTACTTGTCCATAAATATGAGATAAAGAAGTTCCTGAAGATTTATCAGAAAAATAGATTAATCCTTAAGTTAATGTGGCCTAGTGGCATGCTTGCCAGAAGAACATGCACTGATTGGTCAGTGTGTGTGAAACAAACTGGCAAACTATGCTCTAATAGGTCATTATATGTTAAACATGCTAGTAAAATTTGCTCTGATTGGTCAGTGTTCAACATGCTAGTCAAATACTCTCTTATTGGTCATTGTGTTAAACATGTTAGTAAAATATGCTCAGATTGGTCAGGCTACATAGGTTGCAACTGTAACTCTGCTTCTTATTGCAGCTTTGTTTGAATTCTTATCTATTAACTAAATGTTTGCTGTGTATTATTTATGTTGCATTAATGTTGATGTATGTATTTATTTATAAAAAAAAAAGGTATGTGTAGTGTTTTCATGAGTGACCTCTATTTCTTTACATGAATGTGTGGCCGGTGTTTTAGCAAGGATACCATTGTGCATTTCCTCCACCTTTGTGATCAAATTTATAGTAAGAAAATAGAAATATTTTTATGTAGATAGTTACATTATTTATTTTCTTTAGCATTCTTGATGTGCTACTTGAGCCAAAGTATGGCTAATGTATTAAGATGTAAAGAATCTCGTTTTGCTGTCTGCCTTCCCCCCCTCCCCTTTTTTAGCTCTGCTGAACATAAGTCGCAGAGCTCATGTGGTCACTCGTGTCTGTCCATTCATCCATAAACTTTTGCTTGTGAGCACGACACAGTCCAGTTTTGAAGATATCCCTGTATAGGTTTCAGGGCTTATCAAGTGTACAAAAATCTAGGTTGAGTTCGCTATTGGTGGTGCCACCTACAGTATTATGTAATATATGGTCAGAATATGAAAATAAAGTGACCACTCAAGCATCCGTAGTGTTTGATAGATGTTCATAAACTTAAGTCCGATTGTGGAGGAGGTCAAAATCTTAGTTGCTTATGATACTAGTGGTGCCACCCATAACTTGATGGAAATTAGAAGCCAAAATGTGTTGAAAGATGTAAAATTCCATGTCTCGGAAAATAATTTAACTACACATGCCAAATGTATAGGTTATGTAGAGCATGTCCAATGCTAATCTATTCAGTACCATCAGTCACCTTGACATATTTTTATTAGGTCACCAATCGTGTAAATTTGAAAGGGTGATTTTGTAAAGACAGGGCATAGCTTGGACATCAATGGCAAAGAGAATTGGGCCTCTGGAATCAAAATTGCACTTGAGTACACTGTAGATAAAACTTAACTTGGTGACCTACTCTTTGGGTCATTGACCCAATGAGTGTGTGACTGTGACTTATATTTCAAGGTCAGTCCTTAAGAAAAGGACATTCAATTCAATATGTTGATAAAGAATGAGGTGAATGACACCAAATGTACCACAAATGTGTATCATGTGGAAGTTTGACATTTCATAATATGGACGACTTTGATTAATTTCTCAAGATTATCAAAGGAATGCTTTTCAGGAAAAGATTTTATGTCAGCAGAGCATTAGGCCCATGGGCCTCTTGTTTCAATCATGTCATGTGTAATTCTTGTAGTAGGGATATTTTTTATACTTTGTTTGTTGGCTATTATTAGTTTAGTATTCTTTACCTTAAGTTGGGTTGCGTCAAAACTTAATATGGAAGGTATGATTTAGTGTTGACATAACACCAATGTTTGTGTTTATTTCTGCCAAAAGTCATCAGTAGTTACTGTTTTGCCAGTCAAAAAGATCGAGTTTGCTGGTATATTGTTGTACTTTGAAAGTTTCTTCTGGTGTTAAAAGAATCCATTAAATGTTTCATTTATGAGTCATTAGGATTGTATACTGTTGCCATGGTAACAAAAGAGTGTGTCGTATGCTTTCTTCTAACCCGTCCCATCAAAGAACATAATACTAATAATTCTTTAACTTATCCCCCAGTGGACATATATATACACATGGCCCACTATACATGGACAAGAGCAAGCTTAAAACCTGTTTGTAAACTTCTGACGGTCCATTGCGTTTGTACATGTATCTGTATGTGCAGACTGTAAAGATGTGGATTTTATCTGCAGCATTTCATGGCATAGTAGACGTTCATATGTATGGCACACATAACTATAAATACACTATTACCGTAGACGTCTCTAGCTGTCAATGTATAGAATGATAACTTTAGCGTGAGTGTTGCCCACGATACAAATTTTATAGTTATGTGGTGTTTTATTTTATAATGAGAAAATCTTAAGCAAAACTAACAAGCCAAAACAGTAGGGCCTTCTGTAGTAAGCTGTGCTATGTGTGTAAAGAATATGTTGACATATGCACAGGTTGGTTTCATTATCAAGCCAACTTTTCTCAGAGTAGTACGGCCCATGCCTAACAGGGCGCTCTGTGTGTGTGTATGTCTGCTGCTTAAACTGGATGGTAGATGGCGCCACTGGATACAGGGAGCATTGTGGTGCCCAAACGTGACCAAGGAAAAGTGTGGGGAGCGATGCGGGATCCACACACTTTCCACCACAAGATTTGACTCTTATACCAATGTGCCTGGAGTACAACATTTCTTCTTACAACAACTGGATAGAGAATCCAGGATTCCAATACATGGTGGAGAATCCGGATTATACAACAAAATGGTGGTGACATGGTGATATTACGGACATGGAGGAAACGGCTGTTTCCACACTTCCAGTCTAGGAATATTTGCGTTTATTTTACTGGGGAGGACAATGTACAGCCAGCTGGTATAATGGATGTTATATTTACAGTGTTTAAGTGCAACAAGACATTAGCCACATGGATTGAGGCTTATATGTGCACAAATACAGGGACAAGTGGAATGCGACCATTTGTTCTTGTCATCTTGGATTTGATTGAGAAGTTTTAAGACTTGAGCCAGTTTTGTTGATCATGGTGAAAGAATGGATTTCCCAGATGCACCATTAATGTCTCATTATCATGCAAATGAATAGTGACACCTCCTTTTACTGTCTGTTAAAAGACTCTCTCAGTGTGGCTGCTAGGGTTGTACAAATTTGAGGATTAATTTCATTCGTAAAACTCGAGTAAAATGGGCACGCCGTCTAAACGGTCTACCCACTGGCTCGCCACAGGGACGGAAGGAGTACAGAAAGTAGAATGGAAATTGCGCGGGTAAGTTTGGTGCGGGCATTAAGAATATTATGTTTACTTCCAAGATGGAGACGAGAAGTGAATGTTACAAAATCTGTTATCTTCGTTTTTTGAAGAGTGATCACGTTAAGTCTTTCACAGAAGAGTAAGACCAATAGATTGATGTGGGGACATTTTGTTTTCAAGGGAACCAATTACCTTTTGAAAGGACAATTTTGCTCTATACAAGTAAGGACTTTTAGAGAGTAACCACTTTAAACCCAGGAAAACCACAGTGGCGAGGAATTGTATAAGGCAGGGTTGATGAAAGACGTAAGAGTCATTTGGGATGTTTTTGTAGCAAGCAGGGAATTGTTCAGTTCTGTGAAGAGCATAGAAATCAGCTTGGGGGGAAAAGGGAAGAAGAAAAAAGTCAGGTCAACAAAATTAATTCTGTGCTGGTGGAACGTCAAATGTTTGGTCTTGCCATAGGAACGGGGAGATTTGATATTACATATGTTATTGCCAAGGTTGCAAGGTCAGGTGACTTTAGAATAAGTGAGTGTGAAAGTAAATGAACAGATCCTATGTATTTTCACATACATCGTCTTTGAACTGCATCCTCACGGTTTTCAATGATGAACTTGTCGGCGTTTTGATACACAAAATGTAAAACAACCCAAAGATACAGTATCAAGAATTTTTGGTTCTTTTGTCGATGTAGTTTCAGTTTCGTCTGTACAAAGAACGAAACTTTTTCAGTAAAAGTAACAAAATCCGACCATCACAGTGGATTTCTGATATTGCCTCAGAAACTCGAAACTTACCATGTATGACGACATTGCAGCTTTAACCTGATTGTTCTAGTCAAGCATAGACAGTTCAGCTTTAATCAAAGATGGACCACTCCATGATCGGGCTACTCCAACTAAAACGTATCAAGTGGCTTTTTTTTCTGTTCGTAGGATCCAGGTCTATGTGTCAGTGATCATAGGGCTGTTCAAAAGATAAAATGAAAATCTGTATCTTAAAGGACTGCTGTGAATTTCCTACCTTGTACTGCACCATTCAGGTTTCATCCATATCCCTGTATTTCATGTGACAACAAAACCAAAGTTTTGTAGTGGTTACAACCATCTAGCTGGATTTTTTGTTTTTGTTTTTTTTTGTCTTCTGTTTGAACAGCCCTTCCCTTTGTTGACTAGTGTATATTGACTCGTTGTAGTTACCTAGAAACCATTGGGTGTAGAAAAGGGGATGGCGTCGCAAATTCTCATGTTGGATCAGAATCTCAGCCGCATATTTTACCCTTTTTTAAGAAGAAAAAAATGATTAAACGTCGTAGAATATAGCTATACAAACATATACATATATATATTTAAATAAAAACTGTGGTAGTGTAAGCCAGTTATATCACAGACCTTGTAAATATCAAAGACTGGCTGTTACTAGAGGACGGTAGATGAGTAGTCAATTGTAAACAAGTCCAGTTTCTCTCTTCTTTGTATAGCCCTCACTGGAGTAGAGTAGGTGCCCTTAACTACATGTAACCCTTCCCCTGCTGTGACAGCCAGGCCACTATTTTTTAAAAACATTTTTTTTTTAAAATCTTGAATGGTCAAAAAATGTGACCATGGCATAGGAGGAAGCAAGGAATCCACAGGAGTTTTCTGAATATTAAATAAAGAGCATCACAGTTTTCTTTACATATCGACGTGGAAATTGTTAGATGGTAGTTACGGAATGGAAAATTTTCCGTCAGCAGGGCAAGGGTTGTGTAAAGATAAAAAGATTCACTTGTGTAAACATGCAGCCATCGCAAGGACCTTGACCATGGCAAAGAATGGCAAAAAATATAATAAAAAAAATGCATTTTTCCTCTCTTATAAATGAAAAAAAGTAGACATATAAAGCAGTGTTCAAGACTACAGCATGTATAATAAAACAATATCTGGGATGTTGGAATGTTTTTGTACACAAATTTAGCTCATAAGACATATGCAATTTTTACATTGAAATCATTATAATTTTTGTGTATCGATCTGTTGGGTCTGTGACTACTCTGTATATGTCGTGTACTTAACTAATAAAAGTGATTTTATTATCTGGATGTTATTAAATGGTGTTCCCCCCCAAGTGTCATTAGGAGACATTTTCTTGAGGTTTTCAAACATTTTTATGCACTTGTTTAAATGTGACAGCAGTAAATGTTGAAAAGCAGGGTGTTTATTTACAATTTTCAGCATTGTAAACACAGCCAGGCACCCCATTACCTTGTAAACACTGTAAATATAGCCTGACAACTGTTTACAATGTAAAGTATCTAGCCAGGCCCTTATTTACAGTATAGGCTCTCAATAGGGTTATATAGCAATGTTTACAATGTATTCTAGCCAGGCCCTGATTTACAGTATGGACACTCGATAGGGTTATGTAGCAATGTTTACAATGTAACAACTGTAAATAGAGGCACACCGCTTGTAGATTGTAAAATACTGCAGATTAAACCAAGCAGTTCTCAATAATGTAAACACTGTAAATAAACTAATGTGGTTGTTTACAATAAAAGGACTGCAAAGAAGACCTGTAGTTATTTACAGTGTAGACACCGTAAAATTTTCAAACTTGAGAAAATGTAGCTCGTTAAAAAAGACAAAAATCAAAGAAAAAAAAAGTCTCAAGTCTTGTTTTGACATTTGGATATCCCTGCTGTTTTCTTTTTTTCTTTTTCTTTCTTTTTTTTTCTTTTTTTGTGGCAAGAACTGTAGCTGCCAAGTTTTGGTTCTTGGGTGATCTGTTTGTGGCACAGGTATAACAAAGATTGCCGCCAGGGGGCAGTGCTTACATGTGACTACTACCTCAGTATTAAATCCAAATGGCTTTAGGTTATGTCCTCCAATTACGTTTGGACAAGTTTTCCAAATGTTATACACTATGAAACTGTTGTGTGTTGTGTTCCAATATAACGTAAAAGACTTTTGCACTCCAAATATCCGGTGGAGCATCATACCTCAGTGAAGCAAGCAAGTCAGTGTGCTGTTCTGCCTAGTGCGAGTGATCTCAGTAGTTCTGCAGACAGCGGTGCCCTGTAGAGGGCACCAGTGAACCTAGCCACCTGGCGGCATTCTTGGTCAATGTACCTTGTGTCATGCAGTGCTGTTAAAGGGTTTACAAACTTCAATAAAAACATGGTAACCAAAAGTCTTCACAATCGTTTTTTCTTACCAGTTTCCATGACCCAGGTCAAGTCCATGTCATCCTTGTCCGAATGCCCTGTCACGTATAATTTATCCTCTATTCATAAGCAGTACAACCAATAGGATAAGAGGCTGCAGCTTGCATGCACGACTTAAGAAATGCATGGCCAAGGACCTACCAATGAGGCTGCAAAGTGACCTTGATTGGTTGACAAAACCAAATGCCCACAATGTCCATTTATGGGAGACTAATCGTACAACAAAATGGGAGAAAATCCAAGCATCATCAAAGAAAACAAAAGTTACAATAAAGAGAGAAAATGGAAGTGTTATTATCAAAGGAAAAACTTATTTAGCCTTTATTTTTGACTGTTACAAAATTGGTTAGTCACACTTAGTGGTTCCTTTAGTTAGTGGTGGCACCACCTAGTTGATTACGTAATACAGTGACTGAAAAGTGAAAAAAAATGTTTTGATGTCTTATTTTTAATGAATCAAGAAGAAATTGATGGAAATATTCTGGAGGACTATGTTAAATTAGAAGAATAGTGGTGCCACCTATTGGTGAACAGAAAATATGAGTTGATATGTGGCAACATTTATGAAACTACAAATATCTCGAGAAATGATAAGACTCATTTTACCAAATTTACAACAAAAGTGCGGAAGTTTAATATTACACAATGTGGGTGACCTTGGCCCACTTCCTCAATGTCACTGTGGAAATACATTTCAGGAAAAATAATTTATTTTGTGATGCTCATTAGATCTGAACCTTATATCTATTCGGATATCATTACAAGAACATTATACAAGCAAAAGTCATGACGTGTGGTCATGGTGGCACCATGGGGGCATTAATTGGAACTATCCTCCTAGGTGTCGGCAACGCATTTAATTCATTATTATGAATAATAAATTAAGATGGAAGTACCAAAATTTACACCAAATATACATTAGGCCAATGGTCAAATTTTGAAATCTAGTGTGACCTTGACCTATTTTTCAAGGTCATTGAGCACCTGCATACAGGGCACTAAATTCAGTATGTCGAGAAAGAATAAGGCTAACAATACCAAATGTGCCACAAATCTGTAATATGTGAAAGTGTGATGTTGCAAAATACATTTCGGGAAATTTTTGTGACATTTAATTACAAGTCGGCAGAGCATTACAACCATGGGCTTCTTGTTCTGAAAAACAAATTATGGGTATATGTGTGGACAGTTCAGCCCCTTCTGATCATTACCCTATCCTCAACATTGTTGGATACTCTCTGATGGTCCTATATAAATTATTCAGTTGATGGTTCATTCTGTGCTGTGCGTATTCACTGTTAAAATGCAGATGTCAAAGAGATCCCCAGGCCTCTTTCTTTGTCAGTGAGAATGCAAATAAACAATTCTGTGCGGTTGCCAAGAGCAACAAGTTTCAGACAGCCTCACCTGGAGTTTGCATAAGCCCAGTACACCTCTTTCAGTGTGTCAACAATGACAAAAGATGGGTTTCAGAGTGGATCTACAGTAGTCCCTCCTTTGAAAGACCACTCCTTTGGGAGACTGCCTCCTTTGAGAGACCACAGTTGTCCGGTCTTTCTGTAGTACTTTTCATGTTATTTATACCTCCTTTGAGAGACCACCTGCTTTATGTGACTGCCTGTTGGGTGGCACTAGGGGCGGTCTCTCAAAGGAGGGACTACTGTACTCATAAACCCCTCCAGTCTGTTTAGAATATATGGCAAGTTAGCAGTGACTTTCACAAATGACTTTATATAACTTTGGATTCAAATATAAAGTAAACCATACATTTCCAGAAAGCTAACAAATGCTAATTCATTTCAATTGAACAGTTCGTTTCTATGTTTGTTTAACAATTAAACAAGTGATCATCATAATTTAGCACAAATATTGCTTCAACTTATTCAAGTCTGAACATAATGGCCTCAGATATGCAACAAACGGAAGTTTAGGTACCAGTATTGAATCAGAAAAAGCGTGTCACAGATTTTCCAAGTTTTGTTCCATTTTGTTACCAGAGTTGATCATAGGTGGCTTGCCTCTGCTGTGTCATCTTTTCAACTTCAAACGCATGTATATGAGGAACAACAACAAAAGTTCAAAATTAAATTTGACATGCTTTTTACATTTATAGGTATTCTATAGTTTACCAATAATTTGATATAACAAGAGGCCCGGGGGCCTAATGCTCTGCTGGCACCGCTGATATATTGTACCTCTTCATTTCAAAGTTGCGAGTCCTCCAGTGGCTTCTGAACATATGAAGCTTATGTAAATTAAGTGTATAATATGTCCACCAGATGGCACATTACTCCACATGTAATCATAGCTCATTTGTGCAATTCCTGTGATGCATATTGATGCACGTGCAAAGATAATGATGAATGAGTCCTACACATCCTCAGTGACCTTGGACCTGAAGGTGAAGGTCACTTAGATAATATAATACAAGAGGCTCATAGGCCTGGTGCTGTGCTGACATTGGCATTATGTCCAAGCCACACCCTGCCATTACAAAATCACATCTTTCAACTTTACAGGCATGGTGAACTCACAAAAATATGTCAAGGTCACTGCTGTAATATTAAATTCTAGCTTTGGACATGGTCTATATAGCCTATAAATTTGGCAGGTCTTATCCAATTACTTTTCCCGATAAGGAATTCTATATTTAACACATTTTGGCTCATAATTTCCGTCATTTTATGGGTGGCACCAATGGTATCATTAGCAACTTAGACTTTGACCTCCCCCACAATCCCACTAAATTTGGTAAAGATCTGCCAAAAATTAAAGATGCTGGTGTGTTCACAAGATTTTCATATTTTGACCCCTATATTGCATAATAGTGTAGGTGGCACCACCAATATCGAAAGGGACCTAGACTTTTATACATCCTGTAAGTCTTGAAAGTTCTATAGGGTTAACTTGAAAACTGTGGACAGTATTGTGGTCACAAGATTTTCACATTTTAACCTGTCATTACATAATACTATAGGTGGCGCCACCAACATTGATGTCGACAAAGATTTTTATACACTTTATACTCCTAAATGTTATATGGGCCTATCTCAAAAATTGTAGGATGCAGAACATTTATGAGATGACCCCTACATTCAAACCGGCCATTTAACCTTGACCTTCAACTCGGATAAAAAAATTGTTACTGTTCAAAATATGCACCCCACATCCAGCTTTCCATATGTGGTCTGTTTGTTCAAATAGGGTAATAACTTTTTGAGTTGTCAACGAAAACCAAAAAACTAGGACAAAGCGCCAAAATCTATTATTACTGGGTCACAGTGACCCTGTAGGTCACCCAGTACAGTTTTATGTATTATGTAATCAACTGCGATTTTGATCTGGAGGCTCAATTCTTTTTCCCATTGATGTCCAAACTACACCCTGCCATTAAAAATTCACCTTTCCAACTTTACAGGCATGGTGATCTCACTGATCTTACAAAAAAAAAAAATGTTGTTGAGGTGAGAAACCAACACTGAACCAGCTATTAAAAGTTAATGGGTGTCTAGATGGATCTCACAGGGGAGATGCAGGGTCGCGCAACATGGGACTAGTCCGATATAACGAAGTTAAAGATGCGGACAACATCTAGGACCCAAAAGATGATTCATTCACGTACCAAAAGAAATAAAGAACACAACTCCAAAAATATATGTTTTAATATGGGAAACCCCTCGCCAACGTTTCGGGCCATCTGGGCCCTTCCTCAGGGCTTGAGAGGTTTCAAAAAAAAAATAGCAATAGCCATGGTCTATATATCGTATAAATTTGGCAAGTCAGATCCAATTACTTTTCCAAAGATGGAATTTTACATCTCAAACACATTATGGTTCATAATTTCTGTCAATTATAGGTGGCGCTAGTAGTATCATTAGGAAGTTAGACTTTGACCTCCCCCTGCAATCCCACCAAATTTGGTGAACATCTGCCAAAAATTAAAGATGCTAGAGTGTTCACAAGATTTTCACATTTTGACCCCTATATAACATTGTAGCTGGACCAGTATCAAAAGTGGCCTAGATTTGCATACATCACATAAATCCTGAAAGTTATATCAGGCTAACTTGAAAACTGTGGATGGTATTGTGCTAACAAGCAAAAGTTTACGGACCGACGGACAGACATGAGTGGTTGTATAACCTCTGCAACCTTTGGTCAGCAGAGCTAAAAATCTATAAAAATGTCAGAGTTGATGCCAATTTTGTATCAAAGAATGATAGTCACTTCTGTACACTTTGATTATTGCTGTTTTGACATTGTAACTATTAAACACTACTGCAGTGCTACAGAATTTCTTTTTATCATTTGCTATCCAAAAATGTATACTTTACTGATTTTTTTGAGTGTATTTAGAGTTATTAAAAGAAAAGTGTCCCTCATCATTGAAGCCAATGCTAACTTGGCATACATCCTGAAATATTAACCCTTTCCCCCTTGGATTGAGACTAAGTGCCCCGTTAATGCCAAGGAATGCTGTTGACCTGGGACATGTGATCTTGATAGGTCTCATCTACAATTCTCAAATTATTTTTCAGTACTGTCAAAATAAGTTGCAAACAGACGACATTTGACCACCAGCCGGTTTTGGCTAGTTTAAGGGTGTAAATAGTTTAAGTTGCAACGGTCTTGGTTCTCTGCTTCTCCATCAGTCTGGCCTCCTGTCTTTGCTTCATTGCATGCAGACCAGCAACACTTTTTAGCTCTGCTGACCTAAGGTCGCAGAGCTTATGCGACTGCTCAAATCTGTCCATCCGTCCATCTGTAAACTTTTGCTTGTTAGTGCCATACCATCTACACTTTTTAAGTTAGCCAAACATGACTTTCAGGACTCCTCAAGTATATATGAAAATATAGGCCCCTTTAGATATTGGAGGCGCCAGAGGTCAAAGTCTAACTTGCTAATGATAATAGTGGTGCCACCTACAATTTGACGGAAATTGTGAGCCAAAATGTGTTTTAATTTGTAAAATTCCATTTTTGGAAAAGTAGTTGGATTAGACTTGCTAAATTCATAGGATATATAGACCATGGCCAAAGGTAGAATGTTATGTTATATTTGACCTTGACCTATTTTTGTGAGGTCACCATGCCTGTAAAGTTGAAAGAGGCGATTTTGTAACAGCATGGTGTAGCTTGGAAATCAATGGCAAAAAGAATTGAGCCTCCAGATCAAAATTGTGCTTGATTACACAATACATAAAACTGTACTTGGTGACCTACTTTTTTGGTCACTGTGACCCAGCAATTATGGAGTCTGGCGTTTGTGCAAATTGATTGGTTTTCGTCAATAACCTGAACAGTTATTACCATATTTGAACAAACAGATCATATATGAAGGGGTGGACGTGGGCGCATATTTTGAACATAAGCTTTTAATCCGAGTTGAAAGTCAAGGTCAAATGGCTAGTTTGAATATCTAGGGGTCATCTCATGAACCCTCTGCACCCCAGATTTTTTAGATAGACCCATACAACATTTAGGAGTTAGAAAGTGTATAAAAATCTTTGCCAACATCAATGTTGGTGGCACCACCCACAGTTTTATGTAATATACAGGTCAAAATGTACTATCTTGTGACCGCAATACTGTCCAGTTTTCAAGTTGATCCATATAACTTTTAAGACCTATAGGGAGTATAAAAATCTAGGTCCCTCTCAATATTGGTGGCACCACCAGCACTATTATGCAATATACAGGTAAAAATATGAAAATCATGTGAACACACTAGCATTTTAAATTTGTTTGGCAAATCTTCACCAAATTTGGTGGGATTATGGGGGAGGTCAAAGTCTTAAATTGCTAATGATACAACTGGAACCACCTATAATTTGACGGAAATAATGAGCAAAAATGTATTTTAAGATATAAAATTCAATATCTGGAAAAGTAATTGGATTTGACTTGAATTTATCGGATATATCAACAATGTCCAAAGGTAGAATGGTATACAATATCAGTGACCTTGACCTAATTTTGTGAGGAATTGCACAAATAAGCTATGATTACATGTGGAGCGAATTGCCATCTGGTGGAAAGTTTGTACACTAAATTTACATAAGCTTTATACATGTATGTTCAGAAGCCACTTGAGGACTCTCAACTTTGAAATGAACAGATGCAATATAGCCACGGTGCCAGCAGAGCATTAGTCCCATGGGCCTAGTTTTTTTTTGTTTTTTTTAAAAAACATGTATTGAAAGAGAATTGTATATTTAAAGAATTCATGAAAGGGATCTTTATTCAAATGCCTGAGGCCAGAATTACTGTAAGTGTACCTGCAGGACTTGCCAGCATGAATGTTCAATGAGCTACCTAGGGAAGAGCAAGCTTATCGATGCTATAAAGGAGTTGTATGACCACTTCTTTCTGGCACTGTGATGCTTTCTTGATAACCTATTTATAAGCTTAGCAGTCTGCAGAGCAACCCATATTGAATCATTTGGTGAATTCAGAAGGACTTGTTTCTCATAAGATCTTGAAAATAGTGCAATCTCAATTTTAGGGACCCCTCAACCAACCTCTCAATTGACAAACATGCCCATATGACATCACGCCTGCCATTGCATGCCATGAAAATACCATTCAAAGAACGCAATACCCTTCGGCCGCCTTCAATCTCTTTTGCTGTAAGTGAATCGAAATTGTGTCCCATAGTATCAGATAAAGTGTATGATCAGATCACCCTATGTTACTTCTTTTGTTTTAAGATTTAGATTTCTAGATGCACAATGTCACTCAGCAAACTTGTGACCCATGTGTGATCTTGAAAATTAGGTCAAGGTCAAGGTCAATTATGCTTGCACACAAAGCAAGCCTTATAGTGGTGTACTATCATATGCAATTTGCAAGTCCTGTCTCAAAAGCTTCTGAAGTTATAGTGGTAAACAAAATTTCAATGAATAGGTCACTGTGACCCAGATACTTGACCTAGTGACCTACTTTTGATTCATGACACATTTTTTGGTTAGGATACATGTGTGTATAAAATTTCATGTAACTGACTTAATTACCCTCTTACTTATAACAGTACCACCATTGTGCACTTGACCTTTGACTTTAAAAAGTAGGTCAAATATAGCTATGACCTCAATTTTCAATAGGCTTCTAGGTCACTCTATGAAGCTTCTTGTAAGATTTAGATTGCTAGATGCAGGCTTTCAATAGTTAGAGTGGTTACGGCGCGCAGCACATGACCATTGTGTGACCTTGAGAATAAGGTCAAGGTCAACTATGCTTGCACACAAAGTAGGCCATATTGGAGTGTAATATCATGTGCAATTTGAAAGTCCTGTCTAAAAAAATTTCTGATGTAAGTTACAGTGGTAAACAAAATTTCAATGAATAGGTCACTGTGACCCAGATACTTGACCTAGTGACCTACTTTTGATTCACGACACATTCCTTGGTTGTGATACATGTGAGTAAAATTTCATGCAATGGACTTAAAAACTTCCTTACTAATACCAATACCACCATTGTGCACTTGACCTTTGACCTCAAAAAGTAAGTCAAATTTAAAGCGATGACCTCCATTTTCAATAGGCTTCCAGACCACTCTATGAAGCTTCTTGTGTGTACGATTTAGATTGCTAGATGCAGGCTTTCAATAGTTAGAGCAGTAAGGTTGCTTAGCACATGCGACTATTGTGTGACCTTGAGAATTACGTCAAGGTCAACTATGCTTGCACACCAAGTAGGCCATATAGGAGTGTAATATCATGTGCAATTTGAAAGTCCTGTCTCTAAAATTTCTGAAGTTATGGTGGTAAAACTATTGGACGGCGCAAGGTACGACAATACCCATTGGCCTTTTAAGGCCGAAGGGTAAAAATTGCAGGGTGCTGCCATCTTGTAATCGATAGCCCAAGTACACAAAATAGACTCCAATCACCGCACTTTATTCTTTGGCAATTCCAATAGGACGCATCCTTCATCATACAATACAGGTGTGCACAGATTCATGTAAATGTGCGACGCACCAAACAAAAAAGTTGGGTCTTAAACACAAAGTGAACAAATGCTTGCACTGGGTGAACAAAATACCAAATTGGCCCACAGGCTTGGGGTTAATGCTTGGCAATATTCAAGAAGTCCCTTTACTGATGAATGGATTCTTGTTGGGAGTCGTTTGGCCCAATAACCCTGCACATCATTGGAATCTAAATATTGCAAAAAAAAATCGCCATTGAGAATTTTGTTTTTAAACACCTATCTCACCCATT
Source organism: Hermodice carunculata (assembly GCA_964020975.1). Classification (NCBI taxonomy): domain Eukaryota; kingdom Metazoa; phylum Annelida; class Polychaeta; order Eunicida; family Amphinomidae; genus Hermodice; species Hermodice carunculata. The sequence goes on from CAXHWN010001660.1 coordinate 836,534, forward strand.
TATGCACTTGCTACAATGCTGAAAAGTTGTATATGTAATATTGGACTAGGATACTTGTATTTGAAACAAAGAAATAACTTAATGAATATGCAGACGTAAGAATATTTGGTTCCAAACTTGCGTTTTTTTGTTAATGGGGGCTCCATTTACCAGGGTGCAACTCAGTCCTAACAAACTGCACCACTATCAAACTTTGGAATATTGTAGAAGAGACAGAGGTACACAACATATCCAAAAATTGTGTCGGTGTCTTTTTTCCTTCCAATAAAATTACTGCAATGACTTTGAGTAAAATGAAGTCATTCGTTGCAGTCATTTTACTACCATATACTCCCACCCCCCATATTTCACGTTCACCTGGAAAATGGTTACAAAACAGCATAATTGAAGAATGGATAAATGAAAACACTACGGTGCAGTACAAATTTCAATGTAATTTTATCATATTAGAAAAAGGAAGTGCTCATCACAAATTCAATATGGACAAGTATAGTTGAGCAGAATATGTTTATTAATTGTCTCAGCTGAAACCTGTTACAGACGTCAACTTGTGGTATTTTGGTTAACTATCAGTAAAATGTCTCTTAACGAAATAAGTTTTCCTTCAAAATCATTGATAAAATTTTCTGAGGAATTAAGCCACCATCATGATTTTTAGATATGTTGTGTACATGACCCTTGTTCTTCTATACAGCCAAGTTTGCTGCTTGTGCAGTTTGTCAGGACTGAGTTATACCCTGGTAAAAGGGCTCCCGGTTGACACAAAGTCAACTTTAGGGCTAAATATTTTATTTACAGAATTCTTTGTCTTACATGCAAGTACCCAACATAAACATTCAATATACAACCAATTAGCATTGTAGCAAGTCAATAAATGGGTCAAATTAGTAGCTGAAAATCAATATTTGTCATTTGCGATTGTGTTTTTTGCCATTTTTGTACCACCAGAAAGTATTGGAAATCAACTCTTATCTTACTTTGTACTTTTTTACTCTCGGAGTCTAGAATTACTTCAGAAAAATTTATAGATGTGGCTTGAATACTTTAGCTGTAATAGAGCTTTAAAAATTGTATTTAGAGAAAAAAAACAACTTTTTTTTAAAGATGACACCTCCCCCTCCCCAAGGGCCATAAAATTTGAACCAGTGGCCACAAGGGCCTAATATTTTGTAAAACATTCTCAGAATGGTTGTTCTACAGATAAGGAAAATTTGAGGAAAATCCAAGATGGGTCGAGCTGGGGCTATATCAAAATTTGCCTGATTTGACATGGAATGACCCACCGGGAAATTGTGTGTAATAGTTTAGAAAACCATGACCTAAAGTGTTCTACTGCGGTGTCTCCCATAAGTCAAGCTTACTAATCAAACACATCAAGACAGCAACTGTATATAAGCACATTTATTGTCAAAAACGTTTGAGGGGAATGGGAATTATACCAATACATAGTGACAAAGACATATACCATAATGGAAGAAATCCTGCCTAAAGAAGAGATACAACACAAGTTGGTCTGGTCTGACCAATAATTCTAAACAAACTGTGACACGTCTGGGACCACAGGTGTCCGCAATTTCCACTGCCTATAATTTGACTTTTATCTCAAATTTCAAATATGGTGCCACAAAAGAATCCCCTTCGTCTGTCCATTTGTACGATTCAGTTACGTAAATTTTCAGTTAAATATGAAAACAGATTGTCTGTCCATCCCCTCCCCTCCCCGGCTTCCAAATGTCCAATCAATTCAAAATCTTTCTTGTGGAACCATTTATATTTCATTTTTGGTGCTGTCTTCCCAATAATGATGTATTGTCCTATCCATTGTACAACATTCAAAACGGACACCCTACCCCCAATTTTCAGCCACAAGTTAACATGGGGCGAGTGAACTTCGTGAACCAAAACAAAATAAATTTGTCCAGGTAACACAGAAACAAAACAAAAAAGCCTATACAAAAATTAACAATTTTGGCACCTTAAACAGTGCCCCTCTCTGGTGATTCTTGAGACCTACACTATTAAATTCAAGCACTTGAGGTGATTGTGATCTAGTTTGCCTCGTCTTACCATCTTCTTAATATTACTTCCTCTGTACAGTCAAGCATTGCTACATGATCACATGTTGTGTCCATTTAGCTTTGGTTCCAGGTCATCTTCTGGTAGGTCACAGTGTTACAATACCATCCTGAGCCTGGCTGCCAGTCTACATTTCTCACCTTCCGTCTCGTATTGCGCCTCATTTATAAATTACAGCAACTACGCTTTCAAAATTCAACACTTTGGTCTCGACCAGCAAGTAGGATCAATTTTTTTTGTGTGTGTATGTGATTCTGGAGCAGTATTTGAGCATTCCTGACGATGTTTTGTACCACTGTAGACACTGGGAATCTAAATTACCATACTGGGAATGTTATCCAGAAAAAAAAAAGTTCAAGGACCGTCAGCATTGTTTGCATGTTGGAACAAGCGGGCAGGTCAGAAAAGAACTTGTGCTTGATGCTGGTGCAACAGCATTGAAACTCCTACAACTGCATCAAGTTCTTGATGATGGTATAATAATGTTCCAAAATTGCATAGCATTAGCCAACCAGAAACACGAAGCTCAATGCACAGCATTTTTTTGTGGCACTTGAACTGATGCGTCACGCACAAATTCAAACCCCTTCCATGCAACTTCCTGCAGTATCCAGTCCACTTAAAGCACCGGAAACACGAGCTGACAATATTGACTGGACATACACTTGATTCTACGATTTTCATCTTGGTCCACTTTAAGAGCTTTAACTCTGTGCATGTCCTTGCACCCAGCAAACAGCAAGACAGTTTAACCAAAGTTGTACTTGACATATGGTACTTCTACGTCCTCGCCGTCTTTGTCATTACAGCACAGTTCAAACACCAGCGCTTTGACGTGGCTAGGGATCTTCTTTTTAGAAACTTTTTTGACTAGTTCAGTCATCCTGAAAACAGAAACAAGGACAGATTATATCAATTGTCACTTGCATGTCAAGTTGAGCTGTTCCCAACAACACATGAAATTTACTGTCCTACACATCATGTTCATTCTCCCAGTTGTACATGAAGAACTGATACAGTGTTTCATATTTTTTTTTATTAAGTTGGAAAATCATCTTCCACTTCAATAACCACAAGTTATGTGCAAAATAACATTTAACAACCAAATAATTTAACAACCAAATAATTTTCCAACTTCAGATCTTCCAATCTGTCAATATATATTTTCACATATTTCTCAAAAAAGTCAGTCATGGGACAACAGTAACATTTGATTTTGTGAAAATAGGTGATTGCTGGTGCTTATATGCACCCTTACATTAGATGGGTGCTGTAAAGATTGTTGGTGCTTATATAGACACTTACGTTAGACCTAGGCGCTCCGAGCGCTTGGCTGGGGCCATGAAAAAGGAGAACAACATGCAGACGCCCTGAGAAAGCATTGTAATTTCCAGGTTGTATTTCTCCTGCAACATTGAAACAAATAATGAACTTTCATCACACACCAATCCGACATTTTACTTGACAGTACTGGACCTGGACCAAAATTTACTTTTCAAGCAACGCATAAAACCATCCAAAATATCAGATTTTAGACTTAAAACTTTCCATGCATATTATTCCTGAAGCTTGTTTTATTTTCTTCTACTGTGACTTGAAAGTTGCTTTATGAGCCCTGGAAATATTCTGCACTTGAAATCAGGATTTACACAAATACAAATACTTCGCATAGCATATGAACCACATATGGACCCAAAAAGGTCTTTAATTCCACACATATTCATCACTTATCAAATATAAGCAAAACTGCAAGAACACCACATTTCCCATTCAGCATCCCTTCTGTAATTATCAACTACTTAACATCAGTGCATGCAATCAATACATGACGATTTGTCTTTAAACAGCATGCGATGTGTACTTTTACAAAGAAATAATTACCTGAAAGTAGTCGAGGAATTCCTTAAGAGTTAGTTCACCCTGAACTTCAAACCGGTCCCAAAGTGTGAACTCAGTATCGTAGTACTGGGGGGAAAAAAGAAATGTCAAGTTTATTACCTATCAATAACCTGCCAAGTAATGAAAATTCACCCATGCATTTCTGACTCCAAAGGCAAAGTATGAAATTAGGGCAAGCCATGTTGTCCCAGACAAGTAAATTTTAAGGCAGAACAAGAAGAAATTTTAGCTTAATAGATACTAAACCCATTAATAGTAAAAAATTTAGATAAAAAGTGCTTTGGGGCATGTAACAAAAAGTCCTCAACGTCAAGCCCTAAAATGAATAACTTTTACTTCAGCTTTAAATGTTAACGAGACTTGCTCATCTTAATGGATATAAGTTTATCATACTGTTGGATAACTGCTTCCTGCAGATACATCACGCCAACAAAGAATCTTCCTCCTCTTCTGCTCATTACATTTAAATATGAAATTCTAAGTCAACTCAGGACAGAATGTATCTGATGTATTTTATACATCCCATTAGAGAGGTGCTTGTAATTTAGGATAAATACATACCTTGTTTTTGGGTGCACCTATGGGCTCCGAGAAGCCAAAGAAAGGTAATGCTAGGTTCACAAAGCCATTCTTGTATTGTTCTAGCTCCTTGTGATCTTGCACCAGCTGTGAATGAAAATGGTAAAACATACTTTCAACTAATCTTCTGTCGTTTTAACCAAAAATATTATCCTGGACCCATTTCTCTCTTTTTTGTTTTCATGCAAACTCTACATCCATCTAATGAAAACAGATTTGCCCATGACTGAAGTATTACACACAACTCTTCAACATTATACAGGTGCATCATTCACATTTCTGTTCATGTACTTGATTTCACCTGCTAATCTCCATGTTGTGTGTAAATTACCTGTACTTGATGTGTTGTGAAATCTCATCATAAAGGCACCATCTGTTCCATTAACAATTTGTAACATATCTTAAAATGTGAGATAAACAAGTCAAGTCGCCAAAGAATTTGACTTCAGGTCCCTCAAAACTGGTGTCATCAAGTGAATATGTTGGACATGTGAGTGTCCTTATAATGGAATGTATCTCACCTTGTACAGTTCTAGGCACACTAAACCAACGACTAGGGAAGTGGTTGTAGCTATGGCAGGAATGATTTTGCCGGCAATTAGCTTGCTCTGAAAAAGTAACGGTGCATATTGTTAATATTGCGCTGACCCCTAGTTCCAAATTCTTGCAGCTGAAGTATAACAGCTCCATACATGTAAGAATTAATGTTTCAAAACCTTGTATATTTGAACAGAAATGTTGACATTTACACATGTCCAATTTAGGGGTTTAACTACAGTACAGTGATACCTGCTCTAAAGACCACCTCCGCTATAAAACCACCTCCACTATAAGACCATGTCTTTTTAAGACCACTCTTTGATGACCTTTTCTTGTGTTTTTGTTAACTAAATCTTTATTTTCAGACCACCTGCAGTGTAAGACCACTTTCTGCTGGTAGTAGGGATGGTGTACTTCTGTGGATGGTTTTACATTTAACACAGCCTGCATTATGAAAGATGGGCAACATTTATCCATGAATGACAAATGGATACAAATACTGGAGTATCTGCCAATCCTTCAAGGGAAGGACAGTGCTAAGTGTCAAACCATACCCCGTGAAGTGTGTGTGTGTGTGTGTGTCCATATATACATAAAAGACAGACCTGGGCAGACCACAGACTTAAGTGTATATGTAGTTTTATCCCATTTTTGATAGAATCCTTGGCTTCTGATTGGTTAATAGCTATGTTACACTCTGTATTACCCTTATTTAAGCATTAATTACTGCAAAGGAGAAATACAGCGCGATTCCTGAAACTGACCGGGGAACACAGCGGTATTCTCGTTACTGGCCGGGGAATACAGCGGTATTCTCGTTACTGGCCGGGGAATACAGCGGTATTCTCGTTACTGACCGGGGAATACAGCGGTATTCTCGCTGTATCTCCCTATCTGGTTAGTGCATCGATCAGCCACCAGAAGTCTCTGTCACGCGATACAAGCCTTGACGCGCTGCAGACGACAACATGATGGCGGACTGTGAACTTAAAGTGAACTGCAGCAGCAGTGGGGCAAACAGCGAAGATTCTTTGGGCATGAAATTACATCATCAAAAATGGGATAAAGTCGTCATTCACTGTTTTAGTGTGAAATACAGGAAGTATCTCCCCCAAGACAGCTGCATTACCCTCGGCGAATACAGCTGTCTTTGGGGGAGATACTTCCTGTATTTCACACTAAAACAGTGACTAACTAATAGTATCTTCTACTCGTAGTTGTTGTAACCAGTCAGTATAAGTAGCCTCTGGTTAATGTTTTTGTACCATACCAGACTTTAAATAAAGATATGTCTAAGGAGACCAAACACTGGTCCCCCTTAGTCTGGTCACCTTTATGTGTGTGGTCACCCTAATACTGAAAAATATATGCTCACTTTTATCTGATACTCAGTTGATTGGACACAAAAAAATGTTTTTTTTTAAAGTTTATTTGTTAGGATTATAGCAATTATACTAGGTACTTGTGCGGTCCCCCTTATACTGCAGTTTAGGCACTGGTCCACCATATATATCTTTTTGCCCAGAACCACTTCCAAGTAGTCATTACCCTATTCCGCAGTCCAAACTATTTCCTCTCCATAAGCTAACCTGTCCCTGTCTAACCTATATACATATGGAAGTACTACTGTCCATATTGCACACATTCCTGTGTAAAATTTTGACATAGGCTGTATTAGCCCAAATATATATATAACACACATATATATATATATATATATATACATATACACATACATATACACATACATATATATACATATATATATGTATGTATATGTATATGTATGTATATGTATATATATATATATATATATGTATGTGTATGTGTATGTATATGTATGTATGTATATATATATATATATATATATATATATATATATATATACTATATATATATATATATATATATATATATATATATGTGTGTGGAACTGGACCAAAAACCTCTGACCTTTTCACCAGGCCCCAGTAACAATCAGCTGTCATTATACTGGCTACTGATGAAAAACAGATGGTGTCACTAACATTTGTGGGAATAAAGAATATCTGACCACCCCATCTTGACGTGTGTTTGACGAACCTAAATGACCTTTTTGCACATTTCATCTACCTTGCTGGTTTGGTAACAGAAAGCATATTCTGCTACGTTTGACACAGGGATCTGCACATATCAGAGCTCTACAATTTGCACAACAACTGGCCCTGTACAAGTAGAATTCCAATTAGGGCAAATTAACATTTCAAAGAACTAGACCTGTTAGGCTGCCACAAAATTTGGGTTTTCTAAACAAGATTTTGATAGATGAACAAGCAAGTCTGAATAAAGCGCTAATAAAATTCCAAAACTACTAGCCGTGAGGACTACACCCCATATGTACCAATAATTCTTGTTTAATGAACTGGGCCTGAGCAGCACACTGCACCACAGCTAATATGAATGTTGAATACAAATGTACTGAAAACATCAAATTCAAATTTACAATTGCACATTCTGTAAATTAAACATGAAATAGAAAAAGCATCTGCTAACAATTTCAGGATTAATGTATTGTTGATAAACTTTTGGGTTATTTCTATTTACGCTTAGATGAATAATATAAATTAAACTGATGAAAATTACGCTAATTCAAATTTTAATCCTGTTGCACCTACCTTGTGCCTATCAGCTGGTGAAATGTCATAATTTTCTGCACGAGCATTTGAAGCAGCAACAATGAAATCCATATGGAAGTTTGTATCATCGTCCTTCTCAAATTCAACGGGTGCGATATGCAAACCCTTTAGAGAATCCAAAGATGGAATGCCAGCTTGAATCTCATCTATCTCCTCCATGTCTGACAAATACAAACAACTGACACTGGAACATGCGCAAAACAGTACAATATCACATGGCAACATCAGGCTGTTACGCTTTCAAAAATTTTACTAGATTGTGCCAGCAGGGGGACGGTGGGATATACTAGCATCCTGTACAAAATGTACCAATTTTCAAACTCAAAACTTTCTACACCCTTCTAGACCAAAAATGGAGAACTGTATTACATCTTCAATGCAGTAAACTATCAGCCTGATGAACTAAACATACAAATACTTGCTGTTTCAATATTGAGTATTTACATATGAAGTTTGTTGTTTAGGACTACCTGCTGTTGGCCCTTTCTTTGCACCTCCATTCTTGTAACGGACCTTTACTCATATACGTCTTCACTTTTGTCAATCTGATGACATCATCATATGGTCATCTGCATACAATTTGCAAACATTCCTTGTTGATACATATGGACCCTTTCCTGGCTTGAGTGTCATCACCCTAACAGGGTGCCTTTGGGTAATTTGAGCGGAAAAGGGTGCATCGATTTTTTAACTGATAACTGTAAAAATGACTGACTTAAGGCCTGTAACGTATCATAACTATTTCAATAACTCCTGAACCTTGGACTGTAAACAGATCTACAGCATACCAATATTGCTTTCATTGTTCCGTGCCTGTGCCTCCGCATCAGTGACGTCTATCCTAACCCCGGATCGAGGTGTGAACTCGGGCACGTGGACTTGCTTTATCATTTTGGCAACGTTATCACGATCACGTGTTTGTTTAATACCATACATTTCTGCCTTGAGATTTGCAGCTGCCACCACTGCATCTAGGTGAAGAGGCTGGAAACAAAAAGTTGATTAAGTATCAGTCACAAGCATCAAGACCTCTTTTTATACAGCTATGGAAACACTGCAACCAAGCAACCTATCTGGAAGGAGCAGGTATCACCCCAGAAACCAGGTCAAAAACAATTCAATTCTATTCGTGTCAATTGTTCCTCAGAACTGTAAACACATTATCCTTTCCCTTCCTTATTATTCCCATCAACAGAACTGCCTACATTTCACAATCACAGATTATGCTTACACTGATCGATATATTGTAAGACAATCATTCTCATGTATCAGGTATCCTATCTCTTATTTATCTAATTCAAAATTTTATTTTAGTAATCTGTTTCCACTTAAGAGAGTGATTAAAAATACATTGGTAGACAGATCACTGAACTTTTATTTTTGTCATTCTTTTGTACTCATGCATGCTTGTCAGAAAGTCCCTTTTTCAAAATAAAACTAGATATACTATATGGGAGAGGTACTTCAACAACAAATTCAGAGAAAAAATTGAACAACTCAACTCACATTATTAACATCAAAGTGCAGAGCATGCGGACATCGCTTGGGCCCTGACCAGAAAGGTGCTCCTGAGCTGGTGGTCTGGAACAGAAATTACACCAGTATTGAACCTGATGCAGCAGGTACTCCATCCATGTCATGCAAATCATTTACTGAACATTTCACTCTTAATAAACCTCTACATAAACACATAAAAAAGTCACATCAATTGGTCCAAGTTATATATTTCACACTCAAAATATTAAAATCATGAAGAGCTGAAGATACCACATTGATCAACTGACCCAAGTTGTACATTTCATTTAATATTTTACCCCCTAAATACTGTATAATCAAAAATTTTCGCGAGGGATAAATATTCCTGAATTTTCCCCAGGAAACCCAGTGCGGAAATATTTAACTCGGAAAAATTGTAGCAGATTGTATGTGGAATGAAAGCCTGCGTAAAACCCAGAAATCAAAACCCGTGAAATTCTGATTTGGAGTGTATTTGGAAAATTTTGTGCCCAGGAATATAAATGTTTATACAGTAGCTCATCTACCCTGCCCAAGCTTTTTTTTTTTCTTCTTTTTTTAAAATCTTTTGAAGAGCAACTCTTTGTTACACTTTTGAATATGTTATAAATAAAATATACAGTCAACAAGTCCAGAATTTTCATCCTTCTTGTGCCTCTAGAACTTGTGCTTCTTCTATACAAGACAGCTTGCATCATTTATGACAATCTAAGAACTACATGACAGACCTGGTCTGGTGGGAAGTTGAACAGCAGCTGTCTGATCTGGTTGTTGAAATTGTCTTGCCAATAGTTCCGAGCAAATGTCACACAATCTTGGAAATTTCTCGGCCTATCATCTACTAGTGCTCTCTTCAGTATCCTTAATGTGTCCAGCTGAAAAAGAAAATTTGCACGTCTGAAGATTTTTCAAAACAGAATGATACCAAGAAAGGGTCAACAAAGCTAGGAGGTATCATAAGAATAAAAAGTGGAGCCTCCCCCAACATTTTTCGGGTCTCCTGAACCCTTCATCAGGGGATCAGGAGGCTTGCGGTCTTGGCTTTATTATTCCAGCACATCAATCAAGAGGTGCTGTATCTGGAACTGAATAAATGTATATTGCTGAAGGGACCACATTGAACACACAACCACCCTATGGGTTTTAATTTTTGTCTCATTTTGCTAGCAAATGCAAAATACAAAATGAAATGAAACCCTGCAGTTATATATCAAAACACAACTCTACCATTATTAGGCATGTGAATGACAAAATTCAAATGAAGCGACTTGACCATAAGGTTAGCCTAGCCCCCTCCATCTTTAGGGTTTCTAGGTAACAACAAATTTTGTCTTCCCAACTTTAGATCAAAAATTTTGATTTTCACGTATTTCCGTACATTAAGTGAACATTGACATATAAAGTGAATAAATGACATGCCTGCATTTTTCTTTCACAATACTTGTAAAAGCTTATCCTTGTGTTTTGTATGGCTAGTGTTCAATCTTGCAATACCCTGATAATCTACAGCTCACTTCTGCCACAAAATTCTATGTTTTCATAATGGTAGCTTTCCTGTATATGTGTGTAATGACTTACCGGCTGTGAACCTTGCTGTTTTAGAGTTCTTTCTACGAATTTGGGATCAGTTAAATACTGTTGGCAAATTTCTGCAGGATTTTTGAAGTTCTCATCAAATTCCATACGAGCCCACTGTGAAGATGAAACAAAGTGTCAAAGATCAGTTTTGCATGCTTTCAAATTATTTCCACAAAATAATACTGGTAGTGATGCACTTTGATGTAAGAGGGCATAATAATTTCAAAACTACTACTATTACACAGTGCAGGGAAAGAATAATCTGCTGCTTGCTTTTATACGTCTCTACCACACATGGCATCACAGTCTAATTCAGTCGTCAAAGTGTCCTTTTGGTATCAACCAACCTCAACAAATGACTATCCATTAAAGTAATACAAAATTATACATACTAATGGGGTAAATTGTTGACTTCCTCTTTTCCTGGCAAATCAGATTTTAACGTAATGAGATCACACAAGCCACTAAATCACCATGGCGACACCTCAATCTGGAAGTTTTCATACACCTTGCTGCAGCCACTGAATTATTTAAGGCTTTTGATGTGTACATCTGATCTATCAAGTACAGTGAAACCTGTTTATAATGACATTTGTTTCCTGCAAAATGTGTCCGATATCTGAATATGTCAGATAAATTAGTGATAAAAGGAATTGAACTTTCAGTCTTTCAAAACCTGTGTCGTTAAGTGAACATGTTGGATATCTGAGTGTCTTTATAATGAGGTCTCACTGCAGTAGAAAATAAGCACAAATACCTGTAATGTATGTTCTATAGCATTTGGGAAATTCTTCATTGTACACATAGGAATCGATTTCTCTGGAGGATCATGGGACGAGGAGTAGGACTCGGTCACGTGTGGAATCACAACCTGAACATTGCCCTTTGTTCCTAGTGTACCTGATTCCAGTAGAGGTTTCCTGTAGTATACACACCGCCTGTCCATGTACATTCCTGTAAACATGCAAATAACCATTAAAGCTGGCACTCTCACAATAATGTCTGCAAAGAAACCAAACATTTACCAACAGGAGCCAAGATAACACAAAGTTATCACTTTATCAACCTTCAGGTCAAGGTATTTACTTCAATTAACAAGTTGATGTAATATATATGTAATTCAACTCAAAAGCATATACCAAATATATGCATGTACAATATTTTCTACTACAGTGAAACATCATGACACCATCTGTTCCCTGAAATTGTGTCAGATAACTGAATACATCACATAAATGAATCACAACATGGAAAATGTACTTTTTATTCCTTAAAATGTGTATCTATGGTGTAATACTACCCTCTCAATCACTCATGCTTATACCCCTGCTTATCAGGTTCCCAGCCAGGTTTTTCAACCTGAAACTTTTTATGGCTGACTTGTGGTTACATGCACAAACCCCCAAAGGGGCCTCCGGTACAACTTCCGGTGTTTGCGCATGCTCACCAGTTTCTCTCCTGGCTTCCGCCCACGTTGTTGTGGTGATCACAGGAGTGCCCCAAGATCGGCTTGTTTTTGCAGTTTTCACTGCCGGAGCAACTCGTCGCCCAAGGATCGAGATAAGTGTGGGGTAGTGAATCGTTGGACCGTTCTTTGAGCGAGAAGCCTTGATTCCTACCTGTTTTTTTTATCTATTTGGTTTCAGGAACACGTGGTCTTTTCCCTTGAAAACCAACATGGCGGACAAGGATGTGGACCGCAAGGAGCGTGAGAGACGTCAAGAACGATCTCGCCTCCTTATCCAGCAGCTCCGGGGGAGGCAGGGGCGCAGCCTCTCACCCCAAGTGAGTGCTGGAACAGCTCCAGCTGTCCCTGCCAGTTCAGTGGCGGGCATCCATGCTTCTCAGAAGCAGGATGTGGCCGGCCATCTGATGGGGAAGTGGGACAACCATCCGCACTGTAGAAAGTGCAGATGGGAGCTGGAGCGACTGCAGTGCTCAAGGTTACGACCTTGTCAGCACTGTAAAAGCTGGTCAAGTGAGAGGTGGGACCTCTTTGAGTTGGCAGAACGTCGGCGGGCTAAACGGTCTCACCGTAGAGCTCCATCCGTTCAAGACTCTCCGGCAAGCCTGCGAGTCACCACCTCCTCCTCTTTTCGGAGAGTTGAGGCGGTGGATAGTGCCTCGGATTCGGCGGGGGCTACCCCAAAGAAGAGGAGGCGCACTCGCAAGAGAAAGGGGGACAGGGCCGAGGAGCCTTCTGAAAAGAGGGCACCCGCCTTGGATCCGGGACTCAAGGCTATACTGGACACTGTGCAGAGAACACAGATGCTGATGGCCACCACCATGCAGTCTTTTGTGCAATCTGCACAGATGAGAGTCCCTTTTCCCACACCAGCTGTGTCTGTGGCACCTGTGGGTCAGCAGACCCAAGACCCGGGTTTCCCAAGGGAAATTCAAGGTCCAGGTGCAACTGGCCCTCCTGCAGAGGAGACCAGCATGGACACAGGGGAGGCACCGGAACAGCCCGGTTTGCCGGTTCGCTCTACGGAGGGGACCGGCGTGACTGGCACTGTGGAAGGAGCCACAAGTTCTCTGGTAGGAGATGCCCCAGTGCTCACGGAGGTGGGTCATGAACCCTTGCCCGGAGCACGCCAGGAAGTACATGATACTTCCCTGGCCGGTCCGGACCGGTCCGGTACGTTAGATCCGGTGCTTGCCGAATCCGTGCCGGCCGTGACCGGGACCGGACTGGACCACTCCGATGAGCAACCGGAGAGGACCAGTCAAATAGAAGCTGCCCTTCCCTCTCTCCCCACGCCGCTTTTTCCACTGCATAGTGGTTTAGATGAACGGGGAGAGCCTTTGTCTGATGGAGAGGGCTCGTTACACGAGTCTCTTCTCGACGAAGGCGAGGACGAACGCGAGGAGCGCCTTCGGCGTAATCTGGAGCGTGAGTCCCGACCTGTCCAAGGGATGGGGTCGGAGAGCGATGAGGTGTTGGCCGACGAGCCGGCCCATTCCGCTCAACGACAGTTGTCCTTTGAGGACAGCTCAGCCCCAGCCGAGGTTAGTGAACCTGCAGGGCTCTTTCACTCGACTAAGGAGTCGATCTTGGCTCTCCTCGGAGACACCTTGAAGGCTCCTCCCTTGCCACCGACCACGAAGAGACGAGCGATGTCAGTGTACCCACTAGAGTCGCCGTCTGTGTCGGAACAAGTCGGGTCCGGGTTCCCCTTCTCTGCTTACGTGGATGAAGTGTACCAGAGCCTGGATAAAGAGCTCCGGGGATCTAGGTCGCCCTCCGGCGTCCCGACTCAGCAAGCGCTGAAGTGTGGGAAGCTGTTGAGGAGGCCGAGAGCTAACGTTGCTAGGTACTGTGTACCTAATGAAATCTACGATAATAGGGCCCCGGAGGTAGACGTGGAATGGGAGAGTATCTGTAAATGGATCCCCCCATCTCCTAAAGTCCCCCAGGAGGTCCTTAGTAGATTAGAGGAGGATGCAAGAGCGATGGTAATCATCGCCTCCTTCTTGGACGTGTCCTCGGCCGCGTCTGCTGAGATCATGCAGCGACTCTTCGTGTCGCAGCAGGTCCCGGAACCAGTCAGGGACTGGATAAGTCTGAATACCCGGCTTCAGGCGTCCCGGGGTATGGCAATAGAGCACCTTCTCAGGCAGGCCATTACAATGGAAGCCAACCTGAGGTTAACAAGGCGAGATTCGTGCTTGCAAGTCACCAACCTCTCGGAAGGTGAACAGCGAGCCATCCGAACTCAGCCTTTGTTCTCGAACTATTTGTTCGGAGGTGCTCTCGCTCCCATCAGGGACCAAGTGGTCGAGCAGCGAAAGCGGGAACAGGCCGATGAGGCTAACCAAGCCATCCTCGACCTAGCTAGAGCAGCCACCACGGCTCGTGGACAGGGAGCCAAAGTTTCTGGCGCCAAGGACTCCTTTGCAAAGAGGAGGAAACCTAGGCGACCTAGGAACAAGAAGTCTCAGAAGCAGGGTTCAGCTGACGCACCGTCCTCCGGCAGTGGCAAGCAGAACCGGCCCTTTCGGAAGCCCGGCTTCGGTAAAGGGAAAAGGGACTGAAGGTGCGTGCCAGTCATCCACACCCGTCAGGAGCTTTTACGACGGGTCTAGGGCGATGTGTCAGCGTCTCGGCGGTCGGTTAGCCGACTTCCGCAGTCACTGGCTTTCCATCACGGACGACTCGTTCCTGTTAAGTGTCCTAGAAAAGGGATATGTGCTACCGCTCAAAGAGCGACCGCCCTTGTCCCGCGTCCCCTGGAAGTTCGAACCGCCGGCCCAAGAGCCGAAGAGGTCATTCTTCCACGAGGCGGTCGAGAAGTTGTTGGCGAAGGGAGCCATAGAGAGGGTGAGGGATCACTCTTCTCCGGGATTCTACAGCCGACTATTCTTGGTCGCAAAGAGGGACGGCGGCTGGAGACCGGTCATAGATCTGTCTCATCTGAACACATATTTGGAAGTTCCACACTTCCACATGGAAACGCCGGAATCCATAACGAAGGCTCTCCGACCCGGGGACTGGACCTTCTCCCTGGACTTGAAGGATGCGTATCTGCACGTGCCTATGTCTCAGGGCAGTCAGAAGTACCTACGGTTCGCTTACGCAGACCAGGTATTCCAGTTTCGAGCTCTTCCTTTCGGCTTGGCCACGGCACCTCAGGTGTTCACCCGGATAGTGCAATCCGTGGCAGCATGTGTTCACAAGAAGGGCATAAGAATGCACGTGTACCTGGACGCCTGGCTTGTCCGAGCTTTAGTTCATCAGGAACTAATCAAGAACAGAGAATATCTGTTGAAGCTGTGCGGGGACTTAGGGCTAGAAGTAAACATCCCCAAATCAAATCTCACACCCAAACAGGTGTTTGTCTTCCTAGGCATTCATTTCGATCTAGTCCGATTCGAGTGCCGTCCTTCCGAGGACAGATGGGACAGACTACAGAGCCTTATCAAGAGGTTCATGAGATCGACACAGCAAACAGCTCGGCAATGGCTGTCGCTGTTGGGCATGATGTCCTCGATGGACTCGCAAGTTCCGTTAGGACGCCTACACAGGAAGCCACTCAACATAGCTCTGAACGCCAAGTGGAACAGGACCAGTTTGCGGCAAATGGTCGAAGTAGGTCCGCACGACAAGTACCTCATCCGTTGGTGGACGGTGAGAAGGAACGTCATGGGTGGACAGACGATGAGGCCGTTCAATTCCAGACTGGTTGTTTACACGGACGCGTCAAAACAGGGCTGGGGAGCCCACACGGACTCCAACATGGTCTCAGGCATCTGGCCTCTGCACTTGAGACATTTTCACATCAATTGGCTAGAACTGGAGGCAGTATATTTAGCCCTGCAGAAGTTCGAACAGTTGGTGAAAAACAAAGATGTGACGTTGATGTCGGACAACAGGACTGTGGTGGCATACCTGAACAAACAAGGGGGCACCCGGTCCAAACTGTTGTTCGAACTAACAAAGAAAATACTTCTCTGGTGCGGCAGCAAAGGAGTAAGGATTCTGGCCCGTCACATCAGCGGCCATCTAAATGTAATGGCCGACCAATTGTCCCGAAAGGGACAAGTGATAGGGACAGAATGGTCCCTACACCCACGAGTAGTTCAGGCGTTATGGGACCGATGGGGGACACCCCATGTGGACTTGTTCGCCACCAGATGGAACCACAAATTGCCAGTGTTCCTGGCTCCAGTCCCAGATCCTCTAGCTTTTGCGGTGGACGCCCTGGCGATGTGCTGGGACGGAATGTGGGGCTACGCCTTTCCTCCGCTCCCGTTGATCCCTCAAGTTCTGAGAAAGATCCGGGAAGAGAAGGCGGAGATCATCCTGGTGGCTCCCTGGTGGCCAAAACGGGATTGGTCTCTCGACCTACTGGAGTTGAGTCGCGAGGCTCCGTTACGTCTACCAGTCTGGGACAGACTGCTCGTGCAGCCTCGGACGTCCCAGTTCCATCGGAATCCGGCAGTGCTCAACCTTCACGCATGGAGGTTGTCGCACGACACGTCCAAGAGGCTGGGTTCTCGAATCTCGTTTCCTCAAGAATCGCACGAGGTAAACTTCGAAAGTCTTCTTTGAAGACATAAGACTCGAGGTGGAGACTGTTCACTGAATGGTGTGCCGGGAAGCAGTTGGAACCTTGGTCAGCAAGATCCTCGGATGTTGCCGATTTCCTCTTGTATTTGTTTGAGGAAAAAGAGCTAAGTCCAAGGACTATCGAAGGATATCGAACAGCGATTTCTTCCTCCCTGAGCAAGAAATTGGGTCAATCATTAGGAGCAGACCCCCATTTGTCAGCCTTGATTCAAAGTTTTTATACGGACAAACCAGTCGGCACAAATATAATGCCCACCTGGGATTTGAGCCTCGTCCTTTTGGCCATGACGAGACCTCCATTTGAAGAAAAGGATCCCAAAACGATCCAATTAAAATGGCTGACTTACAAGACTGTCTTCTTGCTTGCACTGGCCTCAGGGGCCAGAAGGAGTGAAATCCATGCATTGGATGTTAACGAGATTCGGTGGTTGGAGGATAAAACCTCCGTCACATTGAAACCACACATGGGCTTTTTAGCCAAGAACCATGTTGCCACAGACCCCACCACTGCCTTTACGGGCTTTACAATCAAAGCGCTTTCCGACACGTTATCAAGATCGGAACCTGATAGGACACTGTGTCCTGTGAGGGCGCTAAAGTGGTATTTGGACCGAACGAAAGAGATTCGTCAGGGTCGGGTCTCTTTCTTCCGTTGAGGAAAACCGAGTCGGGCAGGATAGCTGCTAATACCGTGTCCGCATGGCTGAAGGCGGCGGTCTGTAAGGCCTACCAGGTAGCCTCCGGGTCAGAGGATATTCTTAGGGTCCAAGGGGTAAGAGCACATGATGTCAGGGCTTTCTCTGCGTCGTGGTCTCTGATCCGCAATGTTGCCCTTGCTGACATTATGCGGGCATGCAGGTGGAAGGCTCACACAACATTCACATCCTTTTACCTGCGGGACCTGACCGAGATTCAGGGTGGTTTGATGGCGATGCGCAATACTCGCACAGCCTCCTTTGGCGATGGGAAATAGCTCCGTGGTGACTACCAGACGGCCCCAAAGAGGCGCAAGTGGTATGTCCGGAGTCGCAGATTCATATGACCAGGCAAGTAGTCTGCTTTACTTCTACTGTGGTAGGCTGGGTTGAGGGAACAGAGCAGCTGCTCATTCTATATGCCGTTCTGCTTTTTTCCCTGAATTCTCCTGCTCCTTCTTGCAATAAGATTGCTCAGGTAGAGTTCAGAGTGATTAGGGTACCGTACTAACGTACGTAGCTGACCTATGGGGTATTACTGTAGACGTGTCAAAAGGTGAATTACGCCCTCCTCCATTCTGCTGGTATATCAGCATGAGTGATTGAGAGGGTAATATTACACCATAGATACATGGAAGCGATAAATGCTTCCTTTATCTATTAGTAATACTTACCTCTCAATCACTCAGAAGCCCAGCCAGGCCGTCCCCGCCAGTGAAATTCTAGAGGAGAGAAACTGGTGAGCATGCGCAAACACCGGAAGTTGTACCGGAGGCCCCTTGGGGGGTTTGTGCATGTAACCACAGGTCAGCCATAAAAAGTTTCAGGTTGAAAAACCTGGCTGGGAACCTGATAAGCAGGGGTATAAGCATGAGTGATTGAGAGGTAAGTATTACTAATAGATAAAGGAAGCATTTATCGCTTCCACGTGTCGTTGGGTGAATATGTCAGATATCTGAGTGTCATTTTAATGAGTTTTCACTGTACAATAAAATGTGAAAGATTCTGAACATTTTTACAGTGAACCATTTTCAAATGCAGGTTTTTCCTCACAATGACAGCAATGAACTAAAATGTGGCCAGTCTATTCCCATAAAGTATGATATTCATGCAATGTCTGATACAAATGTTTCTAAACAACATCAAAGTCTAGATGCTATCCTATTTACCAATATTTCCCTTTCAAATCCTGGGGAAAACCCCAAAGTGGCTTACATTTATATAGACAACAAGTAAGTGGGCAAGAGGCTACTCACTAGCTTCTACATTATCAAGTGCATTGGCAACTCCATCCAGATCTTCAAAGAAGTCATCTGTGTAGATATTTTCTGTGTCTCCGCCCACTCTGTTTTCATGTGCAGAAACATTGAGGTCAGGGTTCATGCGCTTGACTGCATTGGCTGCTGTGCTGGATTTGGCTTTCTGTAATCATAAAGTAAAACTCCTGAACTCATCTTAACAAGCTGGAGATACAAGGGTGTCTGCTCGAAATATTTTCTTTATTCAGTGTCAATGAAAACAACCTGATTTGCAATTATACAGATGTCCCATGAGAGTAGCCTGCAACAGCTTCTCTTGGGGTAAGGTGGGTGCTTAATTCACCTCAAGGGAAGTTGTTGACTTGGTTTCCCATCATGGGGGAAGAATTAAAGTCTACTTTTCACTCAAATAGTGTGATAATTGGTCATGTATCAGTAAAATTTGTATGTATAGAAACCACTGACATTGCCCTCAATAGCAGAACCTCAAACTTTAGTCACCCATCCTCACAGTGGATCTAACAGAAGCTTTAACAAGTCACTTTGCTTATTATCGAGACAACTCTTCATTAACTAAATTTTTCTCATTTACAAAAAGTTTTAGCTGATAAAAACACAAATGACCTCAACCCCACCCCCCTTCCAAAAATGAATAGGCATGGACTAACCTGCAGATCCATAGACCTGAAGAGGAACTGTCTATTGAGGTTTGACTTCTCAATCAGGTCCATGTCTGTAACTATAACCTTGCCATCAGGTCCGCCAGCCAATCCCATCAGTGCCCAGTTCTTCAGCATTTCACAACCAATGGCACCAGCTCCAACCTGTGGTATTCATTCAAGGTAAGTACAACAGAACCCAGAACAGTTTCAACATGAAGTCATTTCATAAATGAAGAGAGTGGCAGACTCCATGCAAGTAAGTCAGAATACAGCTTTAGAAAGTTAACTAAAATTATGAGCATCACTAAATTTTTATACAAGTTCTGTTGCAGTCAATTTAAATTTCTCCAATGACGGCTGCAATCATGATTTGAGTTGACATGTAATACAGTGGTATCTAATCTTCTTAGATCACTCTGACAAGAGACCACCTGGCCTGAAGACCATCTTTTTTCAGGGTACTCTGACCAATAATTTTTATGCTGGTTATACCTCCTGTGAAAGACTGCCCGTTTTAAACGCCCACAATTTGATGATCCACAAGGGTGATCTCACAATGGTTCCGTCAGTGAAACATCTTGAAATTTTAAGATATACTCACCAAGAAATACTTGAGACCTGCAAGTTTCCGCTGGAATTCTTCACCAAACACAGCTGTCTGGGCATCATACCGGCTGTTTTTCTGTCAACACAAATCGTGCAAACTTTTAAGTCCTGGGTGTATAATATTTCAGTTAACAGTCACACATTGCCATCAAGGCAAATTTTCAACTTGCTCCATAACATGGCAACACAAACTTAACTGACTAAATCTACCAAAATAAGCTCTGTAACCATTTTCATAATGCCCCATCTGTTTGCCTGAACATGTAGAGGAGTTTCAGAATGCCGACTAAACCTAGTTTTGTCAATTTCAAGAACACTGGCTCTATTTAGATACAGTATCCACAAAAAATTAACTTTTAGTCTCTGAAGCAAACATTCCCAATTGATGGCTGACAGAGATCCAGAATAACCACAACATGAGTAAGTTTTGACAATATCTCAAACTTGTGGAATTTTAACTAAATCTTCTCTTTGAGACAAGCACTTGCGATGGGTTACATCATGCAGTCATGTCTGTATAATAATGTAGCGGCATTATAGAAAAAGACATTATCACCATTCTTCCAACTGTTGTTATGGCTCCGCTATGTTCTACAGATTATTATTAAAAACAAGTTGACCACGGTGTAACATGAGAACGTATGATCCCATATCGAGTTAATTTGCCATCCCAATTGTGGAATTTAGGAGCCCAGATGGCAGCACTTGACTTCATCATTTGCATATATTTGGATATTTGCTTCACAAAAGCATCAAAGGGATTTGTTGTTATGTTAAAAAGTAAAATTATGCCAACCATCACCCTCAAGTGCTGCCCTCTGGGGTCCTAAAAGGGTCTATTCTGATCTTACTTCGACCAAAATAACAATGTATCAAATCTCCATCTATCTGCTCACAGATTTCCATCAAACTTTTACTTACAGGTTTACACATTTCCTCTGTTAGCACTTCATCAGCATTTGTGGGTAAACACTCCAAGGCATCAAAGTACATCCACTGCCGTACAGGTGTGAACTTGCCACTGCAAGCCTGCAAATAAAAGTGTCACAACCTGTCCTTTTATGGCACTGACTGGTTGATTACTTACACCTGCTGTTGCAGTATGATAACATAGTAAATCAGCATTCCTCTGATGAATATTTTTTCTATCCGATTTATCCATGAATTGTTTTTCTTCTTTGTTTTTCTTTTTTAAGAAAAGAGATCTTCCTGCGACATTCAGATAGAAAATAAGTTTACATTCATTGCATTTCATGGGGTTGCAGTAGTGACAAATCACATCTGTTTTTGCATTTTCTGCTATAATCAGTTTACTTAAACAAGAGTTCTACTTGCGTCAGCATTTAACCCTTTCCCACTGAAGCGGCCAAGAGTTTTGACTGGTTTACAGAGGAATGCATTAAAACAAATGACACAGTACAGTGTGTTTCTTACCAAGAACACTTACATGAACTCAAATACTGAAACACTGAAAGTCATATGCATATCAAAAAAATGTGCCAGTTCTTTTTACCCAAGTCAGTGCCATGCCGATCAGCTTAGAAGTTCTGTCTGGGAGAATAAATATTATCCCCAGAAAGTTCAGCACATACCTTCATGACCTCTTGAGCAGCAGTTCCTCCTATGAATGCCTGCATGGGACACAGGTCCCCTGTGGCCTGGTATGCTAGTGTTCGCACCAACTTCTCATCTAGTTCATCTACTTTGGCTGCTGAAGCCTCATTGATGGACTTGGCTAGTTCCAGAACTGCATCTGCATCTGCCTGCAGGAACAACAAAGTATTTGTTTATCCGCAATGGAACAAATCTGATGCTAATTAACTTACCACCAATGCAAGTTATGATTTTCTACACAATCTACGTAAAAAACAGCCATCTTTGAGCAAGAAGTCATGAAAAATAAACAATACGAGGGCTTAAAAGTCTAATACTCCCCCCCCCCCCTCCATAATCATCAAGACTAATATGCCCCAAGTTCCACAGTACCTGGCACTGGATGCCATTTGAATGAGTTACTGCCACTTGTGCTTGCACCAAGTACTTGGGATTGGTCTGGTGCTGACACCTGGTAATCACTAGCAAAGACATTCAAATATATGGGTCCATCTTGCCTGGGACCCAAGTAACAAACTGTAACCTCTTTTGAAAGAGGACAACATCCTTCTGTCTTGATACACGTGTGTTGTCAAGTATAATGTAAATGTGTCAAAGCACAAAAGGGTTGCAGACCAGATACAAACATGATAATGAAAACACTACCTGTAAAAGGAATTTCAAAATGCTTTCTCCCAGATAGTGTGGCTAAAATAGAGAGTAGAGTGTAAATTGATAAAGTTATGCTCAAGGAGGCCCAGGTCATATTTTCCTTCATTTCATCTTTCAATTTAACACCAATGCTCTTTTTAAGCTTGTCTACAATTTTAAACACGGGTGATGAAGGTTACAGACCACTGCATCAACTTATCCCCTAAAAAAAAAAAACTCTTTGCTCTGCTGTCCTCAAGCAATCCCTCTCCATTTATGACAAATAACCTGAAATAACACTCTCCTACCACCCTGGTGCTTAGGACATTTAACTTTTTCATCAGTACTTCAGTATATACACTTTTAAGTTAGAAACATATTTTACTTTCAATATCAGGATCACCATGGCCTGGACATGACAGTCCAAATCCTGGAACATATCCCAACCCCGCCTGAGCTGAAGAAGACGCTATCACTCAGACTCAAAAAGGAGCACTTTTGGATCCACAGATTATGTACAATGGAACCTTTCGGTTTGAACGTCATTGGAAAATAGGCTCACTTGCCGAGTCTTATGCTAACTTTTTAATTCCCGAGCCTATTTCTCATGACATGGTTTGTTCCACTGACAACAGAATGCTTATTCTGTGTTTTAACGGATCGCACCTTCTTTAATGGAAATAATATTACTTCCCATGGATGTGGAGGACACAATCATTCAGGTGAACTCCTCCATACATATTCACGACAATTGATTATTCATACAATCCATAACATATGCAATATGGACTATATTCTATAAGAACTCCATCTTATTCAAATCAAAGGCAAAACTGTACTATCCTTGGTTACAAGCATTTACACTCAGGCCACGTGACATCACATTTGGCCAGACTCACGTGTCACCTGCACCACTGCTCTACGTGCACAGTAGACAGTTGTTGACTCAAATTTACTGAGCGTCACAACCCTACGTGATCTACGTTACTAGGGCCGGTGTTACCGTACGGTATATAAAGAGTTGACGCATCCGTTAAATTCAGTCTCTGAAGAGCCCGGTAACAGGGCAAAACCGGTCAGACTGTAATAGATAGCAAACCGGCACATCTGCCTCCAGGGCACTCGCCTGGTCTTACATTACTTTCAATATTAGATGATCCAAAGGATCAATGTCCCCCACCACATCATGTGTTATCAAGATACAACAGTATAAAATAGACCCAAGTCATAAGAGGAAAATGGCAGTTCATATGAAAGTGGCATGGTCAAAGTTGACTCGGATCATCATACAGCAACCAGATCATTCTGGTAAGGATCATCTTATGGCAATCAGTTATATGTGCTTTAAAAGGTGCAATGATACTAATTACTCCAAATAAGTATGTATTGGGTCATCATGACCTTGAAATTATGTCAAAATCATCCAAAATAAGGCATACATAAAACCTTTATAGAATGAGTCGTTGGTACAAAAATGAAAGGCCTAGCTTTCTTAGAACTTGAAATATGGGGAAAAAGTATGCTGCAAAATAGCCCTTTGACCTTAAAAAGAGGTGAAGGTCAACAATGCATGGGCCACATGCCCTACATAAGATACATCTGTGGTGTAAATTTCATAATGTTACCTGAAACAGTTCATGGGCTACCGGCCGGCCAGACAGACCGGAAGCCATTAACCCTACTATTTCTATGTCCCCCTGTACCACTTTCAGGGGCAAGGGACTACGATTGTCTATAAAACTATTGAACTTGTTCCAAGAATTCAAATTTCCACTTAATCAGGAAGTCAGATGACCAGAAAATGAAAGAAATACTTATTTTGACAGAGGCACTATATGGTATGGTTATGATGCTGGAACGAAAGCAAGGCCACAAGTGTAGTTTAAGGACATGGTAAATTTTAAAGTACCAGATTTGTTGGCCAGGGTAATGACTTAAGGACATGGTAAATTTCAAAGTACCTGATTTCTTGGCCTGGGTAATGACCCATTCTTCTGTATAAACTGGTGTAACGCTTGGTAGGCTATATGTAACTGTCCTGGTCTGTCAAATTTGGCAAAATCTGTCAGCACAAACTCTGGTTCTTCAAGCGATTCCTTAATTGATTTCTGAAAACATATAAATCAAAAACATATTTCATACTCTTGGAAAACTTTTGTATTGTTACACTCATGAAGCCCACTTTTCACTCTTTTGATCTTCCTAAATATTTTTTACTAAGTCACCCAATCTCAAAGGAGCTATTTATTTTGAGGAGTTTGTGCACGACTCAGACTAAATCAATCATAATATCTGGACACAGAACCCTCAAACACTTCAGCAAAAGGTTAGTTTGTCCACTGTAACTTTTGTTGAAACACAATTAATTAAACATTTAATTTCTCTTCCCACCCCCAACCAAGCAAAAATGAATCATGTGAAAATGATGAGGGTAAAAAAAAACATGATACTCACAAACTGACAGGTCTGTGGCATTTTGACCTGTGTTACAATTCCACCTCTCTTGTAATCTGACAAGTCTGACGTGTCTCCTATGCTGAATGTGTATGGCCCTGTAAACAATCAAGAGATGTTTGTCACGTTTCTACCTACTTACGAAACATGAAGTACCCCATCCACAAAAATTAACGGTATCAGAAAATTTTTCCCCAGTACTTGTGCTTAACTATATAACATGACTGGGCAAAATACGATATCTGGTATGGTTCTAACTACAGCCAATCCTGTTTATTATGACAATGCCTTGGACCACATAAATACAGTGGTTCCCCCGCTGATGAGGCCCCTCTTACCAGAGACCCGGCCTCTTGAAAGGTCAGCATGCACGTGCAGGAAGTATGGTATTTCCATTATATTCCCCCCTCAGGATAGGCGACCCCTCTTATAAGGCCACTTTTTGGCTGCATTCAGGGTGGCCTTACAAGAGGGGTCCACTGTATAGTCACTAAAAACACAATGCCAAGGAACAAATTGCAAAGAAACAGAAAAACAGACCAGAAAAAAAGTTGCAACAAACAGAATGTTGTATTATATCGGTAAATGCAGTTGCCAGAGCAAAATACTACTTATTTAAAATGTAGACCAAACATTGTTACCATACATTACTTAACGTATCTTTCTTACAACAAACAGGATTCAAGACACTCAAGCCTTTCAAATTTGCCGATTTTCTTCCACCATCGTAAGTTATATTCCGGAAAACAAGTTTTCACCAAATATTTCTCCGTTGTACAGCATGCTGCACAAATATGTATACACAAGAATACCTGGCCACAGTCAAGAAGAGAAGAATGAAACCAGAGCCCAAGCCAAATGTAATTTAGTTCAACTGTACCCAAAGGCATCATTGCTGTTAAATTTGTCTGTTGCTCATCTTCAATCATTTGTCCATCAAAAGGGGGTATATGTTTATGTACCATGCTACCACGTATTTTCAGGTTCACTATTTTGGACAATAGCCTATAGTAACGGCCAAATGTATTACTTCTACCTTTGTCTTTTTGGTGTCCCTTCTGTACAATTTCATATTAACCCTTCAACATTCTGTACAATTTCATATTAACCCTTCAACAAACTTTACAAAATCAGTTTTTCAAAGATAGGCAAATGAAGAACATAATGACAACACTTCACACAAAGATTTGAAGTCTTCTGGGAAAGGCAGAGTTACATGCAACAAGAAAATGCCACTTACCCAGCACTTTGATAGGCCTGGGTTTACATCCATTTAGTTCTGTCATACCCTGGATTTCCTTGAAAGTGACGTAATCCCCAGTCTCGTAGCTGTGCCGAGATTCATCCATACAAGTCACAACTCCTTCATCATCCTGCCAACATGTGATAAATGTGAACTCTTACTGTTGGTCATGCTTGGAATCTATACAATTCAACGCTTCATTTATTTTGAGTGGAAATTTTTTTTGCACATTTATGGCATTTGCTGATAAAATTCACACCTTGATAAACCTTACTTAACTTTCGCACCCAGTATCTCAGCAATATACTATCACATATTAGCCACCAATGGTAATGACTTGGAGAATATTTTGAATGAAGTTATAATTAAAACTTGGAGATTCTTTTTTTTTTTAAAACCACAGTACAAAAAACTGGCCCAACTTCCAATTTCAAAGGTACTTTAATGAAGTATGAACTTTCAAGGAAATAATGTTCTCTCCAGACTTCTGGTATAAAGTACATGTACTTGCAGATGCACCTTGCAAGTTGCAGTATCTGCAGATCACCTGGTCACCAGCAATGAACATACATAGATTTTGTTAAGTAACTTGTTTTACATAGAAGGGAACGGGTACCTTTGGTCATGACAGTTATTTCTAAAAATATATTACACAGAACTGAACATTTATAAAGTATCAAACTAGGCTTTATCTGACATAATCCACCATTTCTTACCTTACTTATAGATGCTATCATGTTACTGATTGGTTGTTCCCCATTCACATCATTGATGACAAAGTCGGTTCCAAAATCACAGAAAATCTGGCTGCAATCAAATAGAAATAGCCCAGTATAGCAGTGGTATCTAGGCCATGACTGTGGCAACAAGACATATAACAGTGATACTTGCTCTAATGACCACCTCATTAAAGACTGCATATTTTTAGACCATTTTTTTCCCCTGTAAGTTAACGCACTGCCAAAGTTATTTTACAGGCTATCAATACTGATACCAAGTTCATTCAGTTGAACTCTGATGACTGAGGTCATCCTGGTTAAGACCTGTCACCACTCTCAGAGCTGTTTTATGGGGGACATGTCTGTGACGAACAACTGTTACAACATGCCTTATACAGAACAATGATTTTCATGTGTTTACATGATGCATTACATTAGCAATGTAATTGTGTTTCTCCTTGATATATAAACCAGCTGCAATGGATGTCACTCTCATTCCCTGATGAGCCATGTTGTTAGCGAGACCAGTCGGAATAAACTCAACGGGTTGACTCTCTGGCACTAGCCAAGACTTCAGTTAAAATAAACAAAAAAAAAAATCTTAAGACCACCCTTTCCTGACACCAAAGGCCACATATATTTACCTGTATCTAAACACTACTTGTTGCTGGCAGTCATGGTGGTCTTAAAAAGAAGGTACCGTACAGCACTTTATGCTGTATGCGACCACTGCTGTGAGAGGTCATCTGCTCTTTGTGACCACGTTTTCCTGGCCACACAAGTCACGTTCTGTGTTAAATTACCTGAAGTGACAGTTTACCAGTTGTATGTGATCACCTTTTTGTGGCAGACTGGGTAACCACATACAGCATCTACCACTGTGGCACCAAGCACTTATCACATGTACACACCATTACCAGACCTGACATTCACAATAAACTCCACTCCGATAAGCAGTTATTATGGTTAACTATTATTTACTTCTGCATTAAATTTGTCAAAAAAACTCATAATGTAAATGGACTGTATCTTTAAGGTTTTACTTCTCCACAATAGTAGTCTTCAATTTTCAAAACTATGCTTAGAAAATCCTGTCTTGTATGCATAAATTGCATGCTTGCCATCACACACTACTTCAAAATGTTGCTTCTATCGACTGTTTAAAACTGAATGACTTGCTCGAATACTTCAATAGAAACTAAAATTTCTGATGGCAGACACTTGTTAACCATATGGCTGAAAATACATACCCAAACAGGCCCCGTGTGTCAGCTACGATGAAGTAGATGTTGTTACTATGGCAGAACTCTCCAATCCTAATTTGTTCCTCCAAGCTACTGCTGGTGAGTACAACCACCTGAAGCCAAAACCAGAGTTACGCAAAACCTATGCAGTTAAGAAATAGTGAATTTATTTAATCTCACTGTCTTTTTATTTTCACATATTTAGCTGATGCTTGAAAACCGCCAAAATAAGATACCCGTGAAAAATATTTTTAACATGGCATGGATAGGAATTATAACAAAATTATTGAATTTAAAGTTTCAGTGAGAGCTCGAAAATGTAAAATGTAAAGGCGTGAAAATAAATGTACCCATAGTACAAGTCAAATCTCCCTCCCTAAAAGCAGCTAGGGCACTTACAAGATCACTAATTAAATTTTGAACCTTACTTTCAACATATAAAGATAATCAAGAATCTTACATGGCTAAGAGTGAGTTACTATTGTTCTCTCACAAGGGATCGTTGCTGGTGTGGAAAGTCGCTCCTCATGTTTGGCTAGTCGTGGTTTTCCCCACCAACAAGCATCCCTTGTGAGAAAAAATTAGTACCTCACTCTCCAGCTATGTAACATTTTGGTAATTCTTCATTGCCCAAAACATAGAATAAAACTATTGACTTCTCATTTGGAATAAGCAATAAATATTGAATGCATTCCCTCCATATGTGGTACCCAATGGAAACCCTACATCCACTTAGTTTATTCATTGCCATTAGATGTACTTATCAACTCAAAATCAAACAATACCTGGAAGTTTTTCAGGAACTCATCAGTCAGGTCTCCAGTGTAGGCACTGACAGGTACGTAGGAGTTGAGTTCTCCTAAACGTGGACAGCTCACTTCTGCACGATTCTTTCCAAGATCTTCTTCACGCAGGAAAAACTGAGTAAAAAATGATGGGTACAATTATTGTCAAGCCTTACATACAGAAAATTCAGATCACTGGTTTTTACACTGGATATTGTGTACGAGATTGTCTGCACGCGATAATATATATGTACAGGGTTCATAGAGCTTGGCTGCTTTCAAGTTCCAGGACTTTCCAAGACCTTTTTGCCAAAACTCAAGGACATTCCAACTTGATCAATTTTTCCTTTTTTCTTGCCATCTTGTGGTCTTTTTTAGTTTGTATTGTGGGAGTAAGTGATCCAGCTAATGTAACTTCAGGAGGAAGGTGTATTAGTGGAAATTTTAAATTCAAGGACTTTATTGCAAAAAGATCAATTTCAACGTTTTCAAGGCCTTGAAAAAATATAGCAAATTCAAATACTTTCAAGGACCTGTATGAACCCTGCATGTACATTTGGGTCGAAGTTCCAACAGTTTGTTACTTTGAAGCAAAAGACATGCAGGTAACCTGGCCTGCAATACTGCAACATTCAGCCAGTTTTCCAGTCTTCGGATGTACTCTTTGAACAGCTTCGGACGTACTCTTTGAACAGCTTGGAATGCCATAAATGTACTGTAAGACCTGTACTGCTTCATGTTAATTTCTGGGGACTTCTGAATGCTTTGCTACATAGGAAACACCACATGCACTACAAATTCATATTTCATGAGGTTTTCACGTTTTATCACTTCCATCCCATCCATAGCTAAAAAAAAAAAGAGACTTACATTTCATATCGCCCAAGATAGCAGTTAATGTCTTTTTTTTTAATCGAAAATCTGAATTGGGACTACTTTCAAAACATAAATTACCTACCCAATCTCTGCACGTCACAGTAACAATAAATTGTGCTAAACGCTGCATGTTGATGTCAAGAAAACTGCGAACTCACCTGAGATGAAAGGTCTCCACAGACAGCATTCCCCTGATCATGCACAGTCATGGACTTGACTCCACCCAGAACAACATTCTTGGCAATCTCTACACCAAGTCCACGCATCCCAGATACGAGGACGTTGGTGGCTCCCATCCGTCGCATGGCTTCATGGCCCAGCACATACCTGAGGAGAGAATAAAAACATTTTGTCATTCTGTGTTCATCCACACTTGTGGTGATAAAGTTGGACCCTTTTACAGACATTGCTTTATGTTTTATTTTTTGTTTGTTTGTAGGCTGTTTGGACCTATGACTATCAAATTTATGTAGGTCCAGGACAGCCTTTTATTTCAGCCCCAAATATATGTTATTGTATCATCTATAGGTAAAAATGTGCAATGTATCAGTCTTTTGGGCTGATCCATTAACAAAAGGTGTCAGCCCAAAGTCATTTTTATCAGTAAAAGCCTACAGCACACAACTTTTTACAATGCCTGCTTTTAAGGACATTTCATGGATGGAACATTCACAATGCACCTGATCCAACTAAAATTTCATTTCAAAGTCTCAAATATGACACCTTAATGGGCTGGAGACAGTAAACGCTAGTTTTAACTCTTTGAAAGCCTCACAGATTTATGTTGACATGCAGTCTCTCTGCTGAAAGAAAGTGGGTACAATTTGGGCTTGAACCATTCAAATTTTAGCACTTTCACAGTTGTTAATTGGCAAAGCAATGCAAAAACCTCTAAAATGACACTAGTGTGTACTCTCCTTGCAACTTAATCACTTTATGTTTGGTATCATTGAAAAGTTCAGAACTTTGTCTACACCAGTAAAAAGATTTCCCATTGGTTAAACTTGACTGCTTCTCTATGTTGCGAATGTTAGCTTTTTGTTTCATGGGGGAGCCCTCCTCAGCCACTATTTCTGTCTGATTGCTTGGCACACCAGACTTTCTTTTATTATCTTGGCTCCATAGTACCTGCAGATCCTCTTGATCTGAATTTTTATCTTTTGGCAGCATAGCCGCCAAAACTTGGAACTCGTTCTTCCAAAAATGAGAAAAAAAAAAACCCTGCACGTGTATGCCTGCAGCAATAATGTTGTACTGCCAGCACATGTGCGCATGTAATTTCGTGTAATCAGAGGTAGCATTAAGGATTTTTCAGTGTGGGTCGGTTGGACCCATTTTCATTCTTTTTCAGGAAAAATAGTGGGTCCACTGACTGCTTCAGTGGGTCCAGTCTGAAATTGTGAAATATAGATATAATATAGGCTGCTGTTCCCATTTTGAAGGAAAATTTCATTTGGTGTGATTTGACTGATTGATTGATTTTATTTGGTATAATCAACATACAGTGATACACGAGTTTACATAATAATAATAAATAAATAAATGTGTAGGTAACTTAAGGTTAAGTAAACAAGTTAATGAGTATTGCAGAGCAATACATAGTCCCCCGCTAGTCGCCCACGAGGTTGAATGGACTACTATATAGGGGTGTGACCTAGATGAAAAAAAAAATTAAAAGTATGGCACATTCTTAGATTAAGCTTCACATTTGTGTAAAATTTCATTAATCTAAGTAAAAGGACAAAAAAGTTATGGCCCGGACAAGATTTTGAATGGATTTCACAGTGACCTAGATATTTGACCTAGTGACCTACTTTTGCCATGTGACACAACAACTCCCCAGGTAGTATTAAAATAATAAATTTGGTAGCTGTAGGTATTATAGTAAGGGAAATATGGCATGGACAAGGTTTTACATGGAGTTTACACTGTGACCTAGATATTTGACCTAGTGACCTAGTTTTGCGTCGTGACACACTTTTAGGTCACAATACATTATCAGTAAACTTTTATAACAAGAAGTCAAAATTTTTTAAGAATTACAGTAAGGACATGAAAATACTGTACATTTATGTATTACTGTGATCCAAATATTTGACGGACGGACGGACACACGGACGGTGCCCATTACCACATCCCCTCTAAGGTCTATCCACCATAAAAAAAATCAAAGGGCTGGCATCAAAAATTTAGAAGATATGGCCCGGACAAAATTTGTATTGTATCTTGAGCTTGCTTAATGAACTTCGTTAATTAATTAATGGAAGTAATTAGCCACAGAAAACAATGCCTATGCACACCTACTACCTATGGTCTATCCACCACAAAAAATTCTAAGGGCTAGCATTAATAGTTTAGAAGATATGGCCCGGACAAAATTTGTCTTGCTTACCGAACTTTGTTAAATAATTAATTAATGCAAGTAATTAGCCACACAAAACAATGCCTATGCACAGCTACTACCTAAGGTCTACCCACCATAAAAAAATTGAAGAGGTAGCATTAATATAGGGCAGATATGTGCCGGACAAAATTTGTTTCTGTATATTTACATATCGATCGGTGACCCAAATATTTGACCTAGTGACCTAGTTTTGCTTTATGACACTTTCTTAAGACTAAGCTTCACATTTGTGTAACATTTCATGACTCTAAGTAAAAGGACAAAAAAGTTATGGCCCGGACAAGATTTTTCATACTTATGTATTCTGTGACCCAGATATTTGACCTAGTGACCTACTTTTGGCACACCATACACCTCTATCCTAGGAAGTACAAACACATTAAATTTGGTAGCTGTGGGTGTTATGGTGTTGGAAATATGGCCCGGAGAAGCTTCGGACGGAAGGACGGACGGACGGACGGACGAGGTGCAAACCTATAGTCCCCCACCAAGTGGGCGGGGGACTAAAAAACAAACATAACATATATGCTCATGCAGGCAAACCATAATTATAATTAACAATACGCCAATGTAAATGAGTTTAATTGCTAAAAGTTTGTTGATTGCACCAAGGATGGCTTCGGTCTACCCAGGGACAAGCTATTAACACTAAGACTAAGTCTTGAACATGTCCCGGGTCTACCAAAATGTGCGTTGTGAATGGGGCTTAATTTTAACCCTTGGCACACTGCCAGGATCTGGTATCGCACAGTGTGCCACCGGGCAGTTTTTCACTCACTTGCACTACAAGAGGCATGCATCATTAAACATGCTCAGGCTCTGATATTTTCTAAATTCATTACACATGATGATGTGGTCATAAATTCCATAATTTATATTTCTGTGCACTTTATATTCCAATTTACCTGAAAAATTTGATGCCGTAGGTGTTAAGAGTCTGATCTTAAGTGCTGTCACTTTTTTTTTACCAAGCAACCCAGTACAGCCATGCAACTTAATCGAGTGTATGCAGGCATGGTTTTCCCCTATGTACGTATTTTCTCTGGCCTTCGATCCTGAATTCCATTCATATCTTGTTCTGTCATACAGATTTGTTTCATTCAAGCATTTTAATAAAATTAAAACAACAAAATTTTGTTTAAAAACACCAATAATGATGTGATGTATCGGAGACAGTGATCAACAAAACATCGTGTTTACGCAAATCTTCGTTTCGTTCACGCGTGACTGTGCGGCGACTAATCTGCGTATTTTGCTTGCTTGCTGCAAGGAATTTTCACTCATGCCTTTATCTGTGTCTAGATTTGTTTTATGGAAGTCTTTTTGATGTGAAAATTTAACGTCTTGGTCCAATAATCTTTCTGTGAATACAACTTGTACCTTCCCAACATTGCGGACATGAGCAGGCCCAGAATTTTGGCGAGAATCCATTCTCGTAAAGAATCTCGTAAAGTTGTCCTTCTTTAAAAAGAAAACTAACTGACAAAAATCCAAATGGATTCTCGTAAAATTTTGCAAAATTCTGTCCCTGATGTGACATGCACATGGGCAACAACGGGCCTAATTGGACAATGAGTGGCATGTGATCAAATCCACACAATGAGGAGCCTGAATGTGCTCTCAGCACAATTATAATGCTGTGAAATTACATCTACATTTCCATTTTTGGAATTTTTTGGGATACCCCAGGAATATTTTTTTTAGCAAATAGGGAGAACTTGGTACATAGAAAGACGAACATCTGAGGATTCCACCTGTAAATACATAATCATAATAGTGGACGATGCAAGACATCTTGACCGCAAAGGTGCAGTGTTACCAAGTTTGGGGTGATTTTTGCAGTTGTATTCATTCAAAATGCATTGTGTTTTTTGTGCATGTGTCCACAGAGACACAAAATGTCAAAAAACTTTTTATTAATTTCCAGGTGTCTTTTCTTCATTTTTTTCTTCTTTGACGCAGGATGCACGCTAAATGCTACCCTGGTAATTTTGAACACTGAGGTATGAGACAGAATCTATGCCAAACACCACTGTTTTAAAGGTTAGAGATGTTGTTACGACAATCTTTTCTATTGAGTAATGGTGACAGTCAGATCGTCGAATGACCAACTTGAAAAATTAACCCGGAATATTAGTCACATGGACCAATAGTAGCACAGAAATTGCTCAGATCATAACTTCCTCCCAGAACTTCCTTACAGGCCTCTGGTTGTTTGTGACAGCATTAGATGCTGGGCAAATTAAATGCAGCAAATCTGGCTTTTTTTCATGCTGTTTAAGTGTGAAAACTTTGATATTCTGATTGGATTACGGCTCAGAAAGTTGTTATGAAGCTTCCTGTTAACAACTGCGACAGGTTCGGAAGGAACTTCATTGTACATTCCGTACTGATGAAGGCAGGTTCTTGTACATGGACTCTAATTATGCATCAGAAGTACTGTTTTGAACAAATATATCAGTTTTACCTGTACAAATCTACCCATCAATTGAAAATAACTTGTAAAAGAAGGCAAATAATAAGATTTGATGCTGTGAAAATATATCCCAGGTGTTAACAGTCACTTACAATACATTACTACGGAATAAGTAAGTGCCATTTTAGAGATATATCAAGCATGACTTTTGTTGTAACTGGCACTCTGGTACCAAAGGTCAGCCCAGCACGTCATGAACTGGCTTTCCAAGAGTTAAATTAATTTAAACCTGTAACATAATCACATGTAAACTACTTTTCATTTTGGTCAGATTTCTTTCATGTTGGTCAGTAACACACTGTAAGTCAAAGAGAAAAAGATTTTTCTGTCATTAGCTTCTATGGTTAAAAGAGTTTTCTCTCTGTAAGAGTTTTCACTTTGTGGGATTTCCAGTCTGTATTAAGCTTTTCTTTAAATCCTTGAAGGTTTCTTCCTTTGCAAGGTTTCCCCAGGCTTTCTGAATGCCATGCTCAATACACTGTACATAGTAGTTCTGCTGTGGGACTGTTTTTTTTAAACCAGACACAAGGTATCTTAAATTAATATATTGTTTCAAGTGGCAAGATAACCAGTTATTTCCATCCACACGCATCAGTTGTAAAATACACAATGTTTCCAGCGGCAAGGCAGCCAGTGATTTTCCTCCATATGTACCAGTTGTAAAATACACAACACTTTGTAATTACAGCAATATGCATGCATAAAACTCATTACTGGATAATAGAAATTCAACTAAGTCGACTTCTTTGTCCTAATTTACTAATGTTACAGGAAATAAACATGCAATTTGCAATTTTCTACAGGGCAAAGCTGTTTGATGCAGTGAAACATGGTTACAGACATCCACTTGTACATACTGTGGCCACACTGCTCATAGCCCAAGGGTATTGCTGAAAATATCTGCCATCATTACTTACAAGTATGGTCATGTTCACTGCCTGTGCTTCACACATGCAATTTTCAATCTTCCCTTTTTGCATTATCAGACCAATCTCACTGCCCTTGCCACTTCAACTTAAAATTCCGTGTGTCAAAAACATTCGTGTATTACAAACTTTACTTACAGCTGTCTGGAGTACAGTGCCTCGTCAATCTCGCTCTGTGCGTTCGTCCCATTCTGAGCCATGTCACTCTGAAAGAATTTATGAAACAACTTGTTGAAGGAGACCACAAACAAAATACAGCCAGAGTGAAAAGTGCCAGCAATCCCTCACAATATTCTGCTCAGCACAGAGCTGTGGGTACAAACTTTCGCCACTTCTACCTCCAGAAATCCAAGCACAGCGACACTAACTGCAGAGTGAACCCATATAAGGCTGGAGGGGATGTTGAAAAGAGGCGCTACATCATAATGACACTTGTAGGTGCAGACAATGCCAGCTGTCAGGGGACACAATGACAGCTGGCAGCTATTACAAGAGCAGACTCACAGCCTATTCACACTACTTTAACTCACTCCTATCACTACATCTTCTCTTTACCTCTCTTTTTTTTTTTTTCCTACCTTCAAATTTCTGAATGCAAAATCATCAACATCTGAAGGCACTTTGCAACATTCAGATACCTGTGTTTTTTAAATTTTTCTCAGATACCTGTGTTTTTTAAATTGAAAAATTAACTTTCATAGAGTGACTGTAGCAGTATACATCTACATACAATTGGACATCACGAGATGGTGGTGTGCTAGCAGGTCACACCACAAGGAATGCAACTGAAAATCCCAAAAGCTTGAACTGTATACTGGTGTTGCGTGACACAAGTTGCACAGACAACGTGAAATGTCTACAAGATTGGCGTAGGTGAATTTCACCTCGTGAAGGTGCAACCAAATGTAACAGGCATGCATGCAAGGGAAGTGGCTGCAACCACTGCCCCAAAGCTATCAGCCCACATTTTCCTCATAATTAGCTGATCGTTTTCCCATCCATTTTCATGAC
Source organism: Hermodice carunculata (assembly GCA_964020975.1). Classification (NCBI taxonomy): domain Eukaryota; kingdom Metazoa; phylum Annelida; class Polychaeta; order Eunicida; family Amphinomidae; genus Hermodice; species Hermodice carunculata. Next base: position 873,070 of record CAXHWN010001660.1, read on the forward strand.
GATGCTTTTGCTTTTTTCACGTTTTTTTTCCCATTCTTATCACAGGCTGAGTTGCCATAAAACTGTTCTAATTCGAATACTTTGGACCAGATGTATGTGAACAATGCAACTAAATGTACGGACACCGATACAAAATGTGTAAGGTGACGGTGGGTGGGGATATTGCTAAATTACACCTGGGAACATGATTACTTCCGCCAGTTAATGTCAGCTTTACCAGCAATAATATACCCATAGATGGTGGACAAGGAATACTATCACAACGATAAACTAGTTTTGCTTTGATACGTGACAGCTGGGTTTCCCAGAATTTATATCTATGTAGGACAATTAATGCTGCACAAAGCTGTTATTTAGCCTAACTCTGTCTGCTGAACTTCAACAAATTTGGGTCAACTTTCTTTTTTTTTTAATGAAACAGCCATCATGTAAATAGAGTCCATCAAATCTGAGAGAGTTTTACACAACCAATTATTAATATGCTGCATTAAATGTTGCACAAAACAGTGCTGCTCAATCTAATTTTTTATCTCCACTTTCCATCCAGATTAAAACAAGAGTGACCTGACCTGGTCACATGGAAATCAAACCATACTCTTATTTGGCCAATTCAAACAACAGAACCATCATACTGTTGCATATTCCTGCATCTTCCGGCAGTCTAACTTCTAACTTGATGGGTGTACAACATGCAATGTGTCACTGTTAAGGAATTCATTCATTCATTCATTTTATCCAATAGGAAAGGTCAGAATTAGCTCCAAGGTGTGTATTCGCCCCAATACCAATACACAACTGAATATACAAACATTGGAGGACTAGAGCTGTGTATTCCCATCAGTTTGTATGTTAAAGCAACCTCAAATTAACTAATTAATTTTGTAACTGTGGTTATATGATTTTTGTGAGGTATTTAGTTATGCATCTAGATTTACTATCTGAAATTTGGTGTTTCTTTGTGCAGTAGTTTTCAAGTTATTAAGTTACAAATTGCAATGTAAAGCAATGGGAATACACAACCCTAGCCCTCCACTGACAGCAGTGCCCTCTTTTAGGCAGTTTTTGTACTTTCTATTCTTGACTTTGCCTATTACAATACATGCGATCTACAATTTTACAACAAAGACACCTGAATGTTCTGTGTAACAGCCACTGTCCAAACCACTGTCACATATCAGGTTGCTTCAGCCAGTTAAGTCACCAAGGAACAAGCAGTTCCTTGACACAGTCTCAGTTAAATATAATTATTATAGCAATACAATGACATTTTTATAGCATGTCACCAGTAAAACCACTCAAAGGCACTTTAGTTAGGTCAGCAAAACTCAAAATGATAACAACACTACAGTGCATGCACCTAACAATCTAACACTGGGTGGAAGCCGCCTTGAAAAGTACACTTTTTAAAAGTCCTTTTCAAAAGTGCTAAATGACATTGAAAAATAAGTCAAAATCACACAACACATTAAAAAATTTTACCATTGGCCTAATGCATATTTGGTGTTAATTTTGCAAGTTTCATCTCAATTTATAAGGACAATAATGAATTTAACATGTTTTTATATCTAAGATGATAGTTCGATAAATTACCACCAGCAGCGCCACCACAACTAAATATCATAAACTTATGTCTGTATAATGTTCGTGTGATAGGATATGGATGTATGAATACAGGTTGAGATGTAATGACCATCACACACACACACACACAAAACAACAAAAAAATCATGAAATGCATGTCCTTTGTCACTTTGAAGAAGTGAGTCAAGATAATCCATATAATATGCAATTCATAACACTACATTTGCAGCATATTTCATAATGCTATCCTTATCCCTTCTCAACATGTTGAATTTAGTGTCCTTTTCTGCAGTACTTATTGACCATGAGAAAAAGGTCAGGGTCACTTATAATTTTGGGTCACTTATAATTTTGCAAAATCTGACAATTTAATTAACACATACTTGGTGTACATTTTGTAGTTCCATCTCAAATTATTATCATAAACATAGGACCATGATGGTCCTGTGCTCAGCTGACAGGCAGCTGGAACATCACAACTGAATATGCACTGTAACCAGACTTGAGCTACACTTTCTTTAACAAGACTAAAGTCAGGGTGCAAATAGTTAACTTATAATGTGAACAGTAAAATTTGCATAAGGGGCCTTGTGACCTTGAGAATGAGGTCAAGGTCTCACATTTATTGCAAAAACACACAATCATTAATATGTAAAAAAAAAGAAAAAAAAAAAAAAAAAATTCACAGCACCACTTCTTTATCAAATTAAGGTCTACGGTTTCTCAATAGTGTCCCTATGCATTTTCAACGGATGGCCAAGTGGTTTCAGAGAAGATTTTTAAAGACTTGACCAAAAAATAAACTAAAAAATCCATAAAAAATTCCAAAATCACTGGAGCACAACCATTTGAATCAACTTCATGAAGACCCATTAAAAGGTACATTCCTTCCAAGTTTGAAGTGAAACTGCCACACAGTTTTGGAGAAGTCGAAAAGGTCAATTACCATTGCAAGCCCCATTGACTTGCACAATATGCAAGAATGTGTACATTAACCAATATGTACACAAACTGAAAAATTTGTATAAAAATTCAGGAATCAAGAGCAACACCACCTAGTGTACAGCTTTCTTTGAGCCTTCGATAGCGAGCACTTCAACCAAGTTTCAGCCTGATCTGAATGATGTTTTTTTTGAGTAAATGTCACAAATAACAACACACCAAAATTCATTATTTAACCTATGGGCCTAATGCTCTGCCGACCACAATCACCAAAAAATTATTTTCTGAAATGTATTCAATCCACGAAAATCAAGATTAGCAATATTATGCAATTTCCAACTTACACATGACACATATTTGTGGTACATTTGGATATTCAGGGACAGATCTAGGGCTTCAAACTTTGTAGCCAAATCGGACAATACAGCAGTAATTGCTGCAGAATTTGACCAGACTCTTATGTAATTCATGTTAAAATAAATTAGCCATTTACAAACCTCTTTAGCGAGATGAATGAAACATTAGCATCTGGCTAATTGGCTAATGGCACCAGCAGTCCCTGGATATTAAATTAAATGTCATTTTGTTAAGTCCTTGATGACTAAAAAAATAGGTCAAATCACACAATCATTTGGTTATGGTGACCAATAACGTAGATAACCAAGTAGAATTTTATATACAATGAACTCAAGTGCAATTTTGATCTAGAGGCTCAATTCTCTTTGTCCAAACTACACTCTACCATCATAAAATCACCTCTTCCAACTTAATGGGTCTGCTGACCTTACAAAAATAGATCAAGGTCACTGATCTTACATAAGGATGCCAGACTGGTCACAAGATTTTCACATTTTGACCTGCATGTTACATAATACTATAGGTGGCGCCACCAACATTGACGTCGGCATAGATTTTTATACACTTGTTCCACATATGAGCCTAACTCAAAAACTGGGGAGGGGGTGGGGTGCGGAGCATTCACGAGATAACCTCGACATTGACCTTCAACTTGCATTAAAAATTGTAAATGTTCAAAATGTGTGCCCCACATCCAGATTTCCATACATGGCCTGTTTGTTCAGATTGAATAATAACTTTTGAAGTTATTGAAAAAAACAAACAAACAAACAAACCAATAAATGTGGACAAGTGCCAAAATTCATAATTAATGGGTCACAGTGACCCAAAAAGTAAGTCGCCAAGTATAGTTTTGTGTACAATGTAATCAAGTACAATTTTGCTCTGGAGGCTCAATTTTTTTTAACACTGATGTCCAAGCTACACCATGCCATTACAAAGTCACCTATATCAACTTAACAGGCATGGTGACCTCACAAAATTGGCCAAGGTCACTGATATTATATAACATGCTGGTACAGTGGTACCTGCTCTTAAGAACACCCCCAATTTAGGACTGCATTCTTTTTAAGACCGCTCTTTCAAGACACTTTACTACATTTCCTTGTTGAATACACCTTCCAATTTAAGACCACCTGCAGTACGAGACGAATTTTTATAGGCTGCAGGGGTGGTCTCAAATAGCAGGTACCACTGTACTGGAGATGATCTACATATCCTATAAATTTAGCAAGTCTTATCCAATTATTTTTGTTGATATGGTCTTTAATATCTTAAAACACATTTTGGATCATAATTTCTGCCATCATATAAATGATGCTACTAGTATTAGGTGACCCTACTAGTATCATAAGCAACTTAAGACTTTGACCTCCTCCACAATCCAAATAAATTTCATAAAGATGTCACACAAGGATACAAGTTTGGTCACCAGATTTTCACATTTTCCCCCATATTACATAATACTGCAGGTGGCACCACCAATATCGAACTTGACCTAGATTTTCATTCAGTTGATAAGTCTTGAAAGTAATATGGGGCTATTTTCAAAACTGTGGACTGTATCGTGCTCACATGCCAGAAGTTTACGGGCAGACAGACATGAGTGACTGCATAGGGTCTGCGACCTTTGGTCAACAGAGCTAAAAAAAAAAACAAAAAAAACAGAGACATATACATGTAACCTCAAGAGATTATGACCCTATAACTTTATGGTCATCCTGATCTTTCAGAGGTGAACTGTGGGCATCTATGCAAAGACCTTTGTGTCAAACTTGTATGTCAGTTCACAAAAATGTTAAATCATATGCCACATGCATATGAACCCATATATTTATTAAACTTGTGTCACGTTTGTTTGTCTGAGCACTGTTCTTTATTCATCTTTGCTTATCTGAACAGGAAATGTCACAGCCCTGGTACCAACATCCTTTTGTGTACTTGATGTACTTGTACAGGATTTTCTTTGTGTGTGTGTGTGAACTCCTCTTACATTCAATGAAATGGCCACACAATTAACACCAAACAATATTTATGTCATATATCAAAAGATTCAGGCAATCAACTTTCCTGATACCTTGTGAAAAAAACTGCAGTTCACCATTAAGTAAGGTATGTACAATATCAAGACATCAATTATGACACACTGTACCATCATGACAGGTTAACTGTAGCTGTCATTCTTCAGCTTCTTGCTGTCATATGACCACTTGTGTTTAGAGTCTGCTGCTGGCCAGCAGTCCTTTAGAACAAAGCTTCCAAACACATCGTGTTGTTTAAAAAGGTACAGCTCCATCCCCATTTTTATCAAATCGGAACTGTACAGAAAAAATGGAATATACCTCATATCTGGTCTAGTTTTCAGGAAAGACGCAGTCCCGGGAACACATGAAAAGATCTCTCCCATGCCTGGTCACCCTTTGAATGAATTTTGGAAGTCACTTTTTTTTTTCAAATGAGACCTTTTCTGGTCAGAGTAAGCTTGATCAAACAGTTTTCCCCAACACAGGTTGCGAGCAATCACTACGGAGCGTGCCAGTGATAACAAAATCAAGAATTACATAGCAAAGTATTTCAAGGACTCTCTAAGTCTTGAAAAATATAAACCAGAATATCTGAGGTTTATACTGAATGCAAGAATTATCAATACGAAATAGCTTGTTAATTCCTAACATAGTTACTTTCAGCTTTCCCTAATATGAAACTAACACCCCACCCCACAAATAGATAGCATAGCAAAGCTGCAAGAAAGGTCCATTAAATATAGCTGGCACTTGCAAGCATTTTGTGACATGTTCAAATGTCACAGTCACACAGACTTAATTCTGGTATGCGACACCCCATTCCACAGGATCCAACATCTCATGAACTGTCTGCTTACTTTACACTATGTTTAATTCTGTTGTGGGTTTTGAAGAATCCAGCATGACTGCTGATGATGCTGTGGTGAGTCGCTAGCAACTAGTCCTGCTGAGGGCAGTATTGAGGCAATAAGCATGCGGGTCATTTTGTGTCAACTCAGGAAATGGCCCCAGCTCACCCATCTCAGATTTTCTTCAAACTACACACAAGTGTAAACTAACAATTATAATGAGGATTTGCACAATATTAGGCTTTCTGCCCACTGGTTAATGATTTAAGGCTCCTGGGGTGGGGGTGGGGGTGGGGGTGGGGGGTGTCATCAAAAAGAAAAACGCCAATAATTTTGTGCCATTTTAACCAGCAACCACAAGGGCCTCATATTTTGTAAAACATTCTCAAAATGGTTGTTCTACAGATGAGTAAAAAATTTGAGGAAAATCCAAGATGAGTCGAGCTGGGGCTATATCAGAATTAACCCGATTTGACATGGAATGACCCATGCACCACCACTCAGTGGACAACATTTGCTAACTCACCTACTGGACTTTATGTCCTTCGAACCCCCATACACCCATTGAGTATCTTTCCCAACACTGTCACCATTAACCATAGCTAGAGTTAATATTTGGCAAACTATCTACCTGCTGCTAAGCAAAATGAAATACTTTTTACCCATAGCTAGAGCTAATATTTGGCAAACTATCTACCTGCTGCTAAGTAAAATGAGATGCTTTTTTGTCTCTTTTTTCAAAAGAAATTGTGTGTTTGTTTACTTTCTTCTGCCATACATTTACATTTATGCTGTTTGCATACTATCGACAAGACCGGTGATGGGCTTGCCTAATTTATAATTCACTTTCACACTGTTTCTCCACTGATATTGTATATTCAGCAAACTTGTACATACATTGCTGTTAACATATGATCATTGAAAGTTGTACACTATTTGTGGATCTCAGTCCACGCTTTCCATAAACATGTTTTTAATGAATGTATCTTGGTGATTAATATGTATCTTGGCTCTAACCGCAATTTATGCACAACAGAGTTCACAAAATGAGGCTTTGTAACTATGCATCTCACTCTGACCGCAGCAGTCCAAGTTTACATACATGTAATTATTAACTGCCATAGTATTCCTGAATACTGTCAGCTGTCAGGGAGACTCACCTTTCAGTTTTTACCTGTTTTATCTCTGTGCATGGGAGAGAAACGGACTTACTGGTTATAACATGGTTATGAGTGGCAAGTCATTGCTTACCGTCAATATACTTTATAAAATTAATTTTGCTGCTCCCCCCCCATAATTTGCTGATAAGCCAATAAAAAAAGCGTAAAAATAAATGCTCACTGATGAAGAATTTTAACATTAATTGTGACCAAAATAGGGAAATAAACATTTCCAAATGCCCTAATTACAAAAATATGAGATAAATGAATGTACTTTTTTCATTACACAAGGCAGAACATTTGACACCTGCCAAATAAATTGTCACCACACTGCCCAACTCACTGTGCAGTAAACAAATGAAAGAAGCATCCATAACAGGTACCACGGGTGAGACAAACAGCAATGATGTTGAAAGGGAAACAGAACAGGTGGATGGGGTCTAGCATACAATTTTCATAAAGACCAGTAATCAAAAACTAGTGACACTTTATGACTTGAGAATACAGGCTTCTGTGCACTGTAAATTTTACACTTTTACAGGAACATGTCTGTGATTACCTTTTTCCTGAGAATTCTGCCATGCATATAATTAACAAGCATGGCTGTGAAAGAGGGACTAAAGAGACAATTATCATAAAGACCAGAAAACAAAATCTAGTGACACTTTATGGCTTGAGAATATGCGCTTCTGTGCACTCTAAATTTCACACTTTTACAGGGATGTGTATGTGATAACTTTTTCCTGAAAATTCTGTCATACATATAATTGACAAGCGTGGCTGTGAAAGAGGGGCTAAAGAGACATGGCTTGGCAAAGATTGCACATTGTGTACAGTAACTCCACGTCACACAAGTTTTACTTACAGATGTATCAGAAATCTGCTTCTTCCAGTTAAGGTACATCCTTCTTTTACTTCAGTTTTACTGTACCTGTGTGCATGTGCGTAAGCAAATATCCATATTTATTTACACATGAATTCAGGCATTGTGTGATCATTGAGTGTGGCAGTACAGACATTAACCGTAACAATGGTTTTTTGTTTGTTTGTTTTTTTTTTTGCATACAAATCTAATGTGACCATGTACTTTACAGGTGATTTACCATGCCCATGATCTCATACAACTGTCCTACCTTATTTTCACAATATTCCTTTACCAGTTTTCTTCTAAAAAAGGTCCTGTAAATCATGATTTTTTTCCCAAGAACAATCTACATCTTTCAGTGCTTTAAATAACCAGACCATTTGCTGTTCTTCGAAAATTCACCTGGTCATCTGCTGCAATTTATGTATAGTAAAAGTACGAACTTTTAACAAACATTGCCACCCAATTAAATTTTAGCACTGTATGCCTTGTAGAGGTATCATTTTTTTCTTTTAAGATTCAGTACTATTTTAGAAATAATCTATAAATCTGAGGTCTAATCTGATATCTTTTTTTTCTTGGAAGATTCAACCATTTTTTTTAGAAATAATCCATAAATCTTGACATGAACTTTCTAAATCTTTTTTATGTGTTCATAGTCCAGTAAGAACCCAGTAACAGGTGACTCAACTAACAACTTACCGGCCTGCATGACAGACACCTTATTGTACATGCAGGATACACTAAGCCAATTGGGCTAAAACCTTCAAAATGTTAGCCAAACAATATATCTATTACCCTGCCATTACAAAACATTCTACCTTTGGCCATGGTCTATATATCCTAAAAATTTGGCAAGTCTAATCAATTACTTTTCCAAATATGGAATTTTACATCTTAAAACACATTTTGGCTTATAATTTCTGTCAAATTATAGATGGTACCACTAGTATCAATAGCAACTTAGACTTTGATCTCCCCCACAATCCCACCTGCTTTGGTGCAGATCCAACATAAATTAAAGATGCTAGAGTGTTCACAAGATTTTCACATTTTGACCCCTATATTACATAACATTCTAAGTGGTGCCACCAATATCAGACAATATGACGGACATGAGTGATGCTATGAGCTCTGCGGCTTAGGTCAGCACAGCTAAAAATGCAGCGCCACTTGGTGAACACATTAAGAACTAGGAGTTCCTAGGAGCTTTCAATCAATGGAGCATGACCATTTGAACAGACTTGAAAATGGTACATAGGGGAACTTTTGCCCACCAAGTTTGCACTGAATCTGGCAGACAGTTTGAGAATTATTTGTGTGACCGCATCACGGGAGGGACGACAGACCATCCCAATAGCTCAGCCTGATGCATCTTCTCAGCCAAAAATTGTACCCTGGTCAAGTTATTAATGATTTCAATCATTATTCATAGTGTTTGAAGAGACATGGTGAACACTGAGCTACAGCTAATGCATGAAAGATGCATCTTGTCAATCCTATGAATATTACAAAGCACTGAGCGTTCACTTGTTTTTTTAGGATATTCACACTAATATCCACAAAATGATATTCCCGTCACACCATGTGAAGAGAGTTTCTCTATCATCTTTATTTACATGTACCCAGAATACAGGGTAAATATGTAAAACATGAATGTGCTAAAAGACATAATTTAGGCATGTCGTATCTTGCCACCTTGGCAGACAAAGCTTTGCATTTTTTTTTTTTTTACACTGTGTCCATAGTAAGTTGATTGTGTACATGGGTGTCTTGGTCACCACTTCGACCGTGATCAATACAAAATGCAAGTAAAACTATCTCAGTGGTAGTCCTTCTGAATTTCCTCCTTTGTACCAGGATGCAAATCTGTGCAAATCTGCACAGTTTCCATAAAGAAAGATGTCAATTTGTATATTCTGGTATCTGCCAGAATTTAAAGGTACAACCACACATATCATGTAGATAGGAATATTACTAAAGGGGGGGGGGGGGAGAGGAGGGGGTTGTGTCTGAAATCACAGGCCCTGCCAACCATTGCACAACCATAGGCACATCAAGATGCATGTATGACATGAAGATCGGATAGTTATGTCTGCCCACACAACACGGGCTGTTAGTCCTTGACAGTCAGTTACTCAAGAATGCATTAGCACAAAACTGTGTCTTTTCACCTGTACCATAACGGCCACTGGCCCTGTATGAATATTATTGTGTTTTCTCTGGTAAAGTACCAGAAACTGACACTGTGTGTGGTAGTTCCACAAATAACTGTCAATTTTTGACAGACTGTCAAATTATTTATAAATTACAGCAGACATTTGACTACAACAGGTCTGGTTTTGCTGGACTCAAGGGTGATCTACAGGGTTACATACATGTGACTTTCCTTCCATAGCAATCATGCACTGCTGAAGATAATAATAAAACTATGCGAGTGTGAATGCCTGGCCGACCGTTCTACATGGCACGAGCGTAGCGGCGGACAGCCAGGATACATGAGGTGAAGTCCGCCTCAGGCGGACCACCGAGTGTATCCTGGCTGTCCGCCGCTACGTGAGTGCCATGTAGAACGGTCGGCCATGGTACTCAACACGAGAATGGTTTTATTTTTATCCCATGTATATTATCATTCATCCACTCATCCATCTAATCTTTTGTATCACGCCACGTCCACAGCTACTCTGGACTACACATACATGGGAAAAATCAACATCGTATGTGCGCGCGCATAGGGGGGCGTGGCAGTAGCGCGTGGAACGGTCTCGAGAGTGTAGAACGGTCTCGAGAGTGTGGAACGGTAAAAAATACTACACGGTGTTGATCGCCACGTCCACAGCTACTCTGGACTACACATACATGGGATAAAAGACCATCCCATTTGTAACGTCTGCCTTGCATGTCCAAGGACAGTTCTCCAGCATATGGTTTCACAAAACTTGCCCGTTCATACAGAAACATAAATTGCTTATTATCTGAGGGAAAAAAATTCATTGGGTGTGAATATTTAATAGGAATCAACCGGCTATGCAAGTACCTTGGGTATTTTACATGAACACTGAATATTTTACAATAGATGAAGGGTCCTTGTGTGTCAGCTTTACTGATATTTGGTATGGCTGTGTAGTCCTGACCTGTAATTTTGGAATCATCAGCAATCCAAGAGTCTCCCTAGGGTGATTGTATCAAATGACATAGATATGTTTCATGGTCGTACCCAAAGATTGAGAATTTACTGATTCGGTCATCACATCTATATAGGTTAATGCTTGCAGTGACTAATGTGGACAAATGCTACTAAACCTTCAAAACAGCCAGTTAAGATAGTAAGTGGCTTCTAAAAGTTTCCAGAAATTCGGCATTTTTCAACAGAATTTTAAAGTGTGCAAGCTTGTTTTTATTTTTCCTTACAAAGTTTCGACAAAGATTAAAAAATTTTTAGAACTAATCTACTTCACCATCAGCTACTTGACAAACAAACACAAGAAGGATTACATGTGTCGGACCATATTTTAAGGTGGTAAAAGGTAATTACTGACCCCCTCCTCGTTCTGACTCTATTTTATTAGGTAATTTTTGTTCCATGTTAGCAGAACTCTGTCCGACCTGATTTCTAGTATCAAAGAGCCCTGCATTTGTTACCTTCAAGTGACCCAACTGATCTAATCAACATACACTCAACAGATGTCACAATTGCAGGGACAGATATACGCCTTCAAAATTTGAAGCCACATTAGGAAATATAACAGTAATCCCTGCAAAATTTGACCTAATTCTTACCTAACTGATGATAAAATAAAATTAGCCATTTGCAATTTATTTAGCCAAATGAGTGAAACATTAGCATTTGGCCAATGACACCAGCAATCCCTGTAATACATTTTCAGGACCCCAGAGGGCAGCACTTGATGCTGATCATTTGCACAATTTTGCCTAATTGTATAACAAGAAATCCCTTTGAAGCCTTTGTTAAGCAAATACCCAATTAATCTAAATGAACACCATCAAGTGCTGCCATCCGGGGTCCTAAATAACAACTGGAACCCCCATGCAAAAATCAAAGCCCATTCAAAGAGGCACACTTCAGTGGGCTGGATATTTGTTGACTATCTACTGCACATAACAAGAGGGCTGTGTGAACAGCCCATGCTCAGCTGATCTTGACATTCATCACACTTGCAGATCTATGAACTTTGGAAAGGATCAAGGTCACCCATGTTCTGAGTAAGTCTGACCATTATAAAAGAACACTAACGTGCAACATCAAGGTTCAAGTAGTTCTCAAGTTATAATGAAGAGTAAAATTCATGTATGTTGCACTATGACCCCAGAAATGAGGTCAAAGTCATTCATGTATTGCCTTCGTAGACAGACCAATACCGCCGCGCTATTCATATTGTGGATTTCTATTGACGGCGGACTTGGTCTGCCGAGGAGCTGCATCAGCGTTCAGATCCTAGCGCTGATGCTCCGTGAAACGGGCCGCCCTGATTGGCTGCGCTGTGAAGCGGAAGTCATAAATGCGAGTAGCCTTCTGGGATAATTTTAGCGTCGTAGACATGGTTGTATCTAAGTAATTAACCCAGGTGCGAACGAGTTGTGTATTGGCCGGCGGTACGGTAGCAATTAAAAAGTGTTTGATATTGAGATAAGGTAATCAGCGAGTAATTGAATTAGCGCCTATAGGGGTGAATTGGCTACTGTGGGATGCGATGTGTGTACGGTGATTCCAGAGCAGAATAGCTCTGACCGTACCTGTTGCATCGCCATCGCGGTTTACCGTACGCTGCCTGCAACAGCCAAAACATGGATGACGAATTCCGGGACTTTGTTAAAAAAAGCAGTTCATGCGTGCGGCAAACATTTTGAGACATCGTCAGAACAAAATAAAGCACTATATGAAATAATAGTGAACAAAAGGGATACGTTTGTTATACTACCTACAGTCAGTGGGAAGTCCATCACCTTTCAACTAATCCCCAAGTTATACGATATCATCCAGGGCAAAGACGATGGGATAGTTGTTCTTGTGTGCCCGCTAGTTAGCTTGTTAAAATCGCACCTTGTTGAACTAAATTCAATGGGGATTTCCGCGTGTATTCTGGGGGAAAATGATGACGGAGTGCAAGATGGGCACGAAAATTCGCCATTTTGTGTTCCTGCTCCTGGAACCACCTTCGTCGGAGTTGGTGTATTATCCGCTAAAATGTGTCCGATTTCGTTGGGCCAATCAGTCAAAACAGGTGCCATTTCGTCGGCATTTTTCTCCCCGCAATAGTGATGTGTTTAAAACCCATAGGCACCGTAAACTTCAGTAAAAAGAGCTGTATATTTCAGATCTGTATTTGTATATTCCCGCTACTGTAAGTGCTGTCAAAACATGCCACTGTTTACCAACGTGGGACAGATCTGGAGCGGAAGTGATGTACGCGGCTACACTGATTGGCTGATCGGTCACCACAGTGTTTACTCATGCATATTTATGACCGTCGCCCGTCTTGGCCTTGCGTGCAATACACAATTTTTCTAGTGGGCCCTCCGTCCATTACACAAATTCGCTATTGGCCGCCGTCCCGTAGTAACCATATCAGAAATCTTCGCACCTAAGTTTTATGACCAGTTTTATTGCCCTGTGAAACGGATTAATGCAGGTCCTCGGCAGACCCTTCGAGCGGGGTTATGTTTTTTTCGCCCTCAGTCGGACCGCGGTGAGAAGGGTTTGTCTACGCAGGCAATTCATGTACTGTCTGAGCATGACCTTCATACAAAAACATTAACATGTGATGCATCACAGTACTAACTCAAAACAGATCTGAAGTTATCAAGTAAACAGTAAATTTTGTGTCAGTTGTCCTGTGAATTAGCACTAGAATACCCATTGACTTCCATAGTAATCAATAGGAAACCTGCATTGATCGATAAGTACCCGAGTTGAAAATACTTAAAAATCAGGAATCTAAAGCAGTGCCACCTAGTAAACAACTTTGTTTGACCCTTCCACAAGAACATATCCATCACATTTCACTTTAATCTGAGTGACAGTTCTGAGAACAAGTGAAAAATAACAAAACCATATAAAAATCCCCCCCCCCCCAAAAAAAAAGAAAAAAAAAATATAAAAAAATTGCAGTGCCACCTGGTGAACAAATTGGGAACTATGTGTCCCTGGGAGTGTCTATGTACGATATCAAAACAACTGGGTGAGCAGTTTCAGAGGTGAAGAGTTTTTAAGGTTTGCCCCCAAAAAACGAAAAAAAATCAATAGAGCGTGACCATTTGAACAAACTTGGTAGAAATCCACCCAAGGCACATCCCGAACTAGTTTGAAGTAAATCTGGCCAAAATTATTTAAGTTATAACCATTACAAGAAATTCCCATGTTAAAACTTTTGTAAAGATTTTTGAAAAAAAAATCATAAAAAACCCAAAATTCATTGGAACATGACCATTGGAACAAACTTGGTAGACACCCACCCAAGGTACATCCCCACCAAGTTTGAAGTTAATCTGGATGACGGTTTGGAGAAGAAGTCACAAATGTGAATTAGCATTAGAATACTCATTGACTTCCATAGTAATCAATAGGAAAGCTGCATTAACCGATAAGTACCAGAATTGAAAAAGTCGTTAAAAATCAGGAATCTGCAGCATTCCCACATAGTGAACAACTTTGTTTGACCCTTCTACGAGGAACATATCCACGACGTTTCAGCTTAATCTGAGTAACGGTTCTGGAGAAGAAGTCGAAAATAGCAAGAACACACAAAAATTCATAAAAATTTAGTAAAAAATTGCAGCGCCACCTGGTCAACAAACTAAGAACACAGAGTCCCTAGGTGTCTTCTCGTGTGATATCAGAGTGATTGAGTAAGCGGTTTTGGAGAAAAAGATTTTTTAAGATTTGTCCAAAAAAAGAACCAAAAAAATCATTAAAAATCCAAAAATCACTGGAGCATGACCATTTGAACAAACCTGGTAGACAACCACCCAAGGTACATCCCCACCAAGTTTGAAGTTAATCTGGATGACGGTTTTGGAGAAGAAGTCACAAATGTGAATTAGCATTAGAATGCTCATTGACTTCCATAGTAATCAATAGGAAAGCTGCATTGACCGATAAGTACCCGAATGGAAAAAATTGTTAAAAATCAGGAATCTGTAGCATTCTCACATAGTGAACAACTTTGTTTGACCCTTCTACAAGGAACATATCCACCATGTTTCAGCTTAATCTGAGTGACGGTTCTGGAGAAGAAGTTGAAAATAGCTATAACACACAAAAATTCATAAAAAAATAGAAAAAAATTGCAGCCCCCCCCCCCTGGTGAACAAATTAAGAACTAGGTGTCCCAGGGAATGTTTCTGTGTGATATCAAAGTAATTGGGTGAGCGGTTTCAGAGAAGATTTTTTAAGATTTGCCCAAAAAAGAACAAAAAAATTCATTAAAAATCCAAAAATCAATGGACCATGACCATTTGAACAAATTTGGTAGAGACCCACCCAAGGCACATCCCCACCAAGTTTGAAGTGGATCTGGCTGACGGTTTTTGAGAAGAAGTCGAAAATGTAAATTGTTGACGGACGACAGACGGACGACGGACGGAGGACCATAAGATAAGCTCAGCTGACTGACAAGTCAACTGAGCTAAAAACTGGAAAATCTGTGATTGTTATTGAAAAGAAGTTGCAAGAAAAAAATGACAGGGGCAGAAATATGGTGCAAAATTAATGAACTGTATTTGAATGAAAAGAAAAGTTCAATTTTTTTACTCTCATCCAAACAGAATCAAATTCAGATCAAAGATGACACATTAGGTGTGAAAGTTAACAACATCTCTGTTAACAATGTCGATGCACACAAATTACTTCAGCTCCGTACTGACATTGCCTTGCACAGGAAAAGTACACAGGGACAATTTGCTTAACAATTGCATGTAAACTGAATGTTTTAATGATGATTAAACTCTTCACTTCATTCATTATAATTGCTTTTATACTCCCACATTTTGATTTCTGCAATACAATATGGGGAGGGTGTAATAGGGTTTTGCTAGCCAAGTTAAGAAAGCTACATAAATTTGTTGCATACAAAGTCCTAAGCATTAAGGGCTTTCACAGTTCCAAAAATTAAAAAGATAAGTTACAATGATTAACAAGTGATGAAAGAATGATTTACAAAGGCAACATCCATGTATAAGATAAGGCCAAACAAAATAATGCCCGTGTTTCCCCTGACCTGACCGACCCATTAAATCTGCTTGCAACAGGGGGGGGGGGGGAAAAAAAACAACCCACAATAATTGTATCAAGTTATTCTAGTCTACCAATTGTTAGAGTAACCATGTGTGTGAAGTATAAGCATATTTTGACTGTCAGAGGGCCTCGGAGAAGATTAGGAATTACAACTGTATTTCCTTGACCAACTCACCCTCCCAAAATAAAGTTTATGTATATACTTGCCTCTTAACACCACCAAGGACTCCATATATATAAAATAAGTGGCCTGTCATGCAAACAGATGAAATTAAGTACATGGGGTGGAGCCACTTAAGTGACCATCTGCACGGTTCTCCCAAAAGCCTTACAGCCCTACAATTTGTAGGGCTTAGACTTCCCATTATAAGGTATAAGAGGAAAGGCCAGTTATTCTTGACATTTGCTCAAATCAACATTTTGACCCATACATTTCAAACAGCCACATGACCTTGACCTTCCACTCAAAGTAAGAAATTGTTATGTTAAAAAATAAATGTGCCGCAAATCCATCATGCCATACATGGTCTGTCCAAATCAGTTACATTTTTGAATAATTACATGTATTAAGAAAGAACCAACAAACATCAGAAGTTAAGGATATATGTTGGGTTATCAGTGATCTCAGAGCTGACCCGATTCCTTTCTCTACATAACACTATAAATTTACCCAATAAGCGTACTACAGCACGGGGCCAGAATTTCGACGAATCCTATAAGCCATTCTCGTCAAGATTCTCCTAAACTTGTCTTTCTTTAAAAAGAAAATAATTGACAAAAATCCAAATAGATTCTTGCAAAATTTTGCAAAATTCTGGCCCTGCAGCATTTATTTTTAGAAAGCATACAAACTAAAGATTCATGATGTGGAAATCTGGTAATCTTTCTGGGAAGCAAGGTTTGGACAACAACTATTGAGTATAGATAAGTGATCATCATTCTTTGATATTAATTTTCACTTCAGCTTGTACATTTGGATCATTGCAGCATCAAATTCATGGCAAATTCTAGAACATACCGCAAATGAAACGAGAATCATGATGATCCTGTGCTCTGCTGACTGGAATCTGCTTTTACAGTATTGCAACACGTGCACTGTAGTCTGTACAGCTATACACATGTACAGTGGTCAGAAAGTTTGGTATAACAGAAGTCAAAAATAGCCTTAAGCCACAAAAATTCACAGGATCATGATGATCATGTACATGTTCTGGATAAAGAGAGCTTGTTACTGTATGCCCTGCTCCCATTTTGTGGGTGAGGGGAATAATACATGTAATTATTCATGTGGCATGTGACCACACGTTAATCACAGGCTTAGAATACATCATTATCAAGATATAAGCTTATATGTCATTGAACTTTAATTTGATCTTGCAAAGTCAAAAGGGACACCACCAAAACAAACCCCACATTGCAAAATCTCAGTGATATTTAACAGAAAACTAGGGGCATAAGATCCATCATTACCGAAATGTATTGTGATGACCCAAAATGATAGTTTGACCTTTCAAGGTCACCTAATCAAATGTAACATCACGAAAAGCAAGTCTGACGAGTGTTTTGCTTCTCATGTCTTTTGAAGAGAAACAGTGGATTTATGATGTACTATTACTAAGATGCCAATGTGTCATTTGATCTTCAAATTTATGATTTCCCATAACTTCCTCAAAAATCAACATATTCATATCAATTCTGCAAACCAAAGTCAAATAACATTTATTTACTCAAAAAAAATTGTTGCATCATCATCTCCTTTACGCTCTTGGTAGAGGTCCACCTGTGGAACATCCATGTGCAAAATCAAAACACGCCAAGCATCTTCTTTTAAGAAGAAAATGTAACTCCAATAGCCTTATATACTATACAGAGGTAACACTTAGGGATCATGTACAAATAAATCCATTCCAAAACTTCAATTATCCAATGAACTGAGATACCTTGTGTTTTGATTATAAAATCACTGTTTATCTAATACCTCTTAAAATTTTCTTTGCTTTGTTTATGGTTGTAAGATATTTTCTCTCACAACACAATTTTTTTCACAATAAAATGTATCATCTGAAGTACTAGAACCATGGTTTATGCTGGGTCCTGCTAGAAGTCGCTTGACCGCTATATTCGAAAATACATGATAAAATGTGTTTCCAACAGATTGGTGAAATTTCGATTTTGGGTTGAGACCACATCTCCCCTGTTCAATAAGATACAGAAGTTTGGGAATGGATTTATCTACTTTTATTGACCTTCATATACTTCCATATAGTTTTCACAAACTTTCATTTCTAAAGTCAAAGTTATATTCTGATTAAATCTTAAGCAATTCTGTTCACAAGTTCTGGAGAAAAAGTAGAAAACAAGGAAAAATTTGCAGTGTCATTTGGTGGACAAAATAAGAACTAGGTGACCCTATGTGTAATATTAAAACAATTGGCCAAGTAGTTCTTCAGATGAATATTTTTTTTCTTCAAAAACTGAAAAAATTCATACAAGAGACCCATGGGCCTAATACTCTGCTGGCATTGTGGCTAAATTGCACATGTTCATTTAGAAGTTGTGAGTCCTCAAGTGGCTTCTGAACATATAAAGCTTGCGTACATTTAATGTAAAAATTGTCTTCCAGATGCAGGCATTCACGTTTGAGGAGTGTGATTTTCCCCTCGCCTTAAACGCTTGCCTTAACTAATTGAGGTGAGCTCCTAAAAGCACACCTCAATCTTGCATTTAAGTGCCGCAACTATAGCAACAGCTCACCTACATCTCACCTATATTTCAGGCAAGCTTTTTTCAGCTTTTCAGATGTGAAGGCCTGCAGATGGCACTTCAGTCTACATGCAATCATAGCTTATCTGTGCAACTGCTGTGATGAATGCTGTTGCAAGTGCCAAGACAATGAGTGAGTCCTTAAGGTGGAAGGTCTGAAGCCGCACCTTCAGATAACCTCTAATCACTTTTTCATATTGTTAAATAGTCTGATACTTAAACCACATGCTCCCAAAAAACTCAGATGTGTGAACATAAAATTTATATGAGATAAGTGATCTCTAGACTTTTGTTTACAATGAAAAGTTTAAACAGTGACGGACACATGGCTTTGTTTGCATGGGCATGATAATGAACCATGTCATTGTTTGCACAGTCATTAGTCCATGACCGCTGGAAACCAATTGAGCTATTGACAAGGGTCACTCACAGGAAACCATTAGCCGTGGAGCTAAGAATGGGCCAGTTCAGACTAATCACTACCATTGTTCTGATTACTTTGAAATTCTCTATTGATGTAAAAACAAATTAGCACAATCCACTTACTGGTCCCCAAATATGGAAAGCCACATGTGAACCTACACCCGAACAAGACAAGTGTGGTGTTCCCAAGTTAAAAAAGTCGAGATTTAAGCCACAAAATATACTTTTGTTTAATGACAACATCACAGAGGTAAAGCTACAAGTTTATTTCACACAATAATTAAAACACAGGACAGAAGAAATGAGTATGTGTCATATTACAGCAATAAATGCGCAAGAATTGGCAATTTTTTCTTTCAATGCGATTATCTGGAACTGTTTTTTGCTCAACCTCTGCAATTTGTGTCTTGCCTCACTAACGTACAAATATCCCTATAACATCAAAATCAATGGACATTAAAAGAAAAATATCATATCCAGGAACGGTTCCCAGGATTTTTTTTCTGACAACCCCTTCCGTGACTTTTGGAGCAATTTATAGAAGGAAAATGAACAACCTGTCAGAACTAAATTAAAAATTGTATAACTTTTTATTTAAGCTATTTCAGGACTAACCATTGAATTCGATCCTAGACATGGATATATATTTTTAATTTATTCTGATTTCAACTGAAAAAAAACAATTTTCTGTGACTTCTGCGCGAAAAATGTGAAAATCCTACCATGTTGGAAATAATGCTATAAAATCTCAAAAAATTCAAATCCTGGAAAAAAACTCTATGCATATAAATCTATGGATATGTAGTGATCAGAAAATATATGGGTTTAATGTACTTGTGAAAAAATTAAATGGGTAATTGCGATGCAAAGTTGCCAGTCTCACTGCGCCCTCGCTTCACAGCTTCCACCTTAACTGTATGTGCTCAGTGATCTTGGGACACAAGATTAAGGACACCCAGATTATGTAATACAGCAGCCTCCATAGACCTGCCTGGTGCTGTGCTGACATTGCCATCGAAGTCCAAGCTACTCCCTGCCACTACAAAATCACCTCTTTCAACTTTACAAGCATGGTGACCTCACAAAAATTGGGCAAGGTAAAATAGTAAAACCAGCCAAGTGGAGGAGACGAGTCAGCAGACTGGCCTCGTTCCCGCGGCGGATCACTCCGAGTGCTTGCACGAGGAGTGATCCGCCACGGGAACGAGGCCAGTCTGCTGACGAGTCTCCTCCACGCGGCTGGTTTTACTTTTATCCTGTAATTATAGCTGTAATTATATTTTCATCGTTAAAAACAAAAAAGAGACAATTAAAAACAGTTTCAACGTTTATTTCATCAATCAAGGCTTTGCATAGTTTTGCGTATCAATAACTGTAACGCAGGATGCAGTAATTGGGTCATTTGAAAACTACATGCTTGACGTGCGCCCACTCCAAGAATATAGAAGGAAAGTAGTTCTCAGTGACCTCTGCACTGTGGTGATACGGATTGACCTTTGCACTGTGGTGATATGGACAGGGTTATCACCCAGTCTGTATCTTCCACCTTTTCTGGATGATACAGCTATAATTACTGGATAAATGATATTATACACCATTCTAGCTTTGGACTTTGTCCATACATCCTATTGCCTCCAAAGCAGACCCAAGCTGCGTATTTTGTCTACTCCGCTGGGATCTGCCCTGCTTTGACAAGGTCACTGTTCTGCATTGGAAAAGTGATTCAGTTTCTAATTGGCTGAGTATGGTCACAATGGTAACAGGCTTCAGTACACTGGGGACCAGAGGCTGTTACTGGTTCAGGCGATAATGATGAACTTCCTGATTGGTGTCTCAGTCTAGGGGGAGGGTCACAGTATAGTTCTGTTTCCCTTACTATAAATAAAATCCTGTCGAAGAAGGGCAGACCAAGTGTAGTAACACGTAACTTGGTCTGCTTTGCAGGCAATACATCCTATAAACTTGCCAAATCTAATAGAATTACTTCTCATAATTTCCATCAAATTATAAGTGGTGCCACTAGTATCATTAGCAACTTAAGACTTTGACCTCCCCCACTATCCAACATAATTTGGTGAAGATCTGCCATTCATTAAAGAGGCTAGAGTGTTCTCAAGATCTTTATATTTTTAACCCCTATATTGCACAACATTGTAGGTAGTGCCACCAATATCGAAAATAACCTAGATTTTTATACCCGCTATAAGTCCTGAAAGTTATATTGGGCTAACTTGAAAACTGTGGACAAGATTTTCACATTTTGACATGTATACTACATAATAATATAGGTGGTGCCACCAACATTCATGCCCACAAATATTTTGTTATAGTCATAATATGTGCCCTACATCCAACTTTCCATTTATAGTCTGTTTGTTCAAATCGGGTAATAACTTTTTGAGTTATTGACACAAAACAATAAACTTGGTTAAGCATTTAACTCCATAATTACTGGTTCACAATGACCCAAAAAGTAGGTCACCAAGTACAGTTTTATGTATCATGTAATCAAGTGCAATTTCGATCTGGGGGATCAATTCTTTTTGCCACTGATGTCCAAGCTACACCCGACCATTACAATATCACCTTTTCAACTTTACAATCAGTGACCTCACAAAAATAGGTCAAGGTCACTGATATTACATAACATTCTATACATGTATAGGCCATGGTCTATATATGCTATAAATTTGGCAAGTCTAATCCAATTACTTTTCCAAATATTGAATTTTATTTTTAATTTTACATATTAAAACACATTTTAGCTCATAATTTTCATAAAATTATAGAGTGCGCTTCTAGTATCATTAGCAAGTTAAGACTTTGACCTCCCCTGCAATCCCAGCAAATTTGATGAAGATCCACCAAAAAATTAAAGATGCTAGAGCAGGGCTCGGCAATTCGCATGTCCGATAGCCCCGGGCGGCCTGAAGTTGGGCTCGGACTAGTCGAAATTTCCAAGCACTAGCCCTACGGACTAATGAAAAAAATCTTTTACCACATGTACATTTTATTAAAGTTTGGGGATTTTTTGTTCCCGGCTCTCGCGATCATTCACTCTCAATGCCAAGCTAACCCACGCGACACCTTGAAGGGACGCTACACCTTGCCTTGTAATAACATTGCGATGATAGGCACAGTAAAACAATAGAACGTATATAATTGGTTTATAAACAGCCCGCTCATTATGATTACGAGACGACGAGATCAAAGGTACCAGCAGTCATGCATTGCGGCGTATTGGCTTTCGCCCGTATCGGGGCAAGGTCACAGCACCCCACCGTCAGTCTTATCTGCCCGAACGATGACAAAGGAACATCAAAAAAATTTAAAACTTGCATGGCGAATTCTTGAGCAAATTAGCATCAAAGACAATTTATCGGTGGGCTCTAAAAGTGTTGGAGAGATCATGTAATGGTGCCGCAAGTTGACTTCCCGGCCAAACAAAACACACATCTGCCAGTCACACGCAAGTGACTGCGAGGAGTTATCTACGGTGAACGGAGCATCATGCTGACTGATCTGTCACGCATTCGACATTTTTCTCTATCCCCCTACCTTTGCGTATTTGCCTGTGACTCCAAATAATTGTTGCTATAAACACTGGAATCTTTATTTTCGCATGCTGCAATTAAAAAAAAAGCGTCCCGTTTGTGTGTTCCCTCCGTAAATTACGGCATATTCACACATGTTCACTGGGCGGAAGCCATGATGAAAACACTGCAGCACGAGCCGCAATTGGTTCATTTTTGCATGTGACTCAATTGACCAATCGGGTGATGTGTTGTGCGTCAGGCCACATGGGCAAAGCAGCTGTTTGTGTACAGTTGCATGAAAGATGTTGACGGTGTGCCCACGCTCGATTTCTGATTTGAAATATTAAAATTTTCGTTTGAATTTGATTTAAGAACACCGTTTTTTGCGAGGAACTTGCCAATACGGTATACGCAAATTTACTACGATGTACCGATAGCGTTCATGGTAGGTACGCAAACGATATGCATCTCATCACGGCATCAGAGGCAGCGAGAAAGGATCCTGAAACCAATTCAACTATTTTAATCGTTATTTAAGTTTAACCGGGATATGGACTCCTATCGTCCCAAAAATTACAATGTATTTTTCATCGTTAGTCACCCCATGCAAATAGCTTACTTTTTTAATTTGTATTTTTAATGTTTTGCCAGTTTCATTGTCGAACAGTTGCAGCTTGAATCGTAAAATTTGACATTTTTGTGCGAATTTGCAAGCGACAATTCGCGGCAAATATATTGACAATATATTATTGTAGGGTAAATGGTTTGTGTAGGCCGTAGCATTGTGTTTGAAAAAAAACGATGTTTATGGAAGTTTTATCAGGACAAGTGGATTTTGTATGCGGGCAAGTGGATTTTGAAATTTACTTGCCCTGCGGACAAGTGATTTATAAAAAAATTGTCGAGCCCTGTAGAGTGTTCACAAGATTTTCTGATTTTGACTCCTAAATAACATAATAACGTAGGTGACCCCACCAATATAAAAAGGGGCTAGATTTCCATAACCCTATAAGTCCTCAAAGTTATATTGGGCTAATGTGAAAATTGTGGATGGCATCATGCTAGCGAACAAAAGTTTACTAAGGGACAGACATGAGCGGTCACATTTAAGCTCTGCGACCTTTGGTCAGCAAGGCTAAAAAAACTTTAAAAATTATTGCATCATTATCTCCTTAGCACACTTGGTAGATGTCCACCAGGGAACATCCATGTGCAAAATCAAAACGTTCCATGTAGTTTTTCTTTTGGAGAAGTCGAAAATGTATAAAGTTAACGACCGACATATGGACGGATTTCAATAGCTCTGCTGACTTACACGCCACAAATTTTAAAAATTCCTTGCTGTTAAGGAGACACAGATGTTTGAAGTTAGGATGATGAGATATTAAAGGGAACCTACTTTCAATGGACTCCGATGACAAATGGCACTTATTTTTTAACATCTCAGACACGCTTTTTGGCTTCGTTGCAAGCACATGTGTTTATTACTGATTTGAGGTATGTATCCTAAAAACTGAAAATGGCTGAATCAAATTATGGTGATAGCTTGTGCAATCGTTATGTAAACAATGCCATCAACTTACATTATACAATTGGACAAAATCTTCAGTTCAATAGCATTCAGAAAATGTAACCTTTATCTCACTTTAAGTGAATAATGGGTTGTATTTAACAATTTGTGAAAGTCCCTGCTAACCTACGGTAACGGTATATCCTCAAGTTTTAATAAACGGAGCTTCCCAACCCCATTACGTGTTTTGGCCCTATCCATAGCCTTCATCACGGTATAGGGGTTGGTTAAAACAGATATTTTTGTTCAAAAGTATATTGAAAAATAGTTTCACACTATGTGAATTATGATGCTATGAACAGTTGTGTCAACAGGTAAACTATACAAATAGATATATGGCTTCCCTGATCTAAAAATGTCTGACAGCGTTAACAGCAGAATATATACTAATTAACGTCTGGTCTGTATAAAAGATAAACGCACAGATAATTTATGGACAGACCAATGAATACTTCTGTGAGGTCCCATGAGCTTTGCAACCTATGGCCACCAAAGCTAATGTTTCCTACAGCATTAAGAACTTCAACATCAATGACTTTTGATGACAACTTGATGCAACTTTTGAAGACATTTTATTGACAAAGTGCAAAAGACAAGAGTGCAACTATTCATGTGCAGTCTCTCTGATTTTCCCCATTTCCTTTACTACTTAACAGGTGAATGTCCTAATTAAGACTTAGACTAGAGTGTGCATAAAGGACACCCTTGGATTTGATAAAACCATGCACCTATCATCATTCATTTATAGCTCCATGATAATACATTCATACTTTTGAGGTGACTGAAAGTACAAATACCAGCAACAGTAGCTGGATTTAATAGCTTTTACTGACGAATTTCTGACTTGCTTTCAGTACAAGTGCCACTGCTGTTAATTATACCTTCATTGTTGCCTACATTGCTGTACTTCCAATAAAAAAAAAAAAGGCTGTATACATGATAGCTGTCAATGTCAATGATCATTAAAAGTTGCATTAAAAGCCAGTCAAATACACAATGTGTGGAACATTACCATCATCATCACGTCCCATGCATCTTGTACCTGTGTCTTAATACCACCACCCTGATACCTTTTCATCAGCAAATTTTCAAACGTCAATGATCGATAATGTCAGCAAAATATCGACTTTTCACCCCGCGGACCAGCGTGGATCGCACAAAGCCGAACAATGAGAAAGCACAGGCAACGCTTGGGATGCAGATTCTGGGATATAACATGCCAAAATGTACACATTAATATATGAAAATCACTCACTGGAGCTTGTGTGGCTACTACGTTATTTGATGTACAGTTGGCACCCGCAGTTTGTTCTGTCCTTCGCTTCTTCGACGGCGGAGAGCTGCTTGCGCTGGGATCTGGAGATTCAGTCACACTTGACATCTACACGCACCAAAGAAAACAATAAAATGAAAAGTACACAAAATTAGCTACTATAGTTGATACCTGCAGTTTCTTGAATCATTAAAATTTATCAGAATCAACCTTACTGATCTCTCTGGTACGTCTTTCAGGCATAAATTGTTAAGTTTTACCGGGAATGACTCGCTAGATTTTGACTTTCTTTTTCCAATATGGCTGCCACTGCGCCGTACGTCGACACGTGGGACAAAAGAACGGAAATTTGCATAACGTAAGGCTATATTTGCATGCATCAATTCATCTACCGTTTCATTCGGTTCTACAATACCGCAAACAAAGGAAAGAAATTAATAAATGCGCACCAGTATGGTATTTTGAACAATCGCCACACAGCATCCCACCTTTCCGAAACGGATGATAACCTCTCAATTCTCCCAACTCAACTTACCAAATTAGCCGACAGACCGTCGGAGGTGTTCGCACAAAAATATTTATGTCAGCTGTCTTCAACTTGACGCGTTTTGTTTTTTCCAAGCCGATGACCTAAAATGATCGATAAATAAACTGTTTCAAATTTATATCTCTCAGAAAGATCAAAAATAAGTATTTTTACGGGTTCCGCATAGCCCGTCTAAAGGTGCCGAAGCAATCCGACAACACAATGTAAAAACACAGAATGGAATTCTGGGAATGATGTCATTGCCCAAAACAAGGAAATGAGTGGTTTCCACGGAAGGGTTCGACTAGGTTATACACGTGTTTCGTAAATGTTTGCGGCGTAAGCGTGATAGGACTTAAATAATGATTCATCAGCGATCCGATAATCTGCAAGTTTGTGCAGAGTGCTGTTCACAACAACGAGAAAACTCATTAAAAACAATAAATAGGCCTACAAGCAATTGAAATCGAAAGCGTTTTGCTTCGAGGTGAGATGTGAAGTAACCCTCCCTCAATTCTCAAAATTGATCTGATGGCATATCACATCGCGCAGAAAATGAAACTGACATTGTGGTGTTTGCTTTTAGTTTTAACCACGCACTTTAACCATCTCTTAAACCGGCTAGAACCGGTTAGTGGCCAAGTGTCGTATGCTTCAATTTTGGGGGTTTTTTTCAACCAAATTCAACAGTATGAAAAACAATATTTGAGAATTGTGGATCAGACATATCAAGATCACGTGCCGCAGGTCAACAGCTATCAAGAGGCCTGCATATAGGCATTGTACCTGTTGGCCAGTTGTTTTTGCAAATAAAATATGTTGAAGCCAACAGCTTTCTTTGGGCTTGGCATGGGTTAGGAACTTGGTGCCCATCCCATTACTATTATAAACATATTTATTGATTGTGGATCACCTTATAGCTGTACATAGCTAATCTGGACGCTTTCCAAACATAAAAACGCACATAGCTAGTAATATATTTACAACCCACAGAACTTCAGAAGACAGACAAGATTGAACAATAAAACAGTGGCTAATAATACATGCATGAGTAAGCAATACATAGATGTCACATAACAGATAGCAAGAAGTTGAACTGTCTGCTATCCGCAATGATATTCTGTACAGCTATAAATATTGATTTGTTTGATTTAATATCCAGGTCGGGACATTTACAGAGTGACATATCTAATTGGACAAGAAGGTGTGGGTGAACCCCAGGAGGCAAAATAGAAGCCACAGTTTTTTTAAATGATAACCCATGCCAAGGAAATCTGTTAAACCCGTCTTAATTCATGGGCAAAGGGTTAAACTACAGGTTTGAGTGCATGTCAAAATGTTAAGTGAGCGTGGCACTGTGGCAGGTAGTCCTGAGGCACCGGCAGTTTTTGGTTGCTCTCATGACAGTTAATGACATTAATGCTTTGAAGGATGCCCACACCCGAGCATTTGTAATTTTATGAACATTATAACAGAAGACATAAGATTTTGAATGTAATTGTTGTGGTAAAATGTCGAATGATTTCAAACTCAGTGTGTATTAAAGACAGTACGAGTGGCTTCACATTTTTATTAGGGCCTAAGCCTAAGGCAGTTCACCTGACACGTAATAAATTTAACATCGAAAGTAAAACTGACATACTCAAGAATGCAGATCTGTAGAGAGTTATGAAAACGGTAATTTCAGGAAGTCAGGGGCGAGTAGCATTGTAATTTATATGCATTATTTCCGCAGACAGCGTGAGTCGGTCACCAAGTGTACCCGCAAAATGTTTGACCGCTTTCATATGTCTAGTTAAATCGAGGAAAGGAAAGGGAAAGGTAGAAAGATGCAGAGCAACCTTTGAGCCAAAATAGTAATTCGTGGTATACTGGAACGTCGAAGCGTAATCCACCACTTGATTGAGCTTCTTTTAACTAATCTGCCACTCAAATGTTGATAGTAAACTGCAAAAACAAAATTAACAAAAAAACAAAAAACAAAAAAAAAAACAAAAACAAAAACAAAAAACTCAGTATTCAGGTGTTTCCAACTTGAATCAAAGAAGAAGAAGAAGAAGAAGAAGAAGAAGAAGAAGAAGAAGAAGAAGAAGAAGAAGAAGAAGAAGAAGAAGAAGAAATGAACAGCTCTCTCTCTCTCTCCTACCCCCCCCCCCCCCCGCAGCGCCACTGATTTCTGATCGCCGAATAGTTGGGAATTTATGGAGATAACTTTTCACACGGTCATTTTGATGGTCCGGAAAAGTGATTTCTCTCTGATCGCCTAACGATTGATGCATTTCACAATGTATGTCAAGCCTTTACATATCTAATCAACGACTTTCGTTTGCGCTCAGGGCCCAACGGACGCACAGGGGCAGCTGCACCTGTATTCGCATGTTATCTTCATATACACACCCTACTGTGGCATTTTGTTCCATTCCCATACTGCTGCACATTTATTAGTTCACAATGTTTCACATAAAAGGGATCGTGTCTTGTTGAAATAATGTTCCTCAATGCCTAAAATGGCCATAATTTTCTGACCCTACCATGCATACGGAAGCCTATAATAAATAAATAAATAAATAGACAGATAGATAGATAGATAGATAGATAGATAGATAGATAAATAAATTTTTTTAAAAGTCGTTATTCCGAGTTTTTTCTCGAATTTCACTTCAAATCTCGAAATTTAAATCTCTTATTACGGAATTTTTCTCAAAATTTCTACTTTTTTTCTCGAAATTTCGGTTTTTTATAGTTCAAATGACGGCATAAAAAGTCGAATTGTTGGCTTGACAAAATTCGAAATGTAGACTCTTGCATAATCGAAATTTCGAGAAAAAATCACGAAAATCCGAGCTTTTAATCTCAAAATTTCGAAATTTAAAAGTCGAAATTTCGAAAAAAAAAGTGAATTTCGAGTTTTATTTTATTTATTTGTTTATTTATTTATTTATTTATTTATTTATTTATTTATTTATTTATTTATTTATTTATTTATTTATTTGTTTGTCTGTCTGTCTGTCTGTCTGTCTGTCTATCTGTCTATCTATCTATCTATCTATCTATTTATTTTGTGTCTGTTCCTTATAGGCTTCCGTGCATGCACCCTCTCTACAAAAAAATTAAAATCCAGATTCAAAGCCACTTTGCTTGCATTTGATAATGTCCCTGACATCTATTCTACTGGTGAGCGTTTCTTCAACATCTGACACACCCAAATGCGTCTCGGTTTCTCAAAGCTACACTATGACCTTCACAAAGTCAATACTATTCCCTATACCGATTGTTCATTTTCCCACTCCACTGAAAACGCGAAACATTTCTTCCTCTTTTGTCTAGTTTTTCAATATCTCAGGAAAATTCTATTAAGTACCACCATACCTGCTATAACTGTTCCCAATGTTCACCCTACCTAGTTAATCCATATTGCTAGCGACCATTTAGTTGAATTTTGTTCTTTTTGGCAGCAAAGAATTGTCAAATGAAATCAATAATTGTTCAAAAGCATATTGCCGATACCAGACGTTTTGTATAATAATTATTTCCGTGTATTCCACATGGCTGCCTGTGTCTTCAATGTGCCATTTATATCATAAAAAGAGCAAAAGAATGTTCATACTGCAGATTATGTATTGTCTTTAAGCTGTAAGTTTATTCGGGTCGTTTTGTCAATTTCTGTACTTTATATATTGTGATACTGTTTACTTCACCTATAAGATTGTATTGGTAACATATCTTGTATTTTCACCTGTAATTGCACTGCTAACTTTCTTGTTCCTGTGTGGTTTAGTATACATGTATGTATACTGTGCATATGTCTGTGTCTGGAGAGCCAACACTTTAGTATCTTCATGTACTATAAGGCAATCCAGGATAAATAAATATGTTTAAGCTACACTCACTGTCCCCCTGTTTTTACCTAAATGTCAACTTTTTATTTTCTTTCATAATTTATTCTGAGATTATGCCTGTGATCAGAGTGTCTTTTTAAGCGTAACTTTAATTTAATGCAAAGTATCTCATGCATGTAAGATCGATTTTGAGTCCACCGTGTTTTAAGTCTAGTTTTGGTTGATTATGTTACATCGGATATAATATTGTTTGCCGATTGATACCAATATTTTCAAACTAGTTAGAAATATTAGTGAATCGGCTGTTAGACTAAATGCAAACTTGGATCGTATCAGAACCTGGCGAAACATTAATATGGAAAGTTACATTTAGTACAGTAAAATCTCTTGCTCTAATCTTTTCCACCAAATGTAATAGACCAAAGCAAGACCCTCTATCTTTGAACGGTGATATAAAGAAGGTGATGATCATACGCATTCAGGCATGACATTAAGTTCAAATATTTGTTAGAAAGAAAACTAATGCGCATTACTAACAAAGTTTGACATGAGATCAGCTCAATTCAAATATTGAAATACATACTGTCCCGTAAAGCCCTCTGTAAACTGTGTAAAGCAACGGATAGATTAATCCCTGAGTATTGGTGTGTATTGTTGGACAGGTGTGGCCAAACTTGATCTGATGCAATAGAATTTGGTCTATATCAACCCGCGAAGATTTGTACGGGCGCCAAATTACTGTAAATTGTTTTATATTTGTGTGTTTGAATTTTCATGCTTTTTCTTTTTAATTTTAGACATTTTTCACTGCAGTTTTAATTTTACTGTTTTGGACATAATTGTTATTCAAGCAAAGTTACAGGTCACATGCAAATTGCAAAAATGTACAGTGTTACAATACCCACAATTTTTAAGTCCAACATGATCAGAATTGGATGGGAATTGGCCGAGTTATGGCTGGGTGAAACTTTCAAAGGTCCAGATGACATTGACCTTTGACCTTTAGGGGTCACATGTAATTTTCAAAATGTGCAGTGTTGCAATAGCTACAATTTGAGCCCAACATGATCAAAATTAGATTAAATTGACCAAGTTATGGCTAGAAGAAAGCCACCATCGAAAGCGGCCTTTGACCTCGGAATGATCTTTGACCTTGAGATGACCTCTACCTGAAATAAACCTTGACCTTTAAAATGATATTTTGACCTAAAATTGGCCTTTGACCTTGACATGACCTTGACCTTTGAGATGACCTTTGCCTTGCTATGATCGAACTCTTATCCTCTTGAAACTATATCTACTATAGTATATAAGATATTGAAGATTGAAAACTTTGATTAGCCCTCATTTGCATAATTTTGGAAAGTATGACCTCTTATTATAAAAAGGCAAGCCTTCAAAACTGTGCAGTGTTGCAATAGCTACAATTTGAGCCCAATATGATCAAAATTGGATAAAGATTGACCAGGTTATGGCTAGAAGAAAGTCACCATCGAAAGTGGCCTTTGACCTTGAAATGACCTTTGACCTTGAGATGACCTCTACCTGAAGTGTTCATTGACCTTTAAAATGACATTTTGGCTTTAAAATGACATTAGAGATGACCTTTGCCTTGCTATGATCGAATTCCAATACACTCGGAACTGCATCTACTATAGTATATAAGATATTGAAGATTTAAAACTTTAATTAGCCTTCATTTGCATAGTTTTGAAAAGCATGGCCTCCCATTATAAAAAGGCGAGACTTCATCTACAGAAGTATAAGTTTGGAGTTTCTGCGTATAATAATTTTCAGATGAAATGTCGGACAAATTTGCCTGGAAAGCAAGAAAGAAAGAAAGGAAGAAAGAAAGATAGAAAGAAAGAAAGAAAAACAATATGTCTGTGTTGGCACACAGGCATAAATATACTGAACCAAGATCTCACCAGTTAAAAGTGTAATCAGTCAAGAATTAACACCTGGTGGGAGTATACGACATAGTCTTCAACAGTCTAGTCTGTGTTACATACAAGGGGCATTTCAGAAAAAAAATGGCGAACATTCGCACAGATCTAAACAGTGACTGTTAATGGAACAGAATTGGTTTTATGAAAATGAGAATCTACAGGAGAGCATTCCAGGCACAATTGTGTGTCACATACATTTGCAAATGGATCACCATGTTCAAATTACACATGTAAAGGATTAACTGCCAAAAGAGTATCTTTCAAATTATTTTTGAGTTGTATCAAGGAAGTTGTCTCAGGTAAATCACCGGGAGATCAGTCTGAAAGATGACGCAAGAAAAGAGTTTCTGAAACACAAGTTTTTGTAGTAATTTTATTTGTCGTGAGTTGAGCCGGTTTCATACCACAGTGTTCTTTATATTGTCGGGAACTAGGGCAGGTAAATAGGAAGGGACTAGCTTATGGACCATTTTATAAAAGAGGGGATATTTAAAGTATTCACTTCGCGCAGCTGATGTCTGCCAACCCAGTTCCATTTATTAAAATGACACGAAGGAGCCTCAGTGCACCAGTGCAGATCCATTCATAAAATGACACGAAGGAGCCTCAATGCACCAGTGAAGATCCACGTGAACAGATTTGAAAGACTTTGCTGTACCAGTGGTCCATTTGTCAAAAATCACACCCACACATTTTCTAATATATCCAACCATGTACAGATTTCCGGCCTGTAATGCTCAAGCATGAGCGTAGGCTGTTATGTTAAGAAGAGAAGAAGAAGAACCTTGGCTGTTTATGATCGAATGATAGCTTTTCTGAATAGTTTTTATTTCAGTCTATGCAGATACAGACAGACAGACAGACAGACAGACAGACAGACAGATAGATAGATAGATAGATAGATAGATAGATAGATAGATAGATAGATAGATAGATAGATACTCTCCTCGTGCGCAGAAAATATGTAAATAACCAAATTTTAGCGCTTGCAGATTTGTATCTAGCATAGTGTATGCAAAGCCAAAGGGTTTCCGTTTTTTCAAATCAGTGTCCAAGCTTATACAAATATCTTTTGGTCATTATTATTATTATTATTATTATTATTATTATTATTATTATTATTATTATTATTATTATTATTATTATTATTATTATTATTATTATTATTATTATTATTATTGAGTAACATACATTTGTCATGGAAGCTTGTGAATTTACGATTGAATATATATTATAGTTGCTTTTGTTTTGACGGAAGGATAAGTTTGCGAGACGGGTTGATGTAGGGTTTTCCTGTTCCCCAATCACTTTCGTTTGAATAAGATATGTTTAAAATAAATGATTAGCTACCCAATACGCCTGAAAATTTGGAAGTTTGTGTCTGTCCATTATACTTTTGAAGCTATTCAACTCTGAAATATCCAATTAGCATAATGTGAGATGCCATGACCTTTGCTAAATATTTATCAGATATATGCAATGACGAATAACCTATACTCATTGGAAGTTGAAATAACAAATATCTGTCATAGTTTTAAAGATCTTGGAGATTTGATTATTGAAATAACTCTAAATATATGGCGCTACTTGTGTTCAATATAAATTGAATAAGCAATGACCAATTGCATATGTGTCAGTGATAATTTGAATGACATCACTGTGTAGTGTACTTTTGAAGACATAACATTTTAAATTCTGTGTCCTTTATTTCAAAATTTAAAACATTGTAACCTTGGCTTTGTTTGACATTTATCAAACGCGCAATGGTCAGTAATATCTGTGTGGAGGTAGGTATTACATATCCATCTACTAGTCTATAGTATAAATTTGGGATATCAAAAATTTAAATCCGATTGGCATTATTTAAAATCTTAACATTTTCGGTGGCTATTCATTAACTGCACAATGATAATCAGAAGATTTCTTCATATATAACAATTAACTTTATTGGGCCTTTCACCGGACGATCAATAAGTTCCACGTCTCTTGCATTGCTAAGAACTTCTGGTTTTTTTTTTTTTGCATATTGTTTTGCTAATTAAATTTTAAGGTGTGGCCTCAAAATGCTTTGCGTAAAAGACCGTCAGGTGCTGCCGCCTGTCGAGAAATATATGGTAACGTTTTAACGGCTAATATTTACCGGTATTGGGACTGTTTTTTTTCAGTTTCCGGAAGCGGTGTCACAGCCTATTTCGCAAATTTATTGAGTTGTGAGAAGAGGGCAGACGTGTACTTTGGAATTGAACAGTCATCTTTCGCTGGCTTTGGAGAAGCATCAAGAATATACAATCACTTAAAACATACAGATGCCATGGATCCCACCGTGATTTTGTACTTAATAATTGCACTCATACTGTTCATGATATTGACAGTTGCTGCCTATGTTTTGTATTCAGGTTTGTTCTATGAAATTCAAGTTGGTGCTGGCAAGCCTCCGATGGGCAATGTGGTTGTTGCATACAAGTTCACGCGGGGACCGTATAGGGGTGCAGGAGAGCTGTTCACTGAAGTCACTTGTTTAGCACCACAGCTTAGGCCAATTGGTGTGTACTATGATGACCCAAAACAGGTGAGTACTGGAGCACCACAAAGACTACATGGGTAACTTTAGATATTTTCACGCCTCTATTTTCACGATACCTTGAAAATAGACTGGTCGTCTATTTTCACGGTACCGTACAGCAGACTGACCGTCTCTTTTCATGCTACAGCCAGGTTATAAACAAATATAGGTGGCTACATTCACGGTGTACAATTGTTGGCCGATTTACGCGACACCGAGGCACGACGTCGCGACCACATGCCATCGTGTGGTAAACTGTCACGCCCGCTGTATTATGTATTAATACTTTTGACAAAGGTGTTGTTGGCTTGGAAATGGGGATGTACACTTAGAATTAAAAAACAGGTTGACAAGATAGAGCGTCTAGCATATGTATTGTAAGGGGATGGATTATTCGGGAAAAAAGTTTTGGCCCTTGACTTGAGTCTTGAATGGTCGCCCCCTAACTAGTCCATTGCTTCCTCTATATGTAATAGGAGAGAAAACGAAGGGTGTATCTAATAACCGAAACGGAGTGAAAAGGACCGAAACGGAGTGAAACGGACATTCCCCAGGTATTTTAGTGTCTTAAATGAACCGAAACGGACCATCCCAGGTATCATAGGCTCCAAACCAAACCGAAACGGACATTCCCCAGGTATGGTAGTGTCCTAAATGAACCGAAACGGACATTCCCAGGTATGTTGGACTCCAAAACAAACTGAAACGGACATTCCCAAGGTATGGTAGGGTCCTATATGAACCGAAACGGACCATCCCAGGTATCATGGGCTCCAAAACAAACCGAAACGGACATTCCCCAGGTAGGTAGGGTCTTGAACGAACCGAAACGGAGCATCCCAGGTATGGTGGATGCCAAAACAAACCGAAACGGACATCCCCAGGTATGGTAGGGTCCTATATGAACCGAAACGGACCATCCCAGGTATCATGGGCTCCAAACCAAACCGAAACGGACATTCCCCAGGTATGGTAGTGTCCTAAATGAACCGAAACGGACATTCCCAGGTATGTTGGACTCCAAAACAAACTGAAACGGACATTCCCAAGGTATGGTAGGGTCCTATATGAACCGAAACGGACATTCCCCAGGTAGGTAGGGTCTTGAACGAACGGAAACGGAGCATCCCAGGTATGGTGGATGCCAAAACAAACCGAAACGGACATCCCCAGGTATGGTAGGGTCCTATATGAACCGAAACGGACCATCCCAGGTATCATGGGCTCCAAACCAAACCGAAACGGACATTCCCCAGGTATGGTAGTGTCCTAAATGAACCGAAACGGACATTCCCAGGTATGTTGGACTCCAAAACAAACTGAAACGGACATTCCCAAGGTATGGTAGGGTCCTATATGAACCGAAACGGACCATCCCAGGTATCATGGGCTCCAAAACAAACCGAAACGGACATTCCCCAGGTATGGTAGTGTCCCAAATGAACCGAAACGGACATTCCCCAGGTACGTAGGGTCCTAAATGAACCAAAACAGACATTCCCCAGGTATGGTAAGGTCCTAAATGAACGGAAATGGACATTCACCACGATATTCTTATTCAAAAATAGATATTCCATATATTGAATTGTATGTACATTTGGGACAAGTGCATGGTGAACATGACTTGTTTGTCACAAGTTTCACTCGGCACGGAGAAGTGGACAAGCTTTATTTCCATCCCTAAGCAGCCTATATGAAACTGTATTATTAATGGAGGGTGAACTCATTTCATGACCCACTCCTCTTGCGTGATATACAAAATATCTAAACGAATTGTTGATGACCATGGAGGGAGGTAATGACAGTCTGCCCCATGTGATGCATACTTCTAAAACATGTATTTGACAGACAATAACCCCCCCCCCCCACCAATACCCCCCAACCTGGATACAAAAAATTTAAAAAAAAACTATATATATACTTATCTCCACTAAATTCAGCATTATGAACAAGAATAAACATCAACCAGTTGTATATGTTGTTAACTTCACATGCTTGGCTTTATTAACATCACCCATAATCTAATATTTATGATGTACTGCACAACTTAGCCTGAAACACTATACACATACTGCAACTTCAAAATTGTTTGTGATCATATTTATACATACTTTGCTCAAATTTGTGAAACAGTGTCGTATGTGACCACAATTTTAACAAAATAGATTTTCATAAGAACTGAACGTACAATTTTCCTTTTTTATCCTGTCCTTTCCTTGGTAGCCATTAACTATGAATGAATTAAAATACCCAAGTCTGAGTAAAAAAATATGAGTTTCCAAACTTTTCAAGACACAAGTGTGAAATTCAAGACTTTTCAAGGCCTTGAAGGGCATGACCTGAAATTCCAAACTTCTTCAAACTTTTCAAGGCTTGTACAAAATCACCTCAGCAAAGTGGAAAAATGCTGTTTTGACATGTACAACCTGTTTGGATATGTAGCCTCCCAACATATCATAAGTAAACAACTTTATGTCTGAAGTTAAAATCAAGGTGGCAAATATGTGATAATGTGATGTTCTAAATTTGATTGTCAGTTACGCAGTCCAACATTCAATTGCCCTTGGTTTGCTAAGCAGGTAACATTGTCTGTGAACATGATTCAATCATTAAGCACTATCTCCATGATACAAAAACAGGAGAACTTATGAACTGTGATATGTTTATTTTGCACAATTTATATACAGCATTCATTGTTTCTCTTTTAACAGAAATAAGTGTTTATGATGCACATATATGACATGGTGACCCCCCAACTTAGATGATACAAGAGACCACTTGCAATTAAAGTGAAAGTTAGTGTGTAGATATTAATTGAATAAATTTATCAAAAATAATTGTCGCAAGTGACTAAAAACCAACAATTCAAAGGACATGGATGACCCTCTGTACACACCGGAATTATGACTTGAAAATACTTATATTTAATCCAATTCACACAAAAATGGCCATATTTCATGAGCATGTCTTTTGAAATAAAATGAACATGTTGTGA
The DNA here is from genome assembly GCA_964020975.1 of Hermodice carunculata. Lineage (NCBI taxonomy): Eukaryota > Metazoa > Annelida > Polychaeta > Eunicida > Amphinomidae > Hermodice > Hermodice carunculata. Next base: position 910,538 of record CAXHWN010001660.1, read on the forward strand.
CAGCTAAGTTTTTAAGTTAATTGTATTAGGCAACATGCACCTTATGGCTGAAAAAGACACTCTCCTGACCTGTAGTAACAATTCTCTGTATATAAGATAAACATAAAAAGTTATTATATTTAATAATAGTTGCGTGGTACATGTAAATCATGTATACCAATGGTTACACTGGAGAAAAAAAAACACTAATACTAATAGAGACAAGATCATTCAATTTTATGAACTTAACATAAGTCTTCAAAAGGCAGAAGTCATGTAATCTTCGACTAAGATATAATGGGAATCTTAACCCTCCTGGGAATTTTGTAAAACATATTTTACAACACAGACAACACAAAAAGTTTAAGTCACACATGAAAAATTTTGCATGAGTTTTGTAAACTGATCTTGTGGACACATACGACACTGTTTCACAAATTTGAGCAAAGTATGTATAAATATGATCACAAACAATTTTGAAGTTGCAGTATGTGTATAGTGTTTCAGGCTAAGTTGTGCAGTACATCATAAATATTAGATTATGGGTGATGTTAATAAAGCCAAGCATATGAAGTTAACAACATATACAACTGGTTGATGTTTATTCTTGTTCATAATGCTGAATTTAGTGGAGATAAGTATATATATAGTTTTTTTTTAAATTTTTTGTATCCAGGTTGGGGGGTATTGGTGGGGGGGGGGGGGGTTATTGTCTGTCAAATACATGTTTTAGAAGTATGCATCACATGGGGCAGACTGTCATTACCTCCCTCCATGGTCATCAACAATTCGTTTAGATATTTTCTAATTCAATAATATTGCATGGTTCAAAATATGATTTGTCTCATTTGTATATCACGCAAGAGGAGTGGGTCATGAAATGAGTTCACCCTCCATTAATAATACAGTTTCATATAGGCTGCTTAGGGATGGAAATAAAGCTTGTCCACTTCTCCGTGCCGAGTGAAACTTGTGACAAACAAGTCATGTTCACCATGCACTTGTCCCAAATGTACATATAATTCAATATATGGAATATCTATTTTTGAATAAGAATATCGTGGTGAATGTCCATTTCCGTTCATTTAGGACCTTACCATACCTGGGGAATGTCTGTTTTGGTTCATTTAGGACCCTACGTACCTGGGGAATGTCCGTTTCGGTTCATTTGGGACACTACCATACCTGGGGAATGTCCGTTTCGGTTTGTTTTGGAGCCCATGATACCTGGGATGGTCCGTTTCGGTTCATACAGGACCCTACCATACCTTGGGAATGTCCGTTTCAGTTTGTTTTGGAGTCCAACATACCTGGGAATGTCCGTTTCGGTTCATTTAGGACACTACCATACCTGGGGAATGTCCGTTTCGGTTTGGTTTGGAGCCTATGATACCTGGGATGGTCTGTTTCGGTTCATTTAAGACACTAAAATACCTGGGGAATGTCCGTTTCACTCCGTTTCGGTCCTTTTCACTCCGTTTCGGTTATTAGATACACCCGAAAACGAATGTGACACGCTGGGCAGACATATGCATCAGGGTTAAACTGGTACATGTATGCATACTTTTGTTACAATTGATGTGATAGATCGAGAGGGGCTGACACGCTGTGAGTGAAAACATGCCTGGTTAAGTCAGAATGTTTCAGAACATTGTCTCGCCAACATGACCAGCTTACAGGGAAAGAAACACGGGCTGCTGGGCTCCGCAATTTGCCCGCTTAAAGCTCCGCCAAGGTTCACTCATGTAAATAGCTATGTTGAATGTGAACCATGTTTCTTTCATTCACTTCATGATCTTGTACGTCAGTGGAAAAAAAATCACAAAACACATGCAATCAATGATTTCTGAAAATTAATTTAGCCGTATATTACACCGATCGCTCACTTAAATAGCTATGTTGAATGTGAACTTAGCCATATATTACACCGGTGGACAAGTTGATTTCACGGGGGGGGGGGGGGGGAGATAGTGGGTACAAGATGATATAGAAGGGGAAGACTTGGCATGTGTGGAGGACGAGTTGGTTGGGGATGACTTGGCATGTGGACGAAGTGACTGCATTCCCATGTACCAGGCCTAGGTGAATTTTATTTAGGTAGAACAGAATGACCGCATTTCGCCCCAACAGCAGTGACCCCAAATTACAGAGCATTTGTAAGCTTTGAAAGTGTTGTTCATCAATGTATTTGTTGAACTATTCATGACATCTACACATTTAAACACAACCACGAATAATATCTGTTTCTGCTGAACTTGTTGTGCACCCTAAATACTAGGGTTGGGATGATATATCGAAATACCATGATACTAACCCTGTACTGAACCATATCGTGATACAATCCTTGTGTATCGAATTTTCATGATATGAAAAGAACTTCAATTTTATCATAACTTAAGAATTTCATATGAAAAAAATTAAGGAAATCATCCCTGTGTGGAGATGAAGAGCCAATAAAACACATTTCACAGCTTAAATCACCAAATCATTGCTTGTGCATGTAGACACAGCAGAATGATTTATCAAAACACCAGAGGCTGTGATACTGACTTGAATGTAAACTCAAAGAGTATGATCACTTCATACACTCTCATGATATATTGTGATACATGGCTGTGTATCGAAAAGTATCCTGATACAGAAATTAGTAACGATACCCAACCCTAATAAATACGTCACAGTGACCCAGTTACATCTGATTGGCTGAAAGTCACCGTGAAAATAGTCAGTCCGATCGATATATATGTATATATATTCAGTGGCTCACTATTGCTAATATTAGTGGGCTGGTAGCTCAAAGACTTAAAGCTACCAGCTCACTAATGCCATTGCTGCAGTCTTTAGACCAGGGTTGCATTTACAAAGGTGGATAGAATGCAGTGTTTGACCTTTTGAAAGTTTATAGTTTTTACATGAAATGTAAGTTATGATTGGACCTATTAGGCCACATAAAAATAGGACGCCTCTATTTTCACTGTGTCGCGACCTCATGCCATCCAGCGCCAGTGCTCTGGTAGACATTCACTGCCATTGCATTATGGTGTATTATTGATACTTTTGAGAGTTGGCTTGGTAATGGGGTATGTACACTTCGAATTAAAAAACTGATTGACAAGATAGAGGGTCTAGCATATGTATCGTAAAGGGGCCGGGGATGGTGGTGGATTTTTTTGGGAAAAAAAAAATATTTTGGCCCTTGACTTTGAAGAATGAACTGTCACCCCCTAACTAGTCCAGCATGTACAGTACACCATAATACACAGGTACATGTAGAACAGAATGGCAGCTTTTTGCTCCAATGGCAATGACCACAAATTAGAGGGTATGTGTAAGCCTTCAAAGTGTTGACCACTGATGTATTTATTGAAACTATCTATGACATCTTTCTGCATTTCACTTCGCACATTTAAACACTACCACAAAACACGTCTGCATATGCTGAACTTGTCGAGTGGAATAAAATTGTTGAAAGTGGACCGGAAATATGTCAGAGTGACCCAGTTACATCTGATTGGCTGAAACCCACCGTGAAAATGGAATTCTACCTAAAATCAGGGTACCGTGAAAATAGTCAGTCCAAAAATAATATGCTGGTTTATCATCAGTGCCTGCATTGTTTTTTTTTCTGCTGCACCAATTTTTTGGTTTATAAGTTATTTGTAAATATTTGTGCAAAAATAGCTGACTAGCAAGTAATGGCTTGAGCAGGCAGTGCCTCTAGGACCGATCAAGAGAACTATATTACAGCATTCTTGTGACAGTAGTGAGGGATGATTTTTGTGTCAAATCAGCAAACTGGCAACGTTATTTGACTTTTTCATAAATTATTTGGAGGGAGGGTGGGGTTCAGACAAGCCTTGAAAACTTTGGAATTTCAGGTCATGCCCTTCAAGGCCTTGAAAAGCCTTGAATTTCACACTTGTGTCTTGAACAGTTTGGGAAATCGTATTTTGTACTCAGACTTGGGTATTTTAATTCATTTGTGACAGAAATGTGGAGTTTTAGTTAAGTGATAACTGTTATTTTAGTTAGGTGTTGGCCCTGATGTAACCCACAGTTGGTTTGGAATTTTGGACAAATCAGTCTGGAAAAGTCTTGAAATTTGTGGCCAGACAGGTGTGTGAACAATGGAAGTGACCCCCCCCCCCCCAAAAAAAAAAAAAAACTCCCTCCCTAATCATTTTTTTGAAAACCACTGATGATAAACCAGGATATTTTTTATGTGACCTCAGACAAGTCTGTTGTCCAGGAACAAGCAAATTATGATTTTTCTTTTTTTTTTTTTGACACATAAGAATGACCTTAAATTTTTGCAAACACATTAGCAAAGGACATTGGTCACATTTTTGCTGTTCTAAAGAAATTTCCATTGATGTGAATATTTCTAAAGTGTCAGATATGTTATAGAATGTTATGTCAAGCGCTTGTATTCCTCACTTTGATATATTTGTAGTCTCAAAAATAACAAAAAGGGGGTTAATATCAAAAGGGGAAGCTACTGACTTACTCTCCAGAGGGTTAAACTATATTGGCACCTTTTCAGGCGATCAGTGGCGCTGCACCGTGGATTGTTTATACCTGAAAATATGTTTGTTATGTTGACACAGGTGCCCCAGCATAAGCTACGCTACATAGTGGGCTGTATCCTGGCAGAAGGGACAGAGCAACCAGACCAGGGGTTACAGGAAGCCCTTACTATGTCAGGATATAAACTGGTCACTTTTCCCATGGTGACCAATGTGGTGAAGACCAGGTTCCCTTACAATACAACCTTGTCTATCTTGTTGGCAGTGTACAGAGTGTATCCACGGATAGGCACCTATGTCACAGTGAGTAAGGCCTGTTGTCGGCAATGAATCCAGTCACCTTTTTACAACTGGTCATTGCAATCGCTCCCATACAATTCCAAATGCCTTAATCACCGAATATTTCTCAAAATAAAACTAATCAGCTTGATTTAGAGTTTCGCAATTATGTACTGTATTCATTCCAATAAGCGCACAGTGTCCTTAGGAAAATTTTACTGGAAAATATGCCTCAAAAACAGGCAATGAACTAGAGTTGAGCTTGAAAATTACCGATACCTATGAAAACCAAGGTTACTTTTCTACTAAAAATGGGGTGTGCGCCCTTATTAGAGTATGTGCTCGTATTGGAATGAATACGGTATTTAAATTGGCATGTACATGTATATCGTCATGAAGAAACCCTGCAGTGTACACTAAATCAAGTTACCATGTTACAACTAGTCATGATAGATGTAAAAATGTACCTTAAAGGAAATGTTTGTGTCACAGATCCTTTTCCAGAAAGAAAGTGATCTTCATTGATACAAAGTTTTAAAACGATACATTTTAAAAAAAAAAAGGTAAAAATTGAAATTCACAACATATGTTGTGTCATATTTTTATGATTATAGCGTAAAACTAACATCACAACATTGCAATCCTTCTTAAAGACAATAGAACAAATTGATTCATATATCTGCATCATTGGTGTTCAAAAAAAAAAAACATGAGGTAAAAAAATCAACATGACTCTGGCATGGGTGATGAGATTCAGACAGCATAAGTTTAACACAGTTCATTGCAAAGATGTGCCGAGCAGTGAACTGTTTGACATGTGTGTAGTCTGAATGTGTCCCTTATGAAATGATGAGCTTTGTACCAGAAATATGGTAACTTAACAAAATGGACTCGGAATCTTTTATTGGCTGATGTTATGCTTGTATTTGTGTCGTACAGGAACAACGTCTGTGTGCCCACCCAATGATTGAGATTTACGAGGGAAGCAGCATCCTGTTTATGGCCCCATTGTCCAAGCAAGATGAGTTCTATGTACCAGAGACCACAGGGATGTGTGCAGACCACAACCAGGGTGATGTCTCACGGAAATCAAGAGAGCCCAGCACATATGGAGCCAAAGATATGCCTGTCCGAGACAAAACGTCGACCAAAGAATCACTTTCAGAACCTGCGGATGGCAAACAGGATGCGAGTCCCGAACTGGAACAGGGGAATGCAGATCAATCCAAGTCTCCTCTATTAACATTGAGAACAATGCCCATCCTGGTGACAACGCCCCCTACCCCGGGTCCAGACTCTCCCACAGGGGAAGCACCGAGTGTGATTGAAGAAGCAGAAGCCCAGAAAGAAACAACAAACCAGGATAATAGTAGTGTAAGTGAGGATCAGAATGCCAAGGAAGATATGTCTGCCAGTATGGGGAGTGATACAGTAGACCAGCCCATCACTGGCCCTGATGTGGCTGCCGCTTCACAGGCGACAGCTGCAGAAGTGACATCTGGTGGCCAGACAGCAGGACACAGTGAATTCAGTGCAGACTCAGGCTCAGAGTCTTCATTTGAAGAACTGAAATTGGAAGGTGTTGAGGATGCCAAGTAGATATTTTTTTTTATTTAAACAGTGTTCAAATATTAACTTTTGTGTTGAATTTTCTGCAGACAAGCAATTGTACATGTACTTTGATTTTGGAATTGATTTCCCATGTCTGACACACTTTCTAAAATCACAAAATGAACAAGATTATTGGCATGTGACTACAGAATACACAGTGTTTTGCAGAATTTATCTAACATCACGCACATATAACATCTATACAAATTAATTATTGATGTAAATGTTACCAAAACAAGCTTCGTCATTTCCAAGCATGCTCAGAAAGGTGATATTTGTCTCCTCAAACATGCTTTTATGGGACCAAAGCTGTGTATTGCTAACTATACACAAGTGTTCCGAGGTCCATGATATAGTAACAAAAACAATTCTTTAAGGGTTCAATGTTTTCCAAGAGCCTACGTGTTCTTGTGCATGCATTACAAAGTTAGATGTGCCAGTCTGGGGATTAACATTGTTGATGGACCAATGCAGTTTAAAAGTGTGTGGACATGATGTGCTTATCAACCTGTGATGTTTTTAATCAGTCCTTATCAACCCATTATGTGCTTTTAACCCTGTGTATGCTGAGCGCTCCACAAGTCATGCTCATTGTGCCCATTTGAAGTATTCAAGTGATTCCAGTGTACAACTTCTCATAAAATGTCTTTTCATTCAAGTATCAGCATGTCTGTAATTCCACAGAAATAATGTAACCGTGTTATAGACGCTGCAGCTTGGCTCAGTCTGCTGTGGGTCCGTATTACGTGTATATGGGGAAGCTGTTGGCTTAGTCCAAAACCTAGCACTGAAACAGTTAATCCTTCACATTTTTGGGGATTATAGATGCATAAGGAGGACCTAAATAGCACAGTGAGAATTAAGTTTAAGCACATGAATTGTATGTATGTATTTTTGTTGTTGCATTTAAGGTGACGCATTTCAAGTGAGACAGGTGATATTTATATTTCTGAGTACATTGAGTACATGCAGCTCTAGATTTAGAAACAAATATATTTTGCTTGTGTCCTGATCAAAAAGAGTCTCAAGGAACAGCTTCTTGTCTGTCAAATCCAGTGCACTGGCAATAAGACAAAAAAATGTCAAGAGTGGTCTATGTACATGTATGCATTTGTCGTGATCTAAAAAAAAAAAGACAAAAAACTAAACGGAATGTGAGCAAGGAAAAACCCTAACACACGTGTGCGTGCATACACACAGAGACACAAGATTAGAAGAAAGGTTGCCAATATTGAGTGTTTTTTTCATGGCTTTCAAATATGTAACTAAACAGTAAATGTATGCTGCAATGAAATCAAGTCATACATTCTGAAAAAAAAGACAAAGAATACTCCATGATACTGGTCTCTGCATTCCTGATAACCATCAAATAATTAATTGTTGTCTTAACTAAGTTCTAGAACTGTAAACAGGACAAGAATAAAAAAAATATTTAAATTTTCATTCCCACTGGATAGACCTTTATAATTTTCTTTTAATTTATGTTTATTAGATAAATTATTTGTGGCCAAGAGGGAAGGGATCACGCTGAAATTAGAAAATTTGCTACAAATATGGACTTTATACCATATGTTTTCATAATAATTGAAGGATTGTTTTATTTTTTTAATTTCAACCTTTTTTGATATTTATATATTTTCTGCTGTGAGTAAATGTTTTTGATATTCATTGAGTATGTCCTTCATGCAAAATCTGCTGTATTACAGTTGAAAATAAACAGTGTTTATGTGACCCAGAATTCCATAAAACATTAAAATGTGTACTGTATGGTCAGTTTGGGAATCTCTTGTCTCTTGATAGTCAATAGAACAAAGCTGGTCATTTCTGAACAATTTAATTTTGAACATGCTAAAAATGGTGCTGAAATTTTGATCTCCATCTGTGGTTTTTGTTTTTATTTACATAGGCAAAATATGATAGTATATTGAATCAAAGTGTCACGTGCAAGAGCACTCACATTTATGAGTGAAAATTATTTTCATTAATGTACAAATACTGTTTGAGAAAAAGGAATTCCATGTACAAAATTTTATGTATATTTGCAAATAACATGATCAGGGTTAGGAGTTTGACACCCAGTGTATATAAAAATCAAGACTTTAAAGGCTGGACTGAAAAGTGAACATAATTCCTGTATTGGTAGGCCCATAACATTATGTTTGCCCTAATTAACCCTTTGAGTGCCAGTCAGGGCTTAAGCTGTGCTGATGAAGCTGGATTACTGTAATGATGCCAGATTCATATTCCTCATTAAAAGACCTTTCATTCAAGTACCAGCATGCCTATGTTCCCAGTGAAAAATTTGGTCCAGGTCAACAGCTTTCCTTGGGGCACTTTCCGCGCGTTGCGCGGAAAGTGCCTCAAGGAAAGCTGTTGACTCAGTCTCTAAATTGGCTCTGTAAGAGTTAATAGTCTTGTTCAGTGTGCGAGGAGACATCTTTACTGCAGATTTACCATTCAAATTTTGTAGGTACACCTTTTCATTTGATTTTGGTGTATCAATTTGTGTCACACAGCTCAAGAATACAAGACTTTAACTAAAGATGCGGCAAGCTTCTTGCTCAATAAAAATTGCTCGTCCTGTTTGACTGGACATTGCTTGCCTTCTAAACAGACCAAGTTCCATGTTTTGTTTACTGCTTGGCTCAAAGTGTAAACAAAAAAAATACCAGGCTTAGTCTACCCTTAAGAGGTAGTCATGTTTCAAAATTACAGCTTATTTATGTGATGAGTTTCGTTTGTATTTTTCCTTTTATGAAAATAAACAACATATTCAAGGAAATTCCATGATACAATTTTTTCCACTGTTTTTTTTTTTTCTGTTTAATTTTAAAAGCATACTAAAGTTTTCAACGTGTCCACCCGACAGTTGGTCAGCATTACGTTAAAATGTTGTACCACAACGTGACACCCATTATGTAATAATACGTTACTAGGGTACGTGCATCAAGGTAGAAATAAACGCAGCAATCGTTGGTCAGTCTCTGATGAGCCTAGTATAGAGGTGAAACCGGTCAGACCAAAGCTCCAAGATTAACACTTTTATGACTGTCAGAGTTTCTGACAGGCACCACAAACAGGCGTCTACGCTGTTGTGGCACTTGCGTCGTATTCACTGTGCTTTTAATTTGCTACATGTCTGTTGTGAAAACTGACCCATGAACTTTTCATTGATCACAACATTTGTCTCCAGTTGATAATGCATGTCTGTGAAAAAGTGCTTCCATCACTTGGTATATCTTTCTCCTGATTATGTGTTTCATGATGCAAATTACCAATTTGTGTGCTTCATGTGAACTTTAAAGCCTCTCCCCCATGAATTAAGACTTAGTTAACAGCTTTCGTTGACATACATTTGGTCTTAAGCATCCAGCCTAACCCCCAAGGAAATATCTTGACCTGGTGCAAGTTGTCTGCATAAGTCTTGTCTACAATTCTCATTCAAATTGTTTTTCATTACTGTTGAAATTACCATATTATCCCTTTTTAGTGCCTATGCCCCCCGAAGTGCCCCCTTTTCTGGTTCAAAATTTAATGAAATACAGTGGTACCTGCTATTTAAGACCACCCTTAAAGCCAGACAAAAGTGGTCACATATGACAGGTGGTCTTTCACTGCAGGAAATATTACAAAGAAATTAAAGGCCATTGTCTTGAAATGGCGGTCTTAAAAACTAGTGCAGTCTTTCACGAGAGGTGGTCTTTAGAGCAGGTACCACTGTAATGCCAAGTTTTGTCCATTTTACCATACGTTTTATGTTATTGTCAGGTAGAAAATGATAGATATAGATGTGACGTTGAGGCTCAATAAATTCCTAGGAACCCAGGGTGCTAATTAGGGACAATACGGTAGTTGAAAACACTGAAGCAGACGACATTTGATGGCAGCTGATTTTGGTTGGCTTGAAGGGGAAAGGGTTCACCTCAGGTAAAGGAGAAGGGAAGCACACACTGCCATGGTGAAGGGCATTGTCACAACCTTCATCTTGTTCCATCCTCCCAGCATCTGATTTAATTCACACCCACCGACCCAAGTGGATATTCATTTAATATTTTCCACATGCAGAATACATGGATGTCAACTGAATGAAGGGAAAACATTTGTTGATTTTAAACCCGAATCATGACATCAAATTGACTCCTCCAGATGGGCTAAAATTGAAACATAACCATTCGCATCTGTTTTGTGTGGTAACAATACTCCCTGCCCTTGGACATATGAATGGGTCATCAGTGCTTCCCTTGGTTCCTGAAGAGGTGCACAGAGTATAGAAACTGGTTGACCTAACCTCGGCCATCAACAGCCAATTGCCTTTGGAGCTCATGGTGGAACCTTAGGGTCATGGGTGGTTTTTGTCGGTTTTTGAAGAGATGCACGGAACATTGAAACCGGTTGAACTAGCCTCGACCATCAACAGCCATTTGCCTTGGTAGCTCCTATTGGAACCCTGGGGAGTTAAAAACTTCTGAAGACTGAACACTCACACAAATGCTAGGACTCTGAAAAAATTAGTTGGAACGTTCACTTTGTCTGATATGGCCTGTTAAAACTGTACCCAATCATTGGCCTTGTCTGTGAGAAAACCCTGCTCCTGAATCGCCAGCCTTGCTCCAGTGTCCGTGTCTTCATGGAGCAAGCATCGCTTTCTGGAATTTTCATTATATTCGCCCCTTAAGGGAGACCAGCCCTCCTATAAATCATAAAAAATGTATGGTTGGGGTGGCCTTGCAAGACAGGGGCAACTGTATGCAGAAATTTATTTGTAATATATCTATTAGTTTGTTATGTAATATTGCGTGACTGGGCACTATTAAATGGACAATATCATTTCAGAGTGTATTTTTGTGTACCAGTCAGCATGGGCATTTTGAAAGTTTTTTACCGTATTATCCCTTGTCAGTATCCGTGTTCTATGGTATTATCTCTTTTCAGTGTCTACGTTCTATCATCTCCCTATTCAGTATATGTGGCCCCATAATTGTGTTTGCCCACTTTTCCAACTGAAAAGCCTAAAATCCTATTCAATAGAGTAGTACCTCTCTGACAGATCACTCCATGGAAAGACCATCTGCCTTTTTAAGACCACATTCACCAGGTCCCTAAGTCGACCTTTTCCATTTTATTTTTCCTCCATTGAAAGACAGCCTTCCTTATGTAAACACTTTAGGACATGTCCCGTGGGTAATCTCTTAAATGAAAGGTCAATCTATTTAATTACGTGTTGGTAGTTTTGGTAGAGTTATTGGTGTACTGTCAAAGTAATGATTCCTGACTAAGACTCGCCTTACTTTGACTTTCTAGGTGCTTGGGAGGCACGTAGTAGTGCTAATGCAGTGATCAATTCAATAGCCATACTGGTCGCATGTTAGTTGTTCTATTGGAATATCTGCACACTTAATTCAATTTCCAATGTGCTGTAGCTGGCCAGTTTAAGCTTTCTTTGTGTCAATACGTCCAGCCCTGTAGGTTGTGTATAATATTGGCAGAAGCTGCCCATTCAGAAACTCTTTGACAGTGAATGGTGAAATATTAATATAAAGTCTTTAAAATACCCTTTGTGTGTTTGTTTGAAATTTTCAAACCAAGATGGAAGGGATCTGATTAATGTTAATTTATTGGCCAAGTGACGTATTTCTTAACAGCATTAAAAATAAAGTTATTTGACGTGTCTGAAACAAGTTGCAGATCTGAAGGACAAGTCAAAGTAATATTTTACTTGTCCAAACATATTGATGTATAGGATATATAAGTTTATGAATGTCTGTAAGACACCCCATGTGAATACAAAATAAAAATGTAGGTTAAGTTGATTGTTGCTTTACAAATAATATATGCATACACTATTTTGTCAGATGGCATATTTGTTTGTGATATTCCACGATGTCCCATTGTGATTCATGCAGTGTCTATGGAGTGAAGATTATTCACATCTAAGGAAGTGCTCGTAAATAGAAGTAAAAATGTCCAGAAATTTAGATGTGTCTGGATCACTGAACCTATCTGCATGTATATGAATGAACCTATATGCAATACAACTTTCCTGTGCCCCAAGTTTGATTACAATTGTGCGAACAGCTTCCCTGCACATGCTCGTAACCAAAGACATCTCCAGCATATTTGTGTGGAAAAAATATTTCCCATCAAAAGAAGTGTTGCATTTGGAAATTTAAAGTGGAATTCACTTTACCTCGTTCAAACTCTTGTGGCTTTGCTGGGGAAAGGACGAATGATGACAGGAGCTCTGCTGAGACCAGGCAAATAGCAGTGATCAGACAAAACTGTGTGTGACATGTTTCAACCCAAAAGGGTTGCCTGCTTAGCAGACCTAGGGACTTTCATTTTTACCTGGGACCCTAGTTGATATGCTGTATGTGTCTGTGCTCATGTATGCTGCCAATTGAAGGCTTTGTTTTAATTATGTTACCATGTAACTGATCTTTTCAAACCAGTGTTTGGAAATATTTATTTCCAAATTTGGAAAAACAGCTGATGGGTTTTGGGCCAGCCAGTGTCAAATGACAAAGCCATTTGGCAGATGAATTGTAATGTTTTGCACCTGACGGCTTATCACCCAGGTGAAAGAAAAGGTCTGCTACTGCTGTGGTGAATATTTCTTTCAATTTTTGGTTTTTTTTTGTGCACAAATGAGACAATAAATGAGCTAGAGTAGAAACGGGATGCAGTGAAAATTTAAAAAAATAATCACAGCAGAACACAAGTGAGCTCATCTTGTTATGAAGTTGAGGCTTAATGGCTGAATGGAGATTAACTGATCAATGTGATGGCAGATACCATATACTTGTTTACCAAATGGCTCAATGAAGCGTAGTTGACTGACATGATGCCCAATACACTGTTGTACCTGTTTACCAAATGGCGCATTGAAGTGCATATGATCAATATGATGGCAGATACAGTATTATTCCTGTTTAGCAAATAGCTCAATGGAGCATAATTGATCAACATGATGACAGATACTGTATTATTTCTGTTCAGCAAATGGCTCACTGGAGCATAACTAGTCAATATGATGGCAGATACAGTATTATTCCTGTTTAGCAAATGGTTCACTGGAGCATAATTGGTCAATATGATGGCAGATACCATATTATTCTTGTTTAGCAAATGGCTCAATGGAGCACAATATTGATCAATATGATGACAGATACCGTATTATCCCTGTTTAGCAAATAGCTCAATGGAGCATAATTGTCAATATGATGGCAGATACTGTATTATCCCTGTTTAGCAAATAGCTCAATGGAGCATAATTGATCAATATGATAGTAGATACTGTATTATCCCTGTTTAGCAAATGGCTCAATGGAGCATAATTGATCAATATGATGGCAGATACTGTATTATCCCTGTTTAGCAAATGGCTCAATGGAGCATAATTGATCAATATGATGGCAGATACAATATTATTCCTGTTTAGCAAATGGCTCAATGGAGCATAATTTATCAACATGATGGCATAAACCATGTTATTCCTGTTTAGAAAATGGCTCACTGAAACGGAATTGATCAATATGATGGCAGATACTGTATTATTCCTGTTTAGCAAATGGCTCACTGGAGCATAATGGATCAATATGATGGCAGGTAGCATATTATTCCTATTTACGACCCAGGATACTGAGGGGCTGTCCATTGTGTGAATCTGAGGTTCAGATTTATCCTTTGAATATTATAGCTTTATTTTTACAAAATTAATGTTGAGAATTTTAGGCAGTTATATATTTCTACATTTTTCTGGGTTAAAAAAGTGGGAGGGATGCTTTAGGAGGCGGGGGCCCCAGAAGGCATGATATTGTATATGTACACGGACCCACATGTAGCACATATTGCATGCTGGGGTCTGTATGAGTGGGTCAGGTCTTGACATTAAGGTTTTTTACTGCTTACCTGACCACCACTTTTGCCTCCATTTAAGGCAATGGCTTAAATCAACATAGGGCCCAGAATTTTTGCTTGCTCTGACTCAAAATATATTTGTCCTGGACAATAAGGCACGTCACAATGTTAAGCCCTTTTCCGTGCATCCATAATTATTGAACATGCTGACATCATACCTTGTATTCTTATCATTTGGGAGCACTTGTGCATTTACAAATGGGCATCTTACTAGGAAACCAAAGAAAGAATTCTGAACTAATTTTTTGATAAATCAAAGTGTAAATATTGGCTAAGGTACCACCACGTTGTCTTAGTGTTGTGAACAAGACCAGTTTGTTTTGTCTGAAATGAAGTGAAGTTAAGTGAAAAAAAATACTGAATGTTAATGTGCTTGAAGTGAAAACACATTGCATATTTTATTCTACAGTTTCACTTTAATTTTGTGCATCTTTTTGTGTCTGGCTTTTTATATTTGTAAAAATGTGAATCTTGAGTACAGAATTATGAAGTCTATGAGCGAAAATTGTACAAAAAGTAATTCAGTTAAGTTATGATGAATATACCTCATTTATTCTAATTATAGAAAACAATACATGTTCTAAGTCAAGCTGCAACTTTTTATTGCATATCTCTACATATTGAGCACAAACTGAACATTTTTGGAGAACAAAATCTTCTCTGCATGTAGATGTCATCGCTGGAACTTTTATGTTTTGCAGTGTAGGCTTGGACTGTTAGGCTGTCTGCTAGCTAATGCTGATGGGGGTGGGGGTGGGGGTGGGTGGGTGACCAGTCACTGATCCAAGAATGTTTGCATTTGGATATGGTGCTTCTATGAAAATTAAAACTACTTATACACATATACTTATGTATATTAATACTATGCTGAGGGGTCAAGAACAAGTATTTTCATTAACCCCTTCCGCCTTGAATTAAAGACTCCAGTCATCAGCTTTCCCTGGAATGCGTCACGTTAATCTTGGTAAGTCTCATCTACGATCCTCATTGAAATCGTTTTTTTTTCTTACTGTGCAAATTAGTCAAAAAAAAGCAACAAAATAACCATAAAGCAGACAAGATTTAACCACCAGCCAGTTTTGGCCGGTATAAGGGGGAAAGGGTTAAGCCACAGAAGCATGTGCAACACATGCATGTTGTATCTGTACAGGTAGAACAAGTTACAAGTTTTACACCACATGAATAAAAAAAAAACACATGCTGCATTTGTAGAAATGTGATCAACTCTACCATGATACCTGCTTTAAAGACCACCTGTGACAAAAGACTGTGTATCTTTGTAAAACAACATTCTGATAGACCATATTTATGTATTATGTTTACCTGTTATGTAAGAGAACCTGCCACGAGACCACTTTTGACTGCCAGAAGGGGTGGTCTGTATATAGAAGGTCCTGGGAAAGATAAACTGTTATCAGGTTACCGTCCTCGAGTAACGTTGGTCCATCCATTCCATGGCACTTTCCATGAGCAGTCCTCTAGCTTGTGTGCGTGTATTCTGGTGGAAGGCCTCCATTTGTTCATGTATGGACACAATTTATGCACATGTATTATGCATCTCAATTTCACATCAGAAGGCCATATCAATTTTTATCCACCACAGTGTGTGAATATAGTATTCCCTCTCTTGAAGAGACCAGTACATTGATACACCACGTGGCTTCAGAGAGGACATGTACAAGGTCGTTGGTACTTCAATGTATCACTTAACATGCTGTATTTAGAGACCGCTTGCTTTAGGGGATCCTTTTCGGACCCATCTTGGGGATGGCCTCTGAAAGAGGGAAATTGGTAACTCTACAAGAAGAACATTTCAACTGGTGGAAAAGAAAGTTTATCCAGTGCTGCCACCTATCCTGAAACATTTTAGTCACATATTTGAACAGTTCTTCACGTGTTGTACAGTGACAAGTGGAAATGTCACCTGTTTCCGGAAAGTGTGCTGTCTCAGCTATTTGTGCACCTGTCTGAGACGTGGATTTGAATTTCAGGATTTTTGCCGAAGCAGCAAAAAAAAGTAGTGCAAGAGACGCAAACCACGACAACAAGGTGCCATGGACTCCACTCTGATCTTTTACCTGGCTATTGTTCTACTCATTCTTTTGACACTGGCTGGGACTGTATATCTTCTGTACTCTGGCTTGCTGTATCCAATACAAGTGGATACTGGGAGGCCACCAGTAGACAATGTGGTTGTTGCGTACAAGTTCAACCAGGGACCTTACAAGGAGTGTGGGAAACTGTTTGATGAAGTGTGTCGTCTGGCTCCCGAACAAAAGTCGATCGGTGTATACTACGATGATCCCAAACAGGTCAGTATTGTATTTTTTAAAGTAGCTGCATAAGGCCACATTTCATGTTGGCATGTCAGATAAACATATTCAGATAAATGCATGGCATGTGCTTGTCATTTTGTGCCCCCCCCCCCCCCATGTTTTATTGCCTTGTTCACACAATAGTCCATGGAGTGAAAGATACACGCTTTTATACTTGAAAGAGACTTGACTGTTGCTCTCATTAACATAAAAGTGGGTGGTGAGTCAGTCAAACTGTATTAAAAAGCAGAGATGTTGTCAAGGTGTCCCCCCCCCCCCTCTCTCTCACACGCACACACACACGAACACAATTATCATAAATCAAAATGACAGTATTCATATGAGAATTTTTTTCCTGTGCATGTTGTAATTCACTTTCAAAGCCACAAAAACAGATTCGTTGTGTGTGAGGTACTAGTGAACTGATGCATGCAATATGTGAAACCCCCTTGTGTTATGTGCTGATGTGTTTATCAGCACATTGTGTGCTCACTGGAGTTGTGAACATAACACATGCAGATTAGAAAGAAAGATTGCAGGGTGGAAAATGAATGAACTCCAGGGTGCTGGTGCATTTTGATTGTAGTCGGCAACACGCCCAGACTGTAAGTTGTTGGGAATGATATTCAACCCGGGTCAAGTTCTGCTTGGATGAAGATCTAAAACTGCTTACCCTCAGCATTTTCCCTTGTTATAGCTACAATGCGCTTGGCAGACTGGTGCAGAACAAGTCACGTGTGACAAACAAGTGGATTGAATACTGTCAATATCCATATTATGTCTCCCCATGCAATGAACTTGCGAAACTTTCTTTTTTTTCTGTACTTGTTTCTTTCACTTCTTTAATATTTTTGGTTTCCATGGAATTAAAACCCAAATTTTTACCCCAACAATTGTTGTTTATAAAACATTTGATTTTGAGTTCCACCTCTGGCACAGACAGATTCTGTGAAGCTTCTCAGTCAATTAAGTAAGTTTTTACAAAACTTGATCAGCATGACCTTGATTTACTTTCTCAAGGTCATGGAAGAAATACATTTCAGTAAATAATTGTTTTCTTATGGTCATTATATCTGAACTTGCACACATTTAACAACATATGATTACAGGAATATTATACAGATGAAAATCTTATGACATGGAGTTATGGTGGCACCACTGGTGGTAATAAATGGAACTATCATCATGGGTATCGAAAGTACATTAAATGCATTATTTTGATTATAAATTGAGATGGAAATGTAAATTTTCACCAAATATGCATATGACCAATGATCAACTAAAAACAAAAATTGGGTGACTTTGACCTATTTTCAAGGTCATTTAGGATGTAGTAAAGGACATTGAATTGGACATGTTAAGAATGAGAAGGCTAACAATACCAAATGTACCACAAGTGTGTATTGTGTATAGAAGTTTGATATTGCGTAAGATGGTGGACTTTGACCTACTTTCTATAGGTCATAGATGGATTACATTTCCGAAAATGAATTTTATGTTATGGTCCTTACGTGTGACCATGTAAAAATGTATCAATATACCAGTAGAAGAATATTATGCAGACAAAAGTGTATGACGTGGCCTCATGGTTGCGCCACTGGTGGTAATAAGTGGAACTGGCACCATGGGCATTAAAAGTACATTAAGCTCATTATCTTGATTATAAATTCAGATGGAACATGTAAATTTACACCAAATATCTGTAAGGCCAAAGATTAACTTTTGTAAAAAGAAAAAAAAATAGATGACCTTGACTTATTTTTCAAGGTCATTAAGAACATAGTAAAGGACACTAAATTCTTCATGTTGAGAAATAAGAAGGCTAACAATACCAAATATACTACAAACGTGTATCAGTAGAAGTTTGATATTGCATAATATGGGTGACCATGACCTACTTTCTCAAGGTCATGGGGGAATGCATATCAGGAAATGATTTTATTGTGATACCCATGACATAATAAATTAAGATGGAACTGCAAAACTTACACCAAAGTATGCACTGGGCCAATATTAAAATTTTGTAATTATGTCGTCTGACTTGATCTATTTTCAAAGTCATAAGGCAATGAAGAAAAGGATATTAACTTCAATATCTTGATAAAGAAAAAGGGGAATGACACTGAATGTACCACAAATGTGTATTCATGGAGAAGTTTTGATGTTGATTCACATGGATGACCTTGACTAACTTCCGAGGGTCATGGAGGAAATACGTCTCATGAAATGTATTTTTAGTGGTGGTCATCATATTATATGATTCAGAACAGGATGTATTCATATTTAAATACAGTCCTAATGTAACACCTATTGAGCAAAAGAGGGAGCCACCTGCATCAGGACAGATACATGTATTTAGCATGGTCAAAAGTACATTCTCAATTAAATAAACAACACGAACACAGAATAATATTAAGAAAATGTATTGACATATATTTGAAACATAAAGGATGCTTAAATTGATAAGAAATGGGCTCTCTTTTGGTTGAAAAGGTGTTATTTATGGATGTTTATGAAGTATGTAATAGAAATCTGCCATGATCATGATGGATGCAACAGTCTGTTGCCCCAGCAACACAGGAAGTGAGCAGGATCGCAGTTAAATATGAATGTATCCTATTATATTGATGCAGATCATATAGTTACAGGTGTATTGGTAATATATTTGGGTGGTTCAACAAGTGGGGAAGTGATGGAGTACATTTGTCTCATGCAACCTCAGAGTGGATTGATCTATACAGGTGGCACAATAGGATGATATGGGACAATGGCAGGGGGTGATCAGGCACACATGTATTTGGGTGGTGCAACAAAAGTGTAGGTTGATGAAATGGATGCAGGTGAAAAGATACAGATGCAATCATGCGACAGCAGGGTGTGATTGATCAGTGGGTATTTGTAAGTTCTTGCAGTAGTCAGACCAGGCGCTGTGTCTTGCAAGGAATATAACTCCTTACAGCGCCAACCTGGAGTTGAATTTTAACTGATAATAACTGAGCCCGATTTTTACCCCTTTGCCGCAGGTAGCAGAGGACAAGCTGCGCTACATAGCGGGCTGTATCCTGGCAGAGGGGAGTGAGAAACCCCACCCGGGACTAGAGGAAACGCTGACGCAAAAGGGATTCAAGGTGGCGACATTCCCTCACGTGGCCCGTGTGGTCAAGGCAGAGTTCCCATGCAAGACCAAACTGTCCATCCTGCTGGCAGTATACAGAGTGTATTCACGCCTAGAGACATACATCCAAGTAAGTTCACAACCTTCAACCCACTAGGAAATTGTTTCTGTTAGCTGTGCCTGGTGATCTAGTGTCAACTAGTGCGATTAACATGTTGCATACTGTAACGCAGTGCACTACAGTGAAACATGTTCGAGATGACCTGCCTTTTAAAACCACATTTATCGTGTCCTTAGTTCTAACTTTTCCCTGTAATTTAACCACCTGGTTTATGTGACCACTTTTGGACCTACCCTAGGGGTAGTCTCTCAAAGGAGGGATATATATATATATATATATATATATATATATATATATATGTTAGAGCCTGACCGAACCCGAACAGCTGAACCCGAGCTTACCGGGTTTCAGGATTGAAGCCCGGCTCGGGTTCAGCGTTTACAGTCGCCAAACATTCGGGTTCGGCTATCACTGTCAATGTTGGCAATAAAGTTAAATAAAAAGGTCAATGAGGCTACTTTTCATACTTGTATACACTTAAAACAATGCAACAAATGATACTTTGCCATTAAGTGTGTCACATGGGTTCCATTAATCGCCTTAATTACATTAACAATAGTAATGCCCCAGTGCCAAACGGTACCAGTTATAAACCCCTGTCAAACGTTTTCATGTTTGAATTGCACATACCGAACCCGAACGATGCCCAGTTCGGGATTGGTAATGTGTACGGAGTACCGAGTACCCGGTTCGGTTTCAAAATGCATGCTCTGTCAGGCTCTAATATATATATATATATATATATATATATACACTCCATTGTATTGCCATACTGTATTCTATTGTCATTCAGGGCTGGAATTACATTTAAAAATTTGAAAAGCTGAGTGGCATTTGAACAGTATTTATAGGAGTAAATTCATCAATGGCTGCTTCAAAATGTCAAAAAGGTCAGCAGGATCTCATTTTTGAGCATAGGATAATAATGTTGGACTATTATTTCAAACACAGTCATTGCTTGTGAATGTGGAACCTGGGTCAGGTGCAGTTAATGTAATTTCATATTTATGCATTTCATTTTCCACAGGAGCACGGCCTGAATGTTGACGTATGCGTTGAAATCTACGACGGAGATGTGATAAAATTCATGGCCCCTCTTTCTAAGCATGAAGAGTTCTATGTGCCAGAAGCAACAGCAAGGGGTGAAGATTGCCGGGGAGAAGCCAGCAATTAAGCCAGAGAAACGAGCAATTGCGGTTTTTGAAGAACAACATGATTATTTCTGCCTGCCAGCACACTGACTAGCTTCGTGGAACCAGAGCTGTTGCTGACAAAATAATTAAACATATTAGCATTTTTGGCTGGAAATTAATATAATTTGGCTGGAAATTAGTATAATATTTTATGCTTACTGTTATGCTTACTGGTTTTTGAAGAACAACATGATTATTTCTGCCGGCCACCACACTGACTAGCTTCGTGGAACCAGAGCTGTTGCTGACAAAATAATTAAACATATTAGCATTTTTGGCTGGAAATTAATATAATTTGGCTGGAAATTAGTATAATATTTTATGCTTACTGTTATGCTTACTGGTTTTTGAAGAACAACATGATTATTTCTGCCGGCCACCACACTGACTAGCTTCGTGGAACCAGAGCTGTTGCTGACAAAATAATTAAACATATTAGCATTTTTGGCTGGAAATTAATATAATTTGGCTGGAAATTAGTATAATATTTTATGCTTACTGTTATGCTTACTGGTTTTTGAAGAACAACATGATTATTTCTGCCGGCCACCACACTGACTAGCTTCGTGGAACCAGAGCTGTTGCTGACAAAATAATTAAACATATTAGCATTTTTGGCTGGAAATTAATATAATTTGGCTGGAAATTAGTATAATATTTTATGCTTACTGTTATGCTTACTGGTTTTTGAAGAACAACATGATTATTTCTGCCGGCCACCACACTGACTAGCTTCGTGGAACCAGAGCTGTTGCTGACAAAATAATTAAACATATTAGCATTTTTGGCTGGAAATTAATATAATTTGGCTGGAAATTAATATAATATTTTATGCTTACTGTCAACTCATATGTACTCTCAAGCATGTAATTTTCCAATTCCCCCCCCCCCCCCCCCTCCCGAATTTTTCATAGTTGGATTTTTTTGCAATTAATCCTCTGTTGGATTCAATATCTACATGTCAAAATAATTCTCAAGTCAAGTTCTCCTCAATGGAACTCCTGAGGGGGAAAAAAATTGGGCATATTTGTCCCTGGGAAAAATTATGATTGAACAGCTTGTGGTCCACAGAAAACAAGACGTGTTGATGTGTTTAATACCATTTTGTACCAAAACAAAACAGACATTCAGTTTGACCTGTTATATTTTTGGCCAAATGAAAAATGGTGCTGAATATACATATACTTGTAAACATTGTACTTTTGTGTGTTTTTTTTTTTTTTTTACAAATAGGACATTTTTCTGTTGGTAATTTTGTAAATACATGCAGGCCTCTCTGAAGTATCTCGTGCTTTACTGGTTGTGCATGTAACAGTTGTTGGGTGAATGTCTCTTGTCTGCAAAATTTATGAATGCACGTATAAATTGCGTCTACAGAGTTCTAGTGTCTGCCACCAGATGGCCATGAAGAGCATTTTAATCTTTGAAATTAGTTATTCAGTTTTGAATACAAATAATGATTAAGTTCATAATTTGCTATATTTCCACACTAAAAGCAAGCCTTGTACAGTTTTGAATAAGGCTCATCCATAATCTGTTTCCCGATAAAAAATGCATTTACATGAGAAGGACCACTGTACAGGCTTATTGCTAAATACTTCATTTTGTTTCATTGCTTGTTGGATGTGTGTCAAATGTTAAAAATACTTTCTTCTTTGAAGTGTGTAATCTATGTGGCTGTCCTTTGGAGCAGAATATAAATCTGTGTCTGTCAGACGTCCAAATGTTTTTTTCTGGTCATTTTCACTCTTGTTACATAGGAAGAAAGAAACAAAAGAGTTGGCTCAAATTTGCCAGTTAAGAGTCGCATACGACAAGGATTAATATTGTTGATCATGGTTCAAAATCACTGTGACCTCACTATAGGGATGAGGCAGTATGGTGTAAGATGGAAGCAAATGCACAGATATATGGACAAATCTAAAACTATTCACATTGCTTGTTTTCGATCGTAGAATTGATCTTTTCCAAAAAGAAAAAAAAAATGGAGCTTGTATAAAAAATCTTGTTTGCCTTAATCCAAAAAGGAAGAAGTATGAAATCTTTCATACCTGCTATTGAGACTAGTCACTAGGATAGCACATGCTAGTCAGCAAGTAAATTGACATTTCAGTTGGTCTTGGGTCTTTCAGCTTTCTGCTAATGTCCATTTCAATTGCACTTTGAATTAACTCTTTCAGTGCCAATTACGCCTTAAGTCAATCTACTTAAGTCAGACAAGTCTGTATTATCATTGGGGTTCCAGATTCGTATTCCTCGTGAAAAGACCTGTCATTCAAGTACCAATATACCTATAGTTCTAGAGAGAATACCCCAGGTCAACAGCTTTCTTCAGTGCGCATTGCACTCAATGCGCGCCGAGAAAACTGTTGACTGAGTCCAAAATTTGACACTTAAAGAGTTAAATTCTCCAATGTATTGCTCTTGTGGTCTGTGTTCATTCATTTTAAAGACCTGTCCATGTGTTGCCTAATTGTTTTGTATCTGTACCACATAACAGGACAATTTATTGACTGAGGTTTACATGTACATGTATGAACTTTCAAATATGTACTGCCCCAAGGCAGAATTGTACTGATTATAAGGTTATTTTTTTCTCCCGTAAATAGGGCATTTCCCAAAAAAGTGGTTTGGCCAGTTGCTACTTTTCTAGAACTTACATGTTTTTGTACCGATGCAAGTTGGTCATGATTTTTTATCCCAATTTGGCAGTCGTCCATGTACATTTGATAGGAATGGAAGGTGGTCACTTGCACAACAACTGGCCCTCTGGAATATCTGAAAAAAGTCCACTCCATGTCACTCTGTCCAAGTTCTAGCCAGAATGTAAGAGATGAGGTAAATGATTTTACCTGCTTTTAATCTTATTTGTTTGATAATGGCTATATATATGTGTAAAAATATAAGGCTCTATAACATAAATTTTCTGGTGCTCCACATTTTCTTTTATGGTCAGATCGGTGTCAGATCGGTGGGATGATTTCGTTCTTTATTTACACCCTAAAACTTGAAAAGGGGTTATTTGAAAAAAGTTACCAAATGGACTAAAATGTCTGGGTAGCCTTGACTAAAAATTGAAAAAGCCCATCAAAATTTTTGGATGAGCCATGAAAAGAAACAGGAAATTTATTTTATATGGTCTAAATTCAAACATGTTTTGTGCAGTAAGTTTGCCGTGTTACTTTAGACACTTCAAATGACCTGATTAACTTTATTTACATTTTCACATGCCAGGTATACCACAAGCAGGATTTTGTAGAAACGTCATTGCAATGTACCTTAGCTTGGTCACCACCACATTATACACTAGATGGCACTGCTGTAGTGACTGATTGTGTAACTCCACCAGGTACTAGCCATACCTAGTAACTTTTGAATTTGGCCAAAACAGGCTAAACATTATAATTTGTGCCAGAAAATTGAGAGAGACAGGAATTGTTCCATCCATTGAATTGATATTTATTAATTACTACCAGAGGTGAAATAGTTCTGGTGTACTTTGTAAATATTTCATATTAAATACATGTAACAGTGAATACTCATTTTATTTAGTCTAAGATATCTGACATACATGTATTCACTTAATGACACAAGTATTGAGGGACTTGTTAAGGCACATTTCTTTGCTATTTGAATTATTTCTCAGAGATATTAAGATATCTTGACATATATTGGAGGGAACAGATGGTATCATTATAATGAGGTTTCACTGTACCATGAAAATTATCTGTAATTGCATTTGAAAATTGTATCAAAGTATTAGTGAACATGTTTTTGTACACAGGCGGGAAAATTGATGCTACACAGTGACTTACAATCTCCAGTTATGGCATCACTAGTAAAAGTCCGCTTCATTGATTGTTGAAATATTTAATGATGTGAACAGTTGTTTTGTTTTTTGTTTTTTTGTTTTTGGTAATTGAAACCTAAGTTGCATAGTTATCAGGATGTACCTACATTCCATATTTTCATCACTGTTGTTGATACTATTGATGAATAGTTTATGTTGGACATGCGCTACGTGTGTTGCACCCCATCTTCCCAATATCAAGGGCTTGACCACTACCTTGGCCATGGCCAAGACCCTGATACATGTACACCAGTGTTCTGTGAACCAGAGTACAAGTTTAATTTAATATTTGCAGTGAAAATCCAAGGTTAACTTTTTTTGTCATGGATCCTGAATGAAAGGTCCTGGAGAGTAGATACATTAACGCACGGGGCATCCTTGAACTAGTCATTTCTATCAAATGCTGCCCTAAGCCTGTCTGGCCTTTAGACCTGTGCAGGTCATCTGTCTCGCATGGCTCCCTTTTGGATGCACTAAACATACCAAGGTTAAAGGTCAGCTGAAGTGTGTGATTTCTGTCACCTTTTCAGTCAATATTTTTCTTTCGGACTAGTGCCCAAAATTTCTTTGTGTCTTTGGTTGCAATTGATTAAGAATGTATTGTAAAATCTATTGTAAAAAGAGCTTTCATTCTTTAACTGTTTTAGTGCCAAGTTTTGGACTGAGTCAACAGCGTACCTGGGCATAATTTGGGTGCACTGTGAAGAAAGCTGTTGACCTGGGCTGTTATATTCTGTGGAACTGTAGTCATGCTGGTACTTTAATGAAAGGGCTTTTCATATGGAATATGGTTTTACAGAATATAATTTTACAAAAGCAGAAAGATAATCCTGATGCCTTGCTTGGAAAGGCACCCTGAGAATAGTGCTGAAATGAATGTCAACAAGCCTGTGTACTTTATCATATCAAACTCTTCCACGTCACATTTCTTTCGCAATATGTGACGGTGAAAAGAAAATCTGAAAAAAAAAGCTTGTAAGGATTTTTTGAAATAAATTAATGGAGGTACTCCTGTCTATAATATTGACACATTTAGAATTAGAACTTTGACCATGAAGGCACTTACAAGGAACACTGTCAGGTGCAGAGAATAGCGCAATGTAAAAACAAGGGCTTTAAGCGATATTCATAGAAATCTTTGAGTAGGCTTGAAATTTCTGTAGAATAACATGAAAGTCAACCACAAAGCTCAAGACAGAACATGCACAATTACTGTCTATGATAAGTTGTGTCTGTTTTCTTTATTTTTTGTGCGAGAATTTTTATGTTTATATCAAGTATTTGATTGATAGTAGGGCAGGACGAGTTGTACTGTTTGGTGTGGTGGCAGCAGGTGTTTTCTGTGTCACGTGACATTTTCAGCTGATAGGTGAAGTAGGTTTTGTTTATCCCGCCAAATGTCTCCATCTGTACAAAGGAAAGTTGCCTGTAGTGTCACCTACAGGCAACATGCACCACTGTTGAGGGGGCGACAGTGATTTAACTGCCACTGGTTTGTACACTAACCCCAGGAGCATAGCCCAGTTCTTGTTGTGTATGTGTGTGTGTGGGGGGGGGGGGGAGGGGGGTAAAAATGAGAACTAGCTGGTATTTGTAGATGTATGGACAGTGAATAGAAATAGACATTCCAGGTGCTTAAAGTTGTAAGTGAAAGCTGTACCATTATCGACACCGATTTATACATTTAGACAACAGTAATGCACATGCTTAAGCAAGCCATAATCATAGTTGAATTAACCCCAGTAAGGCTTAGCTGCAAAGTGCTTCTTGTCTATATTTTCAAGTAAGAGTTGCTCATCAGTGTTTTGTTATACATTCTGCTGACTTATTAGTTTTCAATATAATTATTTTTTAAAATTTTGATTATTTGTATGTGATACTGAGAGATGCCAGTTGTCTACATTTAGGTTCACTGTGAAATTTAAGACACAAGGAAGCTGAAATACTAAAAATAAAAAAATTGAAAAAAATAAAATAGCCTAGGTAATGGGAGACATTCCCAGTGTATTCATGTCTGAGTTGGCAGTTTCTGTATACATTTACTTTTTATATCATTGTTAATGTTGTAGAGTTGTTGATTTGTTGCTTTTGTTCTTTGGACACAGATTACATTAAAAGCCAAGTGATGATTTTGTGAAGTCAGTTGTATTTCTATTTAATGCTGTTGAGGGGGCGACAGTGATTTAGAGGTGTGAAAGTTGGGCTCAGAAAAGAAAAAAAAATATATCGGCTCATAAAGAAAAAAAAAGTATAGTGCATTTTATTAAAGACTTAAGTTTAAGACTGTGGAAGCTGTTATAAACAGATTCTAACTGTATAATTGCCCAGGAACAAAGGACGATAGCACAGTGTTACCTGTATGTGATGATCCACATTACATGGTGGGTCCTATGGTTCTCATTGAAGTACCTTTCCTGTTGCTTCTATTATAAATGTCCGCTCATCGTAAGGAAGTTTTGCTATAACACCATCTACTCCACGGACGTCTCATCAGCGGTATAATGAAGGGGCACCGTATCTATAACAGCCTACCCCATAGACCCCATCATCATTGTTATGTTGAGGTCTATAGCACAGTCTACCCCATCATCATTGTTACAATGAGGTCTATAGCACAGTCTACTCCATAGACCCCATCATCAGTGTTATAATGAGGTCTATAGCACAGTCTACTCCATAGACCCCATCATCAGTGTTATAATGAGGTCTATAGCACAGTCTACTCCATAGACCCCATCATCAGTGTTATAATGAGGGAGCACTGTATGTATAACACAGTCTACTCTATGGACTTCTCATCAGCATTATAATAAGGGAGCACTGTATTTGCTTTTAAGACATTCTGTTGTGGTAGACAATGTCATATTAAAGCATTTTTGGGAACAGAAGGGGTCTTATGACAGTTGGTGGTGCTGTGTTGGCCCTGAATAAATTAGTATTTGTGGAATGTAAACAAAATAAAAGCCAGTCTTGTTGCATATTAATATTGAATACGTTCTAGTGAATATCACTAATTAACATTTAGTAATTAAGCTCAAGGTTTAATTGTGACATTGCAAACTTTACAACTTCACACTTACGTTATGTATGTGTGTGAAAAGTCCACCTGTACATTGATGTTGAGAAAACACAGCTATAGACAATAAAGCATGGCCTGAAAAAAAAAAACCTAAGGAAGAATTACTGTATATGTATTGCATATGTATTTATTTTTAGCTCAGCTGACTTTCTAGTCAGGCTGAGCTTTTTGGAGACTCGGCCGTCTGTCCATTCACAATTACATTTTCGACTTCTTCTCCAAAACTATCAGTCAGACTAAGTTCAAGCAATGTACCTTGGGTGGCTCTCTACCAAGTTTGTTCAAATGGTCATGCCCCAGTGATTTTTTATATTTCTTTGGTTCATTTTTTGGCCAAATCTTAAAAAAAAAAATCTTCTCCAAAACCACTTGGCCAATTGCTTATGGAAATTTCTGGGAACCTTGAGACCTTAATTTATTCAACAGGTGACGCTGTGATTTTTCAAATATTTTTTAAGTAAAAAAAGTGTGTTTTTGCAATTTTTGACTTACTCTCCAAAACTGTCACTGAGATTATGCAGAAACGTGGTGGAAATGTTCCTTGTAGAAGTGCAAAGAAAGTTGTTGACAAGGTGGTGTTGCTGTAAATCCTTAATTTTTAGCTGAGCTGACTTGTCAGTCAGCTGAGCTTTTAGAATGATCTGTTGTCTGTCCATAGTCTGTGCATCCAAAATTCACATTTTGGACTTTTTTTTTCAAAATCATTGCCCAGATTCACTTCAAACTTGGTGGGAATGTACCTTGGGTGGGTCTCCACCAATTTTGTTCAAATGGTCACGCTTCAGTGATTTTTGCATTTTTAGCTCAGCATACTGCTAGTCAGGCTGAGCTTTTAGGAGGCTCAGTTGTCTGCTCATGGTCCATCTGTCTGTCCGTTTACAATTACATTTTCAACTTCTCCAAAACAATTGACAGATTCACTTCAAACTAAATGGCAATGTACTTTGGGTGGGTCTCTACCAAATGTGTTCAAATGATCATGCTCCAGTGATTTTTGGATTTTTTTATTTTTGTATTTGTTTTTGTTTTGTTTCGTTTTTTGCAGGCAAATCTTGAAAAAATCTGTTTCTGTGAAACTACTTGATTTGATATCACACAGCAACACTCCTATAGACACGAAGTTCTTAATTTGTTCACCAAGTAGCAAGTAATTTTTTTCTGTTTTTTTTCTGATTTTTTATGTGCTTTTGCTATTTTCGACTTCTCCAGAATGTCAATCAGATTAAGCCGAAACTTGGTGGATATGTACCTTGTGTGGGGTTCTACCAGGTTTGTTCAAATGGTCATGCTCTAGTGATTTTTGAAGAATTCTTTAGTTTTTTTTGGGGGGGGGATCTTAAAAAATCTTCTCCAAAACCGCTCTCCTAGTTGCTTTGATATCAAACACGACTCTCCTAGGGACTCCTAGCTCTTAATTTGTGCACCAGGTGGTGCTGCATTTTTTCTATTTTTTAATGATTTTTTGTGTGGCTTCACTACTTTTGACTTTTTCTCCTGAACTGTCACTCAGATTAAGCTGAAACTTTGTGGATATGTTCCCTATGAAGGGGTCAAACAAAGTTTTTCACTAGGCTGCTTTGCTGTAGATGGCTGATTTTTAACAATTTTTTCAACATTGGTACTTTACAGGAAATGCACCCTTCCTATTGATTACCATGTTAGTCAATAGGTATTCTATTGCTAAATCTCATGTATTTTCTCCACCAAGTAACATTGTTCTTTTTAAAGTTCTCTTTAAATATTCTTCAATTTCTCATGCTCCAGTAAAATTTATATTTTTAATGAATTTGAGCACCGGCTGTTCACAGAGCCCTGTATTTTTTTATCTCGTCTTTTGGATTCCAAGGAAAACCTACAAAATGATTAACTAGCCATCAGTTAAAGATCCCAGAGCTATGGCAGGATATGGACAGAGGTTTTGTTGTAGGTCTGATTTTGTTTAACAGCTGAATCCAAAACTAATGCAAAACACCATGATGTACATTATCTTCTGCATTCCTATTTTTACTTGAATTTTGCGTGTTGAAAATATTCTTGCTGATACAATGTAGAAAAGATCTGTTGTGATCGCACCCCCAGGTCGAGTTTTCCTTTGCAGGGGTTGGACACATGGCCCCCAACCCATGTTAAGGAAAGTTGCTGATTGAGTTTTTTTCCGACCAAGAATGGATAACATTGTTCAGAAACCACCATTTTAAAATTGAAAGGTTTTGGATCGTTTTTTACCCCTCAGCTCTTATAGGCCCTAACAGTATTGTGATAGCTTGCATCTGTGTGTATGTCTGTCTGTGTGCCTGGAAGTTCTTGTGTGTGATATCTCTGGAACCAGACAAAACAGTTGCTCAGCCAACTAAACGTGTGTGACCTGGGCCCAGGACACTGACCTTGACCTGATTTCCTTGTAAGAGTCAACATAACTCAAGAACCAGATAAGCCAAGATCAAAATACTTCTACTGTTGATCAGCCTTGGAAGAGTCTATAAAGAGCTGGAAGGCCAATGACCTTGACCCAATTTAAAGAATCTTTTATCTTTAGATATTTGCAAACAATATTTCGAGAACCATATAAGCTAGGATCACTTATCACCTCTTTAAGAGTATAGGTCAAGTTAGAAGAACGATGACCTTGACCCAATTTCAGAGTAATTTCTTCGTATGTTTTTGCTGCCATATCTCAAGAAATGGAGTGGGGTGAGGGGTTTTAAGGTGCTACAGCTATAATGTCTGAAGAATGATGTGCACTATGCGTTTAAACAGACCCAGACAAAACGGGTTGAGACAGCTTTGTAGTGTTAGACTGTAATGATCTGATGGCACATGTATGCTTGTAGGAGAGGACTGTTTTCACAGCTACTCCCTCCTCAAATTAAGGAAAAAATTGCTCCAATAATGTGACACCATTTTGTGTCTGATGCAGCAATAATGGTTCCCTGCTGAACAATGTTATGCTATGGAGGAACAAGAAAAGGTTTAGCAAGAGGATTATGACATTCCTGTGCTCAGTTGCTCGTTTGTGCAAGGGTTGAAGTGACCCCGTGACCTTTGGAACTAGGCTAATGTCCCTATGTCCACTCCAAACCCAGCCCCTCCAGAAGACCGTCATACAGAGATACCAAAGTCCAAACTCAAACAGTTCTCAATTATCATCCAAATACTGGGTTCACTAAACTGGCGTTGGGGCCTTTGAAATTAGGTCAAGGTTACTCCTATGCAGTCTTGTTTTGGCCCTATTACAGAGGACCATATGCAAGTACTAGCTCAGACAGTTCTTGAATTATCATGAGGACATCAGTGCAGTAAATAGTTATCTCGTCAACTATTGACATTGAAAATGTGCAGAGTGTAGCGTTATCAAATTGAAAAAGTACCGTAGGCCTACACATTTTCTTGTCCACACACGCAAAAGAAAAAAAATAGGTACCAATACTTCAAAATAAGAGCTTGTTCACTGTTCCTTACGTCGTTTATTTCAAGTTGACGTGTGGACATTTCCACTTTTGTTCTAGATTTATAATGCAGTTGTAACTTTAAGAGATAAGCATTTTAGCATGTGATAAAACCTACACGTAAAATTAATCCGGGGCATACATATCCTCGTGTATTAACCCCCCAGTAAGGATGAAATATTTTAGGAGTCTATGGCATATACAGATCTAAATGATAATGTCATCTCTATTAATAATACAATTATGGACTTTTGCTGAGGTCACTGGTTATAGTTTTGTGGACCTGAAAGAATAGGCTACTAACCGAGGTCAGTACTCTTCTTTCAGGTCCCGAAAACTTACCAGTGAACAAAGCAAAAGTAGCTCTTTCAAGATTACCGTTAACATCATGAAGTAAATAAGATAAAAGTCCAACTTACCAGATTTTTATTTATTTTATTTTTTTAAAGTGACTTTGAGATGGAGTCATCAGATCAGCGGAATCGTGATATTGATTTGGCCACACCTAGAAATCAAGACGATTCCTCTGATCTGGGGACCACATCTAAAGTCATTAAACTATTTTCAGCTTTGCCTTAGCTAATGGGATCAAAGCAATCTTGAAAACGTTTTTCCTGACCATAAAATAATACGGGTTATAGAACGGATGGGCCTGGTACGGGAAAGCGTTGTCGTACTGACCCAAGTTTGAATATTCCAAAATGGGCCAGGTCCCATTTTGGAATTCAATTTCGGCCGCGGCCATATGGGAATCGTATACAGGTTTGTCAACGCCCAATGGGTAGATCTCGATAAGACGGACAAAAACCCCAATCCAACGGCGGAGTATGGTAACGTTAACAACGCAAGCTTTTTGCTCTCTTGTATTACCGACTTAATTTTTACTTCTATCAGCCTTTTCTCTTTTCCACTCAGTCTCATCCACATACGTACTTCGAATATTCAGCCACATTGTGAACTATTACTTTGTGAGTAGTAGAAACAAACTTCACATGAATCATGGATAATGACAATCCCGATATTTCAACTCAATTTGGAGGCACGGCCATGAATTCCCTTACTCATAAACTTAGTCCACACGATTCCGAAGAAGACGAAATCCAGGATGAATTAGTAATATTTCTCCCTACTTTAACATGGACGATTTAGTTAATATTCTTAAAACAAAAACTAATCAATTCACGATATTAAGCTTAAATTGTGCTTCACCTAATGCAAAATATGATCAAATCAGGGTTCTCACTGATCTTTTAAGGGTGAATAACTACCTGTTTAGCGCAATCTGTATTATTTGCTGTTTATTTAAGAAAGTGTTATAGATATAAAAAATCTGCCAAAATACCAGGTGTCAGACATATGGGCAGGCCAGTTTATCGAAATCGAAAGTAATTCCGTACAAAAATTCCTCATTGGTAATGTTTATAGACCTCCCAGAGACATAATCGACAATTATAACTCCTTCATAAATGAATTCACTCCAATACTTGAATTGCTGAGAAACATAAATAGTCCAGCAATAATTGCAGGAGATTTCAACATAGATTTACTTAAAATTAATGAAAAAAATATTGTAAACACCTATTTTGACATAGTCACTTCACTTAGTTTCTTCCCACAGATAACATTACCTACCAGATTATCTCAAACATGTGGTACTTTGATTGACAATTTTCTCCTGAAGTTAACAAACTTGAAACACTCTCCTTTTACAGGCTTTCTGACATCAAACATATCAGATCATTTTCCATATTTCATATCTCTTGATTGTGATAAAGTTTTTTTCTTCCAATCCTAAATATGTTCAAATCAGAACCACTACGCCAGAATCTTTTAATAATTTCTGTCAAAAATAAGAGCATCTGACCTATTAAATAAAATAGACAAAAAAATCCTACTTCAAATCCAACGGAAAATAATAATTTGTTTGAAAGTATATGTAAAAAAGCTATGGAAAATAACTTCCCCCTCCAAGATGGTAAAATTTAACTAACATAAGCATAAAAAATCTAGTTGGATTGCTCAGGGCATTATAATATCTATAGCAAACAGGGACAGGATGTATAAAGAATTCAAAAAGACCCCTGTTGATACAGAAGAATATAATCAGCATAAAATTAACTTACACACTTATAATAATATTCTTAAAAACATTAAACAAGCTAAGAAAAGTTATTACACCTCCTGTTTCACTAGATGTAGATGAAACATTAAAGATACATGGAACAATATTAAAGAAGTACTGAGTAAAACCAAAGAGAAGTCAAATTTTCCTGATGCCTTTAAGGTATATGATGAAAATATCTCTGATAAACAAACAATTGCTAACAATTTTAACAATTTTTTCTCTGAGATAGGTCCCAAACTTGCTGCAAAAGTAAATCCCCTAAATAACAATGAGTTCCAAGACTACCTGAGCACTCCCTGTGTGCACAATTTTTCATTCACACCAGTTACAGCAGACACTGTAATTAAATCCATTGACTCATTAAAACCAAAACAAGTTGTGGTCATGACGGTATTTCTGTTAAACTATTGAAAAGCATAAAAATGAAATCAGCGATACTATAACTATTATTCGCAACCAGTCTATTGCCACAGGGATTTTTCCAGGCAATTTGAAAATAGCTTAAGTCATACCCCTACACAAAAAGGGTGATTTGGACCTTTTTGACAATTACAGACCTATTCCCCTCTTACCAAGCTTTTCAAAAATCTTTGAAAAAGTTATGTTTAATCAACTGAATGATTATTTCAAAACACATAATTTATACTACAAACATCAGTATGGGTTCAGAGAACTGCATTCTACAGAGCTAGTTTCTGTTGAACTAGTCGATAGGGTATTCAATAGCATATATAAACAAGAAATTCCAATTAGAATTTTTATGGACTTATCTAAGGCTTTTGACACGTTGGACCACAGG
This sequence comes from Hermodice carunculata, assembly GCA_964020975.1. NCBI lineage: Eukaryota > Metazoa > Annelida > Polychaeta > Eunicida > Amphinomidae > Hermodice > Hermodice carunculata. Next base: position 944,893 of record CAXHWN010001660.1, read on the forward strand.
ATATTAATAAATAAATTACGATATTATGGTGTAAATGGTGTAGTACTGGATTTACTTGAAAATTATTTAACAAATCGTAAGCAATATGCAGAAATAGGTAATACGAAATCAGATCTATCGAACATTTCTACTGGAGTACCTCAGGGCTCAATCTTAGGTCCTCTGCCGTTCATTATTTATATAAACGATTTACCATCTGCATCTAACCTTTTTAAGCCTCTGATAAATGCAGATGACACTACTTTAGTCAGTACTCTACAAGCTCTGTTTAAGTCTGATATCACCCATGGGTTAACTTTAAATACAAATAAAATATTTACATGGATGAAGTTAAACAAGTTATCTTTAAATGAAAATAAAACCAAATTTATGATTTTCCACAACCCACAAAGACAAGTAACAATCCCACAAATACAAATAAACAACATAACAATTGAATGTGTTAATGACTTTAATTTCTTAGGAATGCAAATTGACAGGCACCTAAATTGGAACAGCCACATTGACAAAATCTCATTGAAAATATCAAAATTAATTGGCATCATGTACAGACTTTAAGAACAGTTTTCCAGCAACATCCTAAAAATAATATATAATTCATTAGCATTACCACACTTGAACTATGGCGTGTTGCTTTTGGGGACATAAACACTCCAGAATTGCTCTACTTCAAGAAAAGTGTAAAAGGATAATCAACCATAGCAAGTTTAACGCTCACACAGAACCAATCTTTAAAGAACTGAACCTACTTAAAATGAATGATATTTTTCTCCATCAGCAACTGAAGTTTTACTTTAAGTATATCAACAGCCAAGTACCAGAGTACTTTAAATCATTTAATATAAGACTAATATCTAATGTCCATAATCATAATACGAGAAATAGAATTGCTACTTTTACAGAAAAAACTAATCTTGTTAGCACGGAAAAATTTCTGAGACAGATGATTATCAAAACCTTAAATGATACTCCTGTCAACATAATTAACAAGGTTGATACTCACAGTAAACACGGCTTTGCCATATATGCAAAGAAATACTATATTAGTAAATGTGTTGCTACCTGTTCTATTCCTAACTGTTATATCTGTAATATTCCTAATTTGTAAGGCCTTTAACAATCCTTCATTTCCTAATCAACATACATGCAATAATCATGGTTAAAATTACAATAAATGTATTTTTTTACTACTTTCAGAGTAATATAAACTTTCTTTTCATCTCAATAAAAATTGTATTGTAAATCAATTTGGGTATTAAGAAGGCTTCCATGATAGCGGTTGTTCCATGGCCTTATGGGTGTCTCCTGACCACGATATGTTACAAATGAGTGTTCTGTACAGAACAATGGTCAAATAAAGGTTGTCTGAGTCTGAGTCTAAGTTTTTCTTCCCATGTGGGTGGAGTGGAATGGGGTATTTTTAAACAAAGAATAAAGATGAGATAGATGGATTTTTATAGGGGAGATTGCCCCAAATTGCAATGAAAAGTCTAAAAAAAAAAAATTAAAAAAATAAAATTAAAATAAAAAAATGTGGGACACTCCCGCCAAATGCCGCAGAGAACTGACAGGTATGGGGAATCATGAAGTAGGCTGCTACATGTTTTGATGATACATAATTTGGTTCTTGACCGATAAAAAAAAAGTAATCAAACTGAGTTGAACACTATTTGCATAGACCTATGGACGGTTTTATTGAATATTTGGGCTAAAATAGATCATTTACTGTCACTTGACCCAGCTATATGCTAGTGGCAACCAACTGGATCTTTTCCCAACAACTGGTCGCATGCTTGATCTCGTATATACAGGAACATCATAAAAATCAAGTTAGTATCACATATATCTGCACATGCACATAAAATGGTGTGTTAATATAACAGGTCAGTGATCAGAGGAAAACAGTGCCTGCTAAATCTGCCCTAGTTCCAGGGAACCCAATCACAACGCCAACAATAACAATGGGTTGGGTTCCCTGGGGCTACATCTGCCCATGGATCGATCGACAATTCATGGGGGTGGGGGGGGCGACATATCCGGTATCTGATGGTTTTAAGTGGCCAAGGGCTACTTCTGTCATTGTTGTGATTCAAAGGAACATTTTTATTATTCTACTTCTTTAGATTATTTTTCATATCTTAACATAAAAGTTACTTAGAATTGTATAACGGGACAAACGATTATTTGTAAACATACTCGGAACTATCAGTATCAGACATCATGCATCTGATCAGTCCATAATTACTCCAAGGTCCAACGTGGGACAGATTCAAACGTGGGTCAGAACATTAACATCTCGAAGATCAAGTTTTGATGCCAAGTTTCACGAGGGAGTATATCTCCTTAGCATTCGGGATTTTTTTTTAAAAAGCTTTAGCAAAATAATAAAACATTTGCACGAAGATACTTGCAGCAAGTATCTTGTACCTGTGTGCTAGTATCTTGTACTGTGCACAAGAAAGTGATTTAAGAAGTGTTAGACAGATGGCAGCACATGCAATAAAACTATGCTGGAGTTGTATCTTGTTCATGCTGAACGGCCTTTCGTTGACCAGCGTGAGAGAACTGTGCTCCGGTTGAGTCCAGGGAGATGAAACCTCCCTGATGAGCCCTACGTGTATCTCAGTTCCGTGAATTCGTTCATTATGTTGTTGGCCTGATGTTTTGCTTTAGGTTATTACTACGGTCAGTAAATGGTAAGCAACGAGGTTTCCCAATCAGGGACCGCTCTGCCCATTAGCCAATAAACCAAATGCTAATGTTTCTTGAATTTGGCTAATGAAATGTGTGAATGGATAAAATATTTTAAAATGAATTATTAAAGGGCCAGGACAAAATCATTAATTATGCTAATATTTCCAATTTTTGTTACAAAATTTTGAAGTCTAGATATGTCCCTGCCTAACATAGGCTATATTGGTTTACAATCGCTCCCTTTGTTATGGCGATTACACTTTCGTTTTATATTCACGAGTCAATTTGGGATTTATGAACAAAAATATTAGTACGAGTAGCCTGCACAAAGCAAGACGCCGCCAAGGAGGCCACTTGTCAGAGAGACGGCACTGAAACATATTTTTAGATTCACTTCTTTGTATTTAATAACACACGGGGGCTATGTGCAGCTGTGAAATTAAAGTGTGTGTGTCAACACACACTTTTCCGTTTTTCCTAAAATTCTTTTTCTTTCTTTCTTTCTTTCTTTCTTTCTTTCTTTCTTTCTTTCTTTCTTTCTTTCTTTCTTTCTTTCTTTCTTCCTTCCTTCCTTCCTTCCTTCCTTCCTTCCTTCCTTCCTTCCTTTCTTTCTTTCTTTCTTTCTTTCTTTCTTTCTTTCTTTCTTTCTTTCTTTCTTTCTTTCTTTCTTTCTTTCTTTCTTTCTTTCTTCTTTTCCGGCAAATTTGCCCGAGACTTTCTCCGACACTATTATACATAGAAACTCCAAACTTGGCATGATTCTACCTCCATACTAGGAGTTGGACCTTTTTATACGGAGGAATGAAGATGTTTAAAATCATGCAAATTAGGGGTGTTTGAAATTTTAAATCTTGAATATCTTCAAAAGTGTAATAGATAGAGATGTCATTCCAACTTCTACTAGAGAGTTATTGACCATTGCGCATCTAATGAATTTAAAACAGAAGTTGCAGCAATTTAAATTATGCCAATTAGCAGCATTCGAAATTTTCAATCTTGAATATCTTCAACACTATAATAGATAGAGATGTCATTCCAACTTCTACTGCGGGGTAGTTGACCATTGCGCACCTGATGAATTGAAAATAATAGTTGCAGCAATTGAAAATATGCTAAATAGCACCATTAGAAATTTAAAATCTTGAATAACTTCAAAGCTATAATAGATAGAGGTGCCATTCCAACTTCTTCTCCTGTGTTATGGAATAGTTGCACATTGCCATACCAATATGATTTGACGACACACACACTGATTTGCTTTGCAGCAAATCATCTTTCCTAGTTGTTACTTATTCTGCATGGTTGATAGTGTGGACTGTGTTGAAAGTAGGATGCGATTTTGCATATAAAAACAACAATTACAAAAACAACCATCGCAATTTTGTCGCAATTCACAATCAAATAATTCACTATTTGATATGATGACGCCAATGTCCAATGTGTCAATCAAAGGCAGTTGAGGGAAATATAAGCCTCTTGGGGTATCTTCCCTCCAGCTGAAAATTCCTTATCTGTACTTCTATATTTGGAAAGTTGTACATGCAAATTATTACTTTGCATTTGGATAACGATCTGCAGCAACAAAACAATACAAGGCAGTTTTCTTTTCATGTGTCATCAAATCAGCTATAAACAACTGCAGAACAAAACAAAAAGGTACTAGTAATAGAAAAAAAAAGCGAACACTTATGTCATTCGGTTTAGATTAGTTCACATTTGTGGGTCGGTGCCATTGATCTTGCAGTGGTTTAACTGCCTAATATTGCACGGCAGGCCGTGCAGTATCACAGGCTGATGACGCAGACATTAGGGAAGCACAAACAAAACATGAACTGTTCAAAGCTTTTATTTTAAAAAAAAAAGGGGCGTTCTCTTTGAGACTTCCACAAACGTAAGAATGACTGATATAGGCTTGAGATTAATTAACTACATGCTAAATGTCCATCAATATCAATGGCTATCAACAGAGACAGCATTGATAAAAAGTAGCCTGGTTGAGGCTCGATTATTTAGCTCAATTTAACTATGTAAAAATATAATGCCAATCAATGCAAAAACTAAGCACACATTAAAGTTGCCTAAATTAGGCCGAAAATTGGCTCGGTGCTAAATGTCCGTGCGGCATTAAAGCTATGGCGATCGTGGTGGGTATTCATTCCTATCTGACTCTGGCTTCTAAGATAAAAGTTGACTAGAAAAGAAGATTTGCTTCAAAGTAAATATGTGTACTACAAAGGAATGCTGTTATCTTGAACAAAAATTGAAATTGGAAAAGCTACATGACAAAAAAAAAAAAAAAAAAAAAAAAATTGAAACTGTAGCAAAGTAAGGCTCTTGGCATGAAAAAGATCTACAGTTGAAAGAAAATGCCAGACAGGAAGAAATAATTCTGGACAAAACAGAATGTCAAGTGCCACAAAGCAAGATTTGGTTGTATATTGAGAAAGTCAGCTAATTTTTCTTTTCATTTCAACTTTGATTATTTATGAATCACTGCTGACACTACAGTATGGACTGATGACAAAATAGTCACCATATGGTTGGATAGAAGTGTTATGTCTGACATGAGTGTGAACAACAAGTCCAAGTGATGTACACATACATGTGATTGACTGCTGATCACAGATCATTTCCTGTTGTATGTCTGGTCTATCACAAATATGTACAAGTCTGCTATTGTTGCTAATACTTGGCATTATTTCAGCTTCACTGATTGGGCCACACATTGTTCAGAGATTCCAGCTTTAGTGGCGTCTGAGTGGTAAGCTTGAGACAAAATTGATGATGGACAAACCAAGTATGTAAAGTCGGAATGACACATCTTTTCATAATAGTTTGGAAAACAGACATTCAACACTTCCAATTTTCAAGTTTCCCTAATTGGTATAAATACAAATTCTGCAACTTTTGTTCGTGGTACACTGGATGCGACCACAGCATAAACCTTTGAATTGAAGTTGGAATGACACCTCTATCTGTAATAATTTTGAAGATTTTCAACATAATTTTAAGCTTTTCTAATGACCATAGTTAACATATATTAAAAGTCTACAACTTCTGTTTGTGCTTCATTGGATACACTTACAACACAAACCTAGTGATTCAAGTTTCAATGGCACTTCTACCTATAATAGTTTTGAATATACTTAATGTTTAAATTTTCAAATGGCCCTAATTCGCATAATTTTCAAAACTGTCACCCACTTTATAGAATACGCAGACTTTATGTATGGAAATATAATCATTCGAAATTTGGAGTTTCTACGTAAAATAATCTGAAAATAAAATATGGGATAAATTTGCTGGTAAAGGAGGGGGGGAGAGAGAGAGAGAGAGAGAGAGAGAGAGAGAGAGAGAGAGAGAGAGAGAGAGAGAGAGAGAGAATTATATTACACATAGATCAGGTGCAGGCTAAGCTAGCTAGGTCCAATAATTCGTTTTCATTGGTTGTGGTCATAATTTACATTATGATAGGTGATTGGGGCAAGAGGCCCCCCCCCCCCCCCTTGGCTACTTCACGGCCTGCATGTCACTTGATCCCACTCATGTGTCTAACATGCGTAATACCTCACATGGTGAAACGTACACTTGCATACAAGTTTCAGTTCACCACTCAGGGGCACATCATACCACTACGTATTCTAAATTACCATGGGTAGGAGAATGGGGGCATCTTATCCTAGGGACATTTTGCCCCGCACCAATACTCTGCCAGGAGGATCCTTTTCATGTGTGTGTGCTTTGGATCGTGACCTCAATATTTTCACAGATATTAGTAAGAACAATTAAGTGATACTAGAAAAGATGATTTGCTCCATAGCAAATCAGAGTGTCTTCAAAGCTTATTGGCATGACAATGTACAATTGGTATTTCAGTACTACAGTGTTTTATCGGTACGATAATGTACAATGAGTACATTGTACTTCAAGTACAACAGCGTATGATCTGTCCGACAATGTTATGACAGTGTACAATGGACACTTAATTCAGTCCTAAGTGTATGATTGGTATGACATTGTTACGACAGTGTACAATGGTCACTATAGTGTATGATCGCAATGACAATGTTACTACAGTATACAGTGGGTACTTCAGTACTACAGTGTTTGATCGGTATAACAATGTCACAACAGTGTACAATGGGTACTTAAGTACTGCAGTATATGTTCAGTATGCCAGTGTTACGACAGTGTACAATGGGTACTTCAGTGCTACAGTGCATAACAGATACAACCAGTTGGCGTAATCAAATGGTTTTCAGGAACAATGTTGGAAAGCCACACCTATCACAAAGCAGCCTCAGTGTAACAAGCTCTGAGTCTTAGTTCAATGCAACCAACTTATCCTTTGGATGATGGAAAATACTTTTTCAAATTGCCTCAAAGTACTCTAACTCAACTGAAGTTCAATTTTATTACATAAACCTCTGTGTAGTCTGAGCCGTACTAATTGGCAACATCTAAAAATAGAGCTCTGTTACAACTGAGGTACCTATTTTTTTTTGGGGGGGGGGGGAGTTGGAGGGGTGGCCCCCACCTGACTTTTTACCAGTGGTTGTGCACATGTGAATGAAGCTCCTTCTTGGATTTCACTTGTTAGTATTCCTTCCAATTAGACAACATGTTACTTAAAGCCACACTGCATCTTTCACCAGACCCCTACCCTATGGTTCCACTTTCACCAACATACCCGGTCTGTTGCTAGGAAACTCGCCTTGCCGCAATTAGAGACTAAGAATTCCTAGTCTCAGCCCCAATTCAGATCCAATGCATGTATACATACACTCAAAAACTGACTTTGCTTCATTTCACTTCATTTAACTGGATCAATCAGCTACACGGTCGCAAAAGATCAACCTTCTGACTCTCTTGCATTTTTGATTTCTCTCATCAGGTGTCATCACCTATCAGAGAGCTGAACAAATCTGTCTGTGTGCATATTTTTGAAGATATTCAAGATCTGAAATTTCAAGTGCCGCTAATTTGCATGATTTAAATTTGTGTAGCCTTCGTTACCAAATCATCAGATGCGTACTAGTCTATAACATAGGAGTAGAAGTTGGAATGACATCTTTATCTACATGTATAATAGATTTGAAGTTATTCAAGATTTAAAATTTCCAATGGTGCTACTTAGCATAATCTAAAAGGCTACAACTTTTGTTTTAGATTCATTAGGTGCGCAATGGTCACCAGCCCCGTAGTAGAAATTGAAGTGTCATCTCTAATATTTTTGATGATATTCAAGATTTAAAATTTCAAATGCAGCTAATTAGCATAATTTAAATTGCTACAACATTTGTTTTAAATTCAATAGATGCGCAATGGTCAATAAGCCTGTAGTAGAAGTTGGAATGACATCTCTATCTATTATACTTTGGAAGATATTCAAGTTTTAAAATTTCAAACATCTCCATTCCTCTGCATTAAAAGGCATATCCATTGTCTGGAGGTAAATCATGCCAAATTTGGAGTTTCTGTGTATAGTAGTGTCCGAGAAAAGTGTCGGACAAATTCATTGGTAAAGTAGAAGGAAAGAACTTTTGGAAAAACATAAAAGTGTGTATTGACGCACACACTTTAAATATATTTTCCTCAATATAAACACGTGTAGGGAAAATAGGATACCGTCCAGCAGGACAAAACACCTTATACAGGGGTTGTTTTACCCTATGGCTAAAAGGTATGGGTTAAAAGGCCCCTTTGCATTATCATGATTGTAAGACAACAACATGTACGGATCAATGCATCTGACCGCCCGTCTCCGAGCGTGTGACCTCCCAGCTATTGTTCACCTTACCATGACCCTGGTAGCTCTGAATAACAGCACCTGCCCAGCCAATCACCCCTCTGTAGATGTACTTACTAACCCCTTGTTTGCCCCAACATGTTGTCCACCAAATTTTACCATGAAGGTAATACCATGGAGGAATAAACTAGTTTATTCCTCCATGGTAATACCTCCATGATCTTACGATCGTGGCCATAGTGACACATTGAAAATATTAACCTTTCCACGAGAAAGACTTTTTCCATCATTCAGTCATTTTTATAATTGAAAGGTGATATGAAGAGGAACAACTTAGTTATTTTACATGTATGGAGTGGTCATATGTGAAATTTGTCACAAAGTTGCTTCTCTTCAACATGCACTTCAATGAAGGTAACCACATTGTTAACAATGTTTGTCGGAGGCTGAAGCACATGGCTAGAAAAAACAACAACAAAAAGTTACCTTGGCCTTATTTGTAGGTCACTGATATCAGTATAAGGCATTTGTAAAGGCGACAATTGGCCAGGGCGCACGGGGGAGACATTGATTTGCTGCTGTAAAATCGGACTGTTCTGTTTGAAAAAAATGTTTTGATTCAGGACGAGACTCCACGTGTTTGATTGATACATTTATTAGCTATAAACTGAATGTAATCTTAATCATATAGTGGGTCTATGGTCATATAGAAAGACGATCAACACTGCTAGATCAGAATGCTGATATTTGTCTGATCAGTAGCCCCAAGGGACCTCCCCACGCTCTGCGAGCTTGCGGTTAGCTCCAAGGGACCTCCCCAAGCTCTGTAAGCTTACGGTTAACCGCTAGCTTACAGAGCGTGAGGAGGTCCCTTGGGGCTATCTGATCGGCGGATAAGACCAGTTAATAGAATATTGTAGAATGCGTAGTTTTTCTTAAGACCCTTTTCAGTTAATTCGTTGTAAAACAAAATAGCTCATGAATATTATAAAAATAAATGAACGGGCGGTCATAGCGTCGAGCTAGAACAAGCCAGGCCGCCAAGCGGCCCTGGAGAGGACTGAGGAAAAGGTCTTCCAACTTTCACAAGGTTCTGGTCGCATCCGGTGAAAAAAAACACACAGGCCGGGCAACAGCCACCCGAAACACGCAGGTACACTTTGATAACACTTGTTGCAGCTACGGCCGGGCAACGGTGTCGGAGGACCATGAACTGCCTTGGCAGCTGTGGTACAGAAGTCTTGGCGACATCCACCGGAGGGACAAAGTCGAAATTCATGTTTCGAATTCAGGGACCTGTCATTGTAACTATGAAAAGGATTTGGGAATCCTTCATTACATGCCATATGCAACAAACAAGAAGCTGCTGGCGACCCTATACTGAGGTAGTGACCTTTAGTAGACATTGATTTGATACTTTAAAAGCGTCGTGCCTCCAATTTACTGGGGAAACTTTTAGCTCAGCTTGCTCACTTGCTTAATCAGTGGATGCCGGGAAACTGGCGACATGGTTAATCTGGACCGGGGGGGGGGGGCGGTACTCTCTACTTTTTTTGATAGGGGCGTGCAGCTCAGATTTCCACAAACCTACCCTTCATCAGGGCCCCCATTCCAAGAAATCCTGGACCTTTATTAGTTCGGCCAGGTGGTCAACGCGATAGACTAGCAGCGTAATTATAATTATCACAGCTTGCAATTTGATCGCGGGAAGCGAATGAAAGTGATTGCCTTGACGGGGGGGGGGGGGGGGGGTCTTGATAAGGGCCGTTTGATATTTTTACGACCTTAGTTAGGGGCCCTAGTTTAAATATTGGACCTTCGCTAGGGAGATTCTTGGCAAAATTGATACCTTGGTTTGGGAAAATGCACGCAAAAAGTTACCATTCAGAGCAGCACATCCCTATTATGCTCGGTATAGGGAGTACCCCTCTCCCCCCCCCCCCCGATCTGGACCAAGACTCATTTACCTTGGAAGACCATCAGTACAACATATGTATGGTTGATTGACCACTGAACAATAAACTACTTCACAAGCTTACACCAAAGGCCTGCACACAGAACACTCACCCTTAATAAACAGACAGACAGAAGATGGGGAAAATAGAAAATCCACACATACAAACATTCACAAATTCGACTGCCACTCACCTGGCAAAACCACAAGAGTGCTAAAAGTGGAACAACACAGTCTCTAATTCTCAGGATAATTATGTCTGTGTGCCATCACAGACATATTGTTTTTTCTAGGAATTCTTTCTTATTTTGCAAATGAGGGCGAATAAAAGTTTTAAATCTTCAATATCTTATTTACTATAATAGATGTGGTTCCAAGTGTATAGGAGTTTGTTCATATCAAGGCAAAGGTCATCTCAAATGTCAAGGTCATGTTAAGGTCAAAGGTGATTTTAGGTCAAAATGTCATTTTAAAGGTCAAGGTCTACTTCAAGTAGAGGTCATCTCAAGGTCCAAGGTCATTACAAGGTCAAAGGTCACTTTCGATGGTGGCTTTCTTCCAGCCATAACTTGGTCAATTTTTATCCAATTTTGATCATGTTGGGATCAAATTGTAGTTATTGTAACATTGCATATTTCGAAACTTACATGTGACCCCTAAAGGTCCAAGGTCAAGGTTATTTGGACATTTGAAAGTTTCGCACAGTCATAACTCGCCCAATTTCCATCCAATTCTAATCATGTTGGACTTAAAAATTGTGGGTATTGTAACACTGTACATTTTTACCATGAACATGTGACAGGTAAAGGTCAAAGGTCATGGTCATTTTGACTTTGAAATTTTCATCCAGCCATAAGCTAATGGAACGTGAAGTACCAAAGGACAAAAGTTGTACCATTTAATATTAACAACTTTTGAAGGCACACAGACAGAATTGCTTTGAAGCAAATCTTCTTTTCTAGTTACTCTATTTTATTACTCGCAATATAACAAATGCCCAGCCTCAGACCCTGTGCTGTCTGAAGATTCTCGGGCAACACAAAGGTTTTATACCAACAATACAGCATTCCCTTGCTGCGTCGCCTAAACATGGATGCAGACACAGCTTCTGACAAGCAAAGTTAACCCACTTCCAGAATGATGAATCACAAAAGAGGCTTACTCATCCTAAAACATACGTATTTTTCCACTCCAAAAAGTCTTACTATCCATACCGCAAAAACACTGCATGTACACTGCATTATTCAGATCTGACAAACTTATTCTTTACAGAAATATCGAGTTTAATCCTGATTGTAACAAAAGTGCTTCATTTCCCCCCGGGAATTTAAAATACTACTTTCCTGGTACCGAAGAATTGTATGCTTTTCCAATTCCAAGAAAAGAAAAGGACCATTTTCTAAATCTAAGAAAATAATTCTCATATTTTCCCGGTTCCCAGTAATAATTCATTTCCCTTTTCCCAGTAAAAATGGGTTTCTCTATTCCCACGATGTAAATATGGTCCTTCCCAATTCCCCGTACGACCAACACACCCTCATATCTGACTTTTGGCTAAATCATGTCGACACCCCAGCAATTTTTGGACGTTTTCTGGAACTGCTTGCTTTGGAAGAACATTCGATGTACTGGAACAGTATATTTTTTAGGAATTATGAAATTTTTGATCAACTCACTTTTCGACTGCCTAAACACAAATACAAATCTATACGCCAATCGGGCAAACAATCAAATGATACTTGTAACCTGTGTGTTAACAACACAACAACGACAACAAAAACTGCTACATGGTCTCAACATTCTCCTCGGGCTCAGGAATAAGGCACGCTGACATGGCGCCATAATAACATTCATAACTTCTGGTATCAGACATGCATGAAAGGAACTCACCATTTTAAAATACCATATGATCTGTCTCAGTCACCACAACATTTTACAACCATTCCCACCTAATGTACTCAGACGCAAAAAAAAAACCCAAAACACATCAGACATTGTTTCTGGGGGACAAACGTGAACTCCACATTTTTTAACTTTCTGTTCCTTTGAAACCAATATTGAGAAAATCTATACTTATTACCAAGAATATAAAAACCCTCTGGTACTTTCGTACCTGTATCCACTATCGGGACAACCTTCTCTACTAAGCTCCATCTTTGACTCAGCGGGGCTCTTTATTGCTGTGCCCAGTGATGCTACTTAATTCATAGCCTGGGGCGACGTCAGTGTCTGATACAATATCCCTCTTCTGGGGCCCACCGTCGCCATCAATACTAACGTCAAGACTTTGTATTTACATTTTTTAGGTGATGCTTACGCTGAAAAAGCCCCATTATATATTGTTCATTACATTTATTCGACAAATTAACCATACGTTAAAACTAATTGCTCATATACATTTTGGATACTATCTCTTCAAAATATCCAATCGGGACTAACCCACAGGCTTGGCTGCCATTTTGAAAATTGTGGATTCCGCATCCAATGGTTTGTAAATGAAGCTGGTGATGGGACGATCTTGGGGCGGTTAAAATATATGAAACCAAAAGTATATATTTTACAAATATTCAGAGCATCAATAATGGTATGATATATGCAGTAGTCATGACTCACCTTGACATCCAAATCAAATGTATTTTTGTGCGACTGTTTTGCTATGCATTGCACCACATTCAAAATGGTGCTCTCCCCAAATGGTACCATGATTTGTATTGCCAGGATACCATGTCACATTTGGATTTGTCACTAACGATATTAACTGCTTCAGACACAACCAAGCGGGCAGATTAAAGTTGATATTGTTATATTATGTTTTGAAAGTACTTGAACGACCATTTGCTCTGGTAACTCGGAGAACGGACACCTGGAACCAAGCAAAACATTACGATTACGATCACCCAACAACCGAAGCTATGCTGTTTCACAGAACAAGCATGTCTATGCAACTATGCTGGTTCTCCAGCCCAAGTAAACCTTCCAGACAATTTGAAATAAAATGCTGTATTTGAGTTGACTTTGTAAAACAAATAAATATGCTTACCCTTCATATTGGACGTCGAGAAAATGAATGATGGAAAGAGAGATTTTTAAGGACTTATTCAATTTTTTCTAGAGACAAACTAGTAATCACAGATAAACAATCTGTGTTCACTCCAAATGACGGAACAGTAGATCTACCTTTACCACCAGTTTAGTAAGGCTATATAAAGACGAGCAGAAAGAAATTAGAATCGTCCTCTGCGGTATAACAAAGGCATTCGATCAAGTTTACCATCCAGCATTATTACATAAACTGGCCAATGCTGGTGTGACTGGGGAGCTCCGGGGGGTGGTTTCAAAATTATCTTACAAATCGAAAGCAAAGAATGGTTATAAATGGGGAATCGTCTAGCTGGGACTACATTGAGGCTGGTGTGGCTCAATGCTTAGTCTTAGGTCCGCTTCTTTTTCTCATCTATATAAATGTTAGAAGTGATGTTATTCACACTAATGTTTGTTTATTTGCTGACGACACTGTACTCTACATCTCAGTTGAGGATCCTGCATCAGCTTCCAATGAAATCAATGAAGATTTGCAATCTGCTTCTGGATGGTCCTGTGACTGGCTTCTGACATTCAATCTGAGCAAAACAAAGGAAATGGTAATAACTGGAAACCGCCATAGTGTGACCAATCCTGCAGTTAAGTATGAGGGAACAGCTATTGGTCTGCACATGTCAATTCTATTTGCACTGAAGCTATGAAAATGGCTAGAGTTTTACGTTGTCTGCAGAATAAACTAAGCAGGCGTTCTTTTGAGATGTTGTATTTTTCGTTCATATGTCCAGTCCTGGAGTACGAAAACGTGGTATTCACTAATTGTTCTCGAGCCAATGAAACTGAACTGGAAAATGTGCAACTGGCAGCGACCCGTGCAGTAATAGGTACAAGACGTTTGACCAGTCATAGTTGAATATGTAAGAAGACAGGATGGGAAACACTGGCTGTTGGAAGGGACACAGAAATAATTGTTAATGTACAAGATTACCGGTAAGATTACTCCAATGTATCTGGATAGTTTGCTACCGGAAACAGTCCAGAGTAGACAAATATACAACGTCCGCATGTATGCTAATTTCACTTCATTTCGAACCTGTACAGATTTCTTCAGTAACTCTTTTTTTGTCAACAACAAAACTGTGGAACATTTACCGGTTGAAGTTAAAAGAAATGAGTCTATATAAGAATTTTAAATTAAACTGAGTAAGGACAGACCAAAAGGCAATGATTTATATAATGTTGAAAAAAGGAAAGAAAATAAAATACTTGCACAGTTACGCATGGGATCCAGTTCCCTCAATGCTGATTTGTTTAAAATAGGTGCAGTTTCAATATCACAATGTTACCGTGGCACAGGAAACGAACACATTTTTCATTATTTTTCGAATGTCCACATTATACTGTACAACGATATTCTTTACATAATACAGCAATACCGCATGCACGTTTCACAGTTAAAACCTTGTAACACGGACCAGACAACTGAAATATGTCCGTTAAACTCGAAATTCACTATGCTGTTATTAGGTACATACAAGAAACAAAACGATTTACATAGCAAGTGTCATATTTATTTTTCCATGGTAGGGAACCACGAAACCCTAATCTGACTTTACTGTCTGTGTTGTAAGATGTGATGTGAATCTTTAAGATGTCTGTTTTTGTTCATGTGTTGTCCTGAAACACGTCCAGTATTCTTACATTTTTCTTTTCTTTTTTTTTCCTCACAAGAGGGGCATTGCCTGCTCCCCAATCGTTTTTTCTTTCTTTCTTTCAGGAATTAAAACAAGTCTAAACCGGAATGAATGGAAAGCTTTGTTCTACCCCATTGAAATTGGAGCTCGTGGATATGTTACAAACGATAACAATAAAAGACTCGGATCTCTCTCCGCATACGTTGTGTGCCATACCCATACCTTTTCAATATTTAAAAAAAAAGTAAATATTAGAAGTTTTACAATCTTGCACGCAAGCGGAAAACTCTGTTGGGAAAACCGTCCACTTTTTTAAGTACCCAGTCTAAGACTGTGATAAGGACCTGTGATTTTATACAATGATATCATAGACGTATACTCTTAAGTCTGGTAGAAATAGGCTGTCGAGCTACCGGTCAGTCACCTCTGCAAATTAAATCTACGATAAATATATTGATATAAGATTGTTCTACATACGACTAGATTATTTTTTTAAAAAATAATTTTATTATTATTTTTTAAAAATCGTAATACATTAGATATAGACCAATGTACATTTGCCCTGCATGCTGTTTTTACAGACACATGGTTTCTGGGCCTGGCCGCATCCGCCGCCAATTTATATGTATTTCCTTTGTTTATTAATTAATTAATTAGCTTATTTATTTATTATGTAAGATATCTTAAAGTACTTATACAACTGGATTATGTTCTTTCAAACCTTAATGCTTTAAATTAATAGAACATTTGCCCTGCATACTTTTTTTTTATAGACAGATGGTTTTTGGACCTGGCAGCCTCGACCGCCAAAGTACATGTGTGTCCTTTATTTTCAAATAAAGCGATATTTTACAACTCCCGAATGTGGATTATCATGAGATGATTGACTGGAGTGGTCTCCGCTCAGTCGGGTCAGCTCGACCCGCGGTCTCGTCACGCAAGGGATCACGGAAACCATGCCTCTCGAATATCTCATGATCATCTTCATTTTGTCGCCTTATAATTTATATCGTTGAGCTCACTGCACGTCTGACCTCACAGTGTCATACGAAATTGGATTCAACTTGAGATACTGTACATACATACATACATACACACACACACACATACATACATACATACATACATACATACATACATACATACATACATACATACATACATACATACATACATCATTTAAGGGGCGGATCCAGAAATTTCATAAAAGGGCGTAGGCCGTAGCTGTTTCAGTGAATGCGCGAATTTGGAACACTACAAGACCTGACCCGTCCTGAAAGCAAATTCAGATTCCAACTAGAAAAGAAGATTTGCTTCAAAGCAAATATGTTTGTGTGCCTTCAAAAGTTGTAAATATCAAATGGTTCAACTTTTGTCCGTTGGTACTTCACATTCCATTAAGCTTATAGCTGGAAGAAAATTTCAAAGTCCAAATGACTTTGACCTTTGACCTTTGACCTTCACAGGTCACATGTAAACTGCAAAAACGTACAGTGCTACAATACCCACAATTTGAGTCCAACACGATTAGAATTGGATGGAAATTGGCCGAGTTATGGCTGGGTGAAGCTTTCAAAGGTCTAAATGACGTTGAACTTTGACCTTTGACCTTTGACCTTTAGGGGTCACATGTAAGTTTCAAAATGTGCAGTGTTACAATAGCAAGAGTTTGAGCTCAAAATGATCAAAATTGGATAAAAATTGACGAAGTTATGGCTAGAAGAAAGCCACCATCGAAAATCTTGAAATTACCTTTGACCTTGAGATGACCTCAACCTGAACTGGACCTTGACCTCTAAAATTGGTCTTTGACCTTGACCTGACCTGGACATTTGAGATGACCTTTCCCTTGCTATGATCGAACTCCAATACACTCGGAACTGCACCTCCCATAGTATATAAGATATTGAAGATTTAAAACTTTAATTAGCCCTCATTTGCATAATTTTGAAAAGCATGACCTCTCATTATAAGAAGGCGAGACTTCATCTATAGAAGTATAATTGTACCCAAGTTTGGAGTTTCTGCGTATAATACTTTTCAAATGAAATGTCGGACAAGAGAGAAAGAAAGAAAGAGGTCCTAGAAAAACAATATGTCTGTGTGCCAACACAGACATAATTTATTGCATTCATGCTTGTTCTCGTTAAATGAAATCTAGTCTTTTCTTTTTCTTTTTTTCTTTTCTTTTTTCTTTTTTTTTTTTTTGGATAGGAAATATCTCTTTTGCAACGAATTATCAGTGCCCAGACGGCAAGTAGGGATCGTCTGGCTGTCCCACGGCGGCACACCCTGCAGTAGTCTAGTAGAGACGTCAGGGTTCTGGGCGCCCGCTCATGTGTGTAAAGGCTGAATGATTTTTTTCTCTGCTGCTACAGCTTTTCTTATTAATTGTTCATTCTCATCAGACCACGTGCATGTAAAACTCAATTCAGTCTCTGCTGTCTCTACAATGATCCTTGGTTAATTGAAGGCACACTGGCTTATAACACATTCACCCCAGCCAGCGGGTTGTCTTTTGACGTCAATTACATTTTCCCACATTGGTCCACGATCGGGGAAAACTCCCACGTTTTCATGTAATAAATGTGGCGCACATTAGGAGCTAAAAAAAGAAAAACAAAAACAAAACAAAACAAACAAAACAAAACAAAACAAAGCAAAGCAAAGCAAAGAAAAGCAAAGCAAAGCAAAGCAAAGCAAAGCAAAGCAAAGCAAAGCAAAGCAAAACAAAACAAAACAATATTCAAATAAAATTAACATTTTGGTTTTCAGATATCATTTCTAACCACCCTAAACATCAGCTTTCTAATTTGTGGGAGGGGCCTACCCATTTAATCAAGCTGACCAATAAGCTTCTTTCTTGTTTTGCCCATGCGCATCAACTTTCGGCCTATCAGAGACAAGAGTTTTCCAGAGCGTGGGTGGTAATAAATAGGTCATCACACGATTGGAGCTTTATCAGTGCTTGTAGCATCACCCTCGCTCCTGTTTCATCACTTGGTGTTAACCCTCCTTGGATTCAGGAGCTGTGAGAGAATCCAAAGTTGTTGAAAACTCGAAATTTAATTCCTTGTACGGCGAAAACATCAGCCTCCGGCGATGTCAGCGCATTTTTTTTCCCGAGAGAAGCCGCCCAGTACTGCTATTTCTTCGTCACTGATAGAACTGTTCAATGTTTCCTTACCTTATCATTAGTTTCATTCGGATCGGAAAAGAGAAAATGTAACACCACTTCACGAAAAGTTCCTGAAAACTTATATATAACAATTATAAATAACAGACCTGTGTCTCTTTGTGGTTGCAAGGATTTTTTTCTTCTGAATATTGTGTTTGAACACCTAGTCAACTTTTTTTTTTCAGGATAACTGAGCCATTTGGTCTCATCACCATGCACGGTTTTATACCTGATGATATTGATACAGGTATTGATTAGTTATCATTTGTGTTTCATCATTAATTATGTTTGGTCACGGACACGGACTACCAGAATAGGAATCCGCATTATTTTCTTAGACATTGGTAAGGTGTTGATAAAATTTGGCACCCCGCTGTTCTATATAAATTAATGAAAGTTGGTTCCGCCTTACTATATAAAGCAATGAAAGTTTAGAGTTTTGTGAATTGATTGCAATTACTGCAACGAATTCACTATATTCTGATCTTTTTCACATTAAGAATGGTCCAAAAACTGGAACATAACTTTCAATGCCTTAAAAACCGATTCCCTGCTTATCCCTCGGCAAACTAATTAATCTGGCTTCCCTCCGCCCATTGTTTTCCAAGCTCATATTTTGGGAGATGTTGCTCAACACAAACATTTTAATTAAACTAACTGATCCAAATAATGCAAAGTTGAAAATTTATCCTGGATAGACAGACCTTTAAGATTGCCTCATCTCATACTGTCTTGAATCCTGTCACTTTCCAAAACGGGTTTCCAGGTAGCAAGGAAGTGTGGGCTCCTTGGAGGTAGTCACCACGCCACCAGCGGACCACTCACGTGAACCAAGTTTGCACCAAAGACAACGAAATCCTGGGCATATTTAAACGGAGATTTGGTTTTAAGATAGCAGCTTAGGTAACTGCACAATTTTGCATTTCCTTACTGAGGAGTCGCTTAGAATGTGGTTCAGTCACATTGCTCTCAAAATCAGAGACCAGTCGCCAGTGATGCCCATGCTGAGACATCTTAACTGTCACTGATGTTTGGTGCTTGCAGTCGGCCATTTCAACCCCATGTACCTCAATACTGGATGTACTACGTGACCATTTCTTTGTCTTATCCCGGCCTTATCTCTATTCCAGGCCAACTTTTTCTTAATGTGCACTGGACAGTAAACTTGGCTTTCATGTCCCTGGTACGCAACCACGTAATTATGCATCCTATTTGCTACAGAAGTTCATATTCTTAGCACCCCATGTTAAACCAATGTGACCGCTCAATTTTTTTTCCTCCTGAGTATTTACTTTCAGAGCACCACGGGGATGTGTCGTATAAATTTAGAGTTTTAGACTACAAAGATGCAAGCTTTTACTCCTTTCCTACAGGAGAGAAACGCTCGACCAGGTGTCCCTCAACAAAGCCCCAATGACCATCTAACACTTAATCACCAAGTTTTATCTCTGTACTCAGCCATAGTCGTTACCTCGGGTCATCTGTGGACACCATTCAGTTGGAAATGAGTGATTGTAACACTGACATTTTCCGTCACTCTTTCGTGAGCAGAGTGTTTTTTTCTGTAACCTGACCCCTTGCCATTAAAACTCAGCTTCCTATTTTTTGGAAAAAAAACCACAAAAAACACACCAAAAAACCCAAACTAAAACAAAACAAAACATCCCCCCACAAAACTATACGGAAGACATAAAGTGGACAGAGAGAGAGAGAGAGAGAGAGAGAGAGAGAGAGAGAGAGAGAGAGAGAGAGAGAGAGAGAGAGAGAGAGAGAGAGAGAGAGAGAGAGAGAGAGAGAGAGAGAGAGGAGAGAGAGAGAGAGAGAGAGAGAGAGAGAGAGAGAGAGAGAGAGAGAGAGAGAGAGAGAGAGAGAGAGAGAGAGAGAGAGAGAGAGAGAGAGAGAGAGAGAGAGAGAGAGAGAGAGAGAGAGAGAGAGAGAGAGAGAGAGAGAGAGAGAGAGAGACTTTTCAAAAGTCGAATATTCAAGATAAAAGTCGTTTATTCGTTTATGGACTCCCAGACGTGCTGTGTTTTTTCCAAGAAATCTAAGAGACGATGCCGTTTTAAGACCGCTCTTTCCAACCCAGCTAGTGGTGACTAGAGCAGAATTTTGCTGTACTGCAAATCTCTCTGGGTGCTTTCAAAATTTGAATGATTGGATTGGGTATTCACTGAATTTCAATGAATTAAGATGCCAAAATTTTGGTTTATGATTCCTTGGATACAATGATATCACAAACCTGTAAATTGAAGTTGGAACAGCACTTCTATGTGAGGCTATAATAAGTTAAAACATTTAAATTGTGTGTATTCACCTAATTTGCATAAATAAAATGCTACAACTCACGTTCATGGTTAATTGGGTGCACCAATAGTATAAACCTGTGAGTTAAAGTCAGAATGGCGCCTCTATCTGCAGAAAGTAGTCAGTGTGGCAAACAATTGTCATTCTCTTAATACATGTATATACAATTTCCATTAAGAAAATTCTCAAAATACCAATTTTGGTTCAAACATATTTTTATTTCCGTAAGGATACAATTGGGGAACAGGGTAAGGCCCTATATAAATCCCTGTTGCATATGAAAAAAATACCAGTTTTGTATGAGTGCAAAAGTAAAAAAAAAAAAAAAAACAAAAAAAAAAAAAAACAACAAAACAACAAAAAAACAAAAAAAAACAACAACAATAATGATGATGATGATAATAATAATAATGATAATAACGGGAAGCTTGTCTGAGTCTCAGATCTGTTTACTTAAACTTCTCTTCGATGACATTATAATTTGTCTGGAACGGCTCTGAAAGAGGTGAAGAAAGGCCTCTGTGCTGCCAAGTTTAGCAATCCCACCTGGGAGTTTTTTTGGAGGCCTGAGGTCGCAAGCTTACCTTGTTCCTAGGAAGCCTTTTTTCCCTAAAACACAAACCTTTCACATAAAAGCCCTCTGGGTGCATTTAAAGTTATAACATATATAGTCAAATTGTTCTTATCTGAACCTGTACTATACAAATTTAGTAATTATGGTTTGTTTGACAGGTATTCTATCATAATGAAGCTCTGCATTTATAAGCAAAACTTCACGCATTTAGCTAATTCATCATTTGCCACGTTCATATTTATTCTTTATTATGTGGGTTGTCTTTGTTGAATATTTAGCTTAGACAAGCAGCCGCTACTCAGAGAGACATGTACGGGTAAAAGGCTCCGAAACATGTTGAGTAGTTACCCGCTGAAGACCCTTTAATTTATTTGGGCTGATACAACCTATGTCAAAATTTTACAGAGGAACGTGTGCAATATGGACAATAGTAATTCCATATGTATATAGGTTAGACAGGGTCAGGTTAGCTTATGGAGAGTAAAGAGTTCGGACTGCGGAATAGGGTATTGACTCCTAGGAAGTGGTTCTGGGCAAAAGACACAAATACAATATATCTATGTCTTGTTGGCTGTTCTTATCCTTAGCACGTCCATAACGTATTAATCCGTATGGGGGTGGGGGTGGGGGTGAGGGTGGGGTGGGGTGGGGTGGGGGTGCAGGTAGATTTTAATTTGCTTAAAATTAAAATATGACACCTAGTGGTCTAAATTTTCCCTTTTAAAACAAATAAGTAGACAAAGGTGTATGCAAAAGTTGATTGAAATCTGACCACATAAAGGCCATCAAATTACATTTAGAGCGTGACTTTATTTTATTTTTAATTTTGTTCAAAATTCAATTTTGATAAGGAGGCATGTGCCAGGAAAAGCGCGCACAACAACCGTACCACCCAGAAACAAGCCCCCAAAACAGAGATTTTAATAGAAAGAGAAAAAAAATGGTTCTCCTTTGGCTGAAAAATTGTAATGGAAATGTTGAAAAAAAATGTGCCCTAATTTCCACATTTTTTAATCCTGGGGTTAATAGAAGAATTTTTTATTTTAACCCTGACCTTTGACCTGGGTTACTGACCCAATTACTGAGGTCAACATACATGCAGGTCAAATGGCAGTTCCACACTTTGTTGGTTTTGTACAGGGGATTAAACGCATTGTGGTCAGTGTCAGTTAAGCAGTTTTTGGCTGTCAAAAATCTCCGGACGTCCTAAGGTTATGGCAGTTAGCTTTTTGTTTAGTATTCACCTCTTGAATGGTAATCCACATCCATACTCCCCCTCCCCCCCCCCCCCCCCCATGCAGCGCAACCTGGTAACAAAGTAAGTTTTATGGGGGACGATCTGTTGCAATTTTAAAGAAAGTGGGTGTGCAGCTTTGGCTTTGCTGAAGTGGCGTTTTAAAGATTTTTGGGGAGAAAGCATATCGGGGTTCTAAAGTTTTCTAACTTGAATTTCAGCATTATCAGAGGTTGGTAGTTCATTGAAAGGATTCTGTACACGTACCTCCCCCCCAATAATAAGACAGACAGACAGACAGACAGACAGATATAGATAGATAACCCACATAAAATCCGACTAAATGGACATCGCAATTCGCCTATGCACCTCGGAGAAAAGAAATCATTTCCATCCCATTAACACTTAATCAGTTATTCCTTTTTTGATGCTATATGTACCAAGGTATATATTTTTTTTAATGTTTGCTTAAAGGCATTGTATGGTGCTGACATGACAACTTATCATCAGTACTTTGGGGTCATTAGTTTTGACGACAAGTAATTCACTCATGAGTAGTTTAGGTGCGGATGAACCCACTAAACTGAAAGATGTCAAATATGTCATCGGTCATCGAGATCCGGTAGAAAGAAATTTGTGTCGCCTGTTTCTATGTAGTTGTCACGAACCAATCTATTTGCACACGATTAAAGCTTTCAGCTGACAGCAACACAAAACGATTTGAATATGTTATATTCTCCTGACTTCAATCAATGGGTATTTAGATTTTCTTCTTAGAAGCAGTTGTCGCCCAAGCAGCATGAGAGACGCCTCGGGAGAAACGTACACAACTGGGATTGTGTGACGAAACACGTCATTGATATTGCTTCTTTCCAGAATGATCTTTCACGTGTTTGCAGTCTCCTCCGCTGTTGTTTCGCAGCTTTCGTCTTTCCATCTTTGACACCATGCGTTTAATACACGTTTTGCTGAAAACAATATAAGCTGACAGATATGTCTGTATGTCATGTCATGTTGTCCACTAAGCAGACCAAGCTTTTGATATGCTCAACCTTAGACATAGATTCTCAGAAGTCTGTAAGAGCTCAAGGGTAAAGCTTAATGCCGTGTCTTTGAGTGAAAGCTAAATGAAATGATGAAGAAGTAAATATGTATTGCTTAAACACCAAGGTATACGGTCAAATTATAATTATATCATCAAAAAGACGCAATTCAAGGTTCTTTTTAGAGTTCGTGATGAGAGGGTCCTAAGCCCCAGGGCTGTCTCCAGTTTCTCTAAAGGACAACGCATCTTTCTTGAAAGAGGTCTTGGTCTTACGTAACTCTGAAGATTGTCGAGTTCCTTGCAAACCATACATTTACATGAACAACATGAATCACATTTCTAGCTTATTGGACGTACCAGAGGCTTTCGGTCCCTTTTTTTTTTTCATAGCATACAAGCGAGACGACAAAGCAATTGCCCACGGTAATACTTTCATGCCCAGATTAATAGTCTGACAGGGGTTTTCATTTCAGGTGTGCAAAATCCCACTGACGTGACCAAACATTCCGGTAGAATAAGTTTTCTGAACGTGAGATACGTACAAATGTTGTTATTTTCAATGCTGAGGAAGTTTTTATCCTGTGATTTTGGCTAGAGCGTTCACATGTTATTTTTGTTATCCTTTGTCCGTCTCAAAGTAAAGTATGCAACGCACCAAAAATATTGACTAAGTGAGTTTATATATGTGTTAAATATGATAAAAACACTATGCCGGTATTCAAATAGAACGGTCACGCTAGAGTTTTCTGTACCAAAAACAACCCTTTCATAAATAGAACCGGTTTGAAGTATATGCACAGGTAGGGCAAAATGGGGAAGAACTAGGTCGGCAACGTGGATTTACATGTTCTTCTTTGCTTCAAGTGACTTCATATCTGCTGTGTCGTCATTCTACACACTAAATCTAGAGATCGATTTTATTTATTCATTTTTTGTTTGACAACCAGAAGTTACAGTCTCCTGGTGGGGATTATGTGCATTACGGAAAAAAGGGTGACATGAAAAGCACCATACGCCACGAATCAAATCTTCATGGATTAGTGAACAACAAGCAGGCGACAAAGTTACAGTTTTGATTATACATGTGCAGCGAACGAAGTTTACTCCAATGCCCGGTCTATTTTTGACATGTCGTGTGAGTAAAGGTGCATTCTGTTTGGCCTACTTCCGGAATGGGACAGCAGGCACCTGTATGTGTATTTGCAAACATGGAGACATTGAAAAAAAAGTTTGTGGACGCTGAGCGAGAGTTCACGAATTGCTGGTTCCCCTGCACCTAAAGCGAAGGAGGGCACGCCAATGACACGGAACTGGAGCGCAAGGTGTCCGGCGAGTAAACGTCTTTGATGAGCTGGTCGTGGTTTCAAGCACGCCAATGTGACACAAAATGTGGATGAAGTGCAATAACTGGAAGCTTTCATGTACATCTCTATTTATTTTATCGGTGATCAATTGCTGTCGAGGAGCTAGGAGCAGCATTTCACTACAAAACAATCAGTACTCTGGACTTGTCATAGCGATTGCGGAGGAAATACCTGAAAATGATGCTATCATCAATGGATTAAAAGTAAGTGTTACTTTATTTCCGAATGTAATGACAACAGGATATCTCCCGACCTCCTTGGGCTGATCCAAAATCGTGAAATGAATTGAACTTATCATCTTCTGTCCAAGAAATGAAGTAATCAGAGGAAACAAAGCAAATGCCGGTAGAATTGTTGTGACCAGCAGGAATCACATTTCATCATTTCACAATTATTGATGAAATTTGTGCGGTGCTGTGTATGTTTGGTTTGACTTACAGCTAAAATGTTCTACACAAACAGCTCTCTTCAAGCTCCCGAAAAAGACAGTTATTTTTACTTTGCGATATGCTTGGTGGAACTTACCCAATTTTTGTCTTTTCCATCCTTTATGACTAATTAGTTCTGTACATCGGACATTGGCTTTCTAAATGGGACTTTCCTTCCTAGTAAGCGTGCATCTAAGTTTTACCAACGTTACACAAATTCCATAATTTACATACATGTATTTATGTCCATTACCTTCCTGTAATTTTGTTCTTAATATCCATTTTAATAACGGCATTTCAGTATTGCTTTCAGCAAGTTCCATGATGGAAAGTGTCCTGTAACTGTGTAATCGACCAACACGAATTTCTGAAAAGAAAACATATCTAGTCAAAATTTTTGACACTTGAGCAGAGCAAAATGTTTAATATATCTTGAAATGACCAGCGACACGAGGTAATTCTTTAACGCAGAGCTGAGATCTGCCACTCTAAATTTCGGCATATTGGACGCTCCACTGAAAGATCATGGAAAGAATAAAGGAGAGTTCAAGAGAGACTTAGTTTGAATTTGAGGTCGCATAAGCAAAGAACAGTGCACCTGTTTGTGCAAAGTGTCTTGCGTGCGGGGCAGCCTATCATGAAGATCGACGTTTTTAAACGCCTCCGTTAGGTCATGCACGAAGAACAGTATAGTGACATAAAAAGATAAAACTTTCCTTTAATTGTGGTATAAAAGGGATAATAATGTTATTGTAACAAATCATAGACAAACCTGGAACTGGGCTATGATGGCCTCTCTCTCTCTCTCTCTCTCTCTCTCTCTCTCTCTCTCTCTCTCTCTCTCTCTCTCTCTCTCTCTCTCTTTCTATCTTATTGAAATAAGAGGGCTTTAAGTGGTGTCTATTAGCATTATCTGATTTACGGAAAGAGTCTTGCTGGCAAATAGCAGCGTCAAAATAGTTTTTCACTTTTCACTGGGCACCTTTATATACAGAAAAGTAGTTTAAGTTGCAATAGATGACGCATTATATTCCTGATCGTAAAGGGAATGCATTCTTCACTGACGTTACAGGGTTAAACAACAAAAGTATTCATCCGTGCGGGCAACTATTACCCGCCATGAAGTAATGTAAATCACGAAGAGTCGAACACACAACAGGTCAATATTACAGATGCTTCTTTCTGTGATAGACGTGGACAGACACGCAGCCGGAAATATACACCAAATATGTATGCGTATTAAAAGAAATATATGTTTAACCTTAGCTGTGTACAGTCATTTTGCGGGTACATTTCAATGCAAAAGAAAGTTGTATGAAAACGTATACTGCCAAGGATCAATAGAATTGTTAATTTATCTTGTCAATAGACCACCGTTACCTCTGTACTTTTGCTAAAATGTAAAAATAATACACTTAACGTCACGATATTTTTTCATGGCCTTACATTCTGCACACCTGGACTGACAGTAAACCACTGAAGTAAACACACAGAGCACATGTGTATGAGATTGTTAGGATTCAAAGATTTCGAATCTGTAAAATCTGTGGGGTTTTTGGAAATTGATTCTTATCTGAAAATGCTTAATTAGAGTGTAAAATAAGACTTGTAAATTGAAATGCTGAGCTTCTAATAGTAATTAGCATAAATTATAAAATGAATTTTATACCCAAGCAAAATAGAGACGGACACAATTCATAATGCAAAGTCAAAACGAATTCCAGCAAGTGGATGAATAATGAATAAACAAGCAAACGGAGAGACAAAAAAAGACAGAAACAGAGAAAGAAGGAAAACGAATTTATATAGCAACAAGCAAACGGAGACAAAAGGACAGAAAGACAGACAGGAAGAAAGAAAGAAAGAAAGAAAGAAAGAAAGAAAAAAAAGAAAAAAAGAAAGAAAACGAAATTATATAGCAGCAACAAGCAAACGGAGAGACAAAAAGACAAGAGAAAGAAAGAAAGAAAGAAAGAAAGAAAGAAGGGAAGAAAGAAAGAAAACGAAATTATATAGCAACACCTGATGCATGATATGAGCATTTTTGTTGGAGATGATGTGCAATTTTGCCTAAAAATTGAGTTTGTCTTCATAACGTTGAGCTGTTTCGTTAATAAACATAAGTAGTTTTCAAGGTTGGCGAGAGACGCCTCCTACACAAACTTTGACGATTTCCAGGTGTAATAGTCCCTCCTTTCGGAAAACACCCTCAGGGGCAGGCCTGGAATTGATATCCTAAAGCAGGTGGTCTCTCTCGTGTGGTCAAATGACATGCACAAGAAACCGCTTGTGTGGCCTTTAAAGGCAGATGACCACTCCATGGTGCGGTCTCAAAGCAGTGATTGGTGAAAGCGAACGTGTTATGCTGTTGATTCTGATACGTAGAATGCAGGGTCAAAGTCCCAGTCAAAACACCTTAATTTTCCAGGGAGCTGTTACAGCTAACAACTAGTTTATAAAGAGGCCCTGACATAAAACACACACAACTATTACAGACATCACACACAGGAATCGTGCGGTTTTTTTTCGTGTTGATGCACCAAACAACACGCAATGCAATTGGATGGGTCAAGAAGTTTATTATTTTTAAAGCAATCAGACAATCATTCAATACCAGCCTTCAGGCAAGTTTCTATCTCGCTGATGTTGACTGAGGAATACAAAAGGACAGTATATGGTCAACATATAATGCAACTTCCCCATGTTTGATTGCACGATGCTGATCATTTACATAAAAATATACAGTAAAGGACACAAGATTGATCCTTGCAATCCTCCACAGCCGATAGATCGATTTTTAGAAGTTCCTGACACGTATTGAACCGATTATGACCGTTCTGTTGAATAAATTCTTAACCACAATGGTTCAAAACCTTTGAAACCTAGCCACTTTACATTAAAAAACAGTTTCAGATGATTATTAGGAACACCACACCTATCAAATGACCATTATCCATATTTTTGCCCCTTGGCCTTCAGGCCGGAGGGGTATTGTCCTCACCTATGCGTCCGTCCGTCCGTCCTTGCATTATTAACGCCATATCCCCCAAAATAGTCACTATACAGAAACCAAATTTTCATCACGGGAGGCCACTGAAGTGCTACAGATGCTTATCGAAAAGTAGGGCACTAGTCACATATTCAGGTCACGGCAATACATTAAAGAAAAAAAAACGACGTTAACACGATATCTAAAAAAAACACCATTGAATGTAGCTTCATCATTTATTTATGGCAGTTTGTCATAAGGATGCCTCAAATGCCTATTGAAAAGTAGGTCACTGGATCACATATTTAGGTCACAGTGCTGCATTGAAGAAAAATGGTGGTACCATGACATCTTCAAATATTAAATTACTCATTGTAGCTGCACCAATTATTTTTGACAGTTGGTCCCAAGGATGCCTCAGACACCTAGTGAAAACTGGGTCACTGGGTCACATATTTAGGTCACAGTGCTGCATTGAAGAAAAATGGCCTTGCCATGATATCTCTGCTCATTGCATTGGCACCAAGTTTTGTCATTAGATCAAACAGAAGTAACCTTGACCTATCGGAGGGGTATTGTCGTCACCTACGTGTCCGTCCATCTGTCTGTCTGTCCGCCCTGGCTGAGGGGTTTTCGGTCACTGATCGGTTTCTAGTTTAGATATACATGTAATCAGTGACATTTGTCACAGTAGCGGTTAAGTTTTTTTTTTTTTTTTTCGAAAATCCTACTGTCCAGCTTATACAACATTATGCCCATGTAGTAAAACAACCATCTGTTACATAGGCCTTTCGAAGATTTTCATGCATACAAGCAATATCGATATTGGTCTGTAATTCGGATTTATCGGGTTTCCATGTCTAAAAGACATTAGACACATGCACCTGGTCATGTGTTTCCATTATGCAGGAAAATTATCTGTTTTTAAAGAGGCTTTCATCATGGAAATGAAGGGTTGCGCTATGAGTTCAGTCGTATCCTTGAGAAGTCTGCCATGAATATCATCGAGAAGTGTCCATTCAGATGCCTTGATTTGCCTCAGCTGATTTTTCGCGACTGCAGTCTTGATCGGTTTGAAGGCAAATGTCAAATATAGGGGCTTGTGATTCTTATCACAATTGGAAACACAGAAGCTAGATTTTTCCTATTTTACCTCCAAAATTGTTGAAATAACTGAAGGACCAGCTGGCTAGCTTACGACAGAAGAGTAGCTAAAGCGCAGTTCTTAAGCAGCGATGCTGGACGGAGTCCAACGTCGCTAAGTTAAGACTATTTAATCCATTTCTGAGCTTAGTGCGTCTGGCTTTTGGTTGGTGTATGACGTCTCATGGAAGTTTGTTCAATTGAACTATTGTCAGAGAGTAGAATGAGTATTTGTAACATTCTTTATGCACTATTGGTTAATGGAACATAAGGTGGTGGGACGGAAGGAGCAGGTGTCAGGTGTCATTGTCTGCCCTAGATGCACAATTATGGTTCTGCATTTTGTCAGACACGGTTAGCCTTGAGGCAGATATACAGTTTGGAAGCGATTGCCAAGTTAATTCTTCAGACTAATGTAATACCTGTCTTGACATAATCATGGGCAACAAAGTTGGCTGCTAATCTGTGGACCTTAGTCACATAATTATGTTTTGCTGAGTGTATGGGCCCCAAAGAGAAAATGAATATTCCAAGTGAGGTCGAACTTATGTGCAACATTTTTGACAGACGAATCGGATCAATAGATTTTTTCCGTGGACATACCCGAAAGAACGCTTCGGTTTGGAGGCTAACACTATATTAAAAATATGGGTATTTCGGGCTAATTTTTTGCCTATTTCTACTCTCAAGTACTATGGTGGGGTACTACTCCCAAGTCATTATCAACCACGTGATATGTGCGTGGTAAGTGAAGGTTCCTGGCATGGTATATGCGCATGGCCATGCAATTAGACGTAGGAAATGGCATTTGCCATTTTCTGTCCAATTCTGATAGTTTCTTAATATCAGTCTATATCTTGGCCTGAGCATGCAGGACACAGGTATCTTCACAAAAGGTCCTATATCAGGTTTAGTGTTGTGAGGAATGTCCTTGATGTACAGTAGAATAGAAACAGCAACGGACCGAGTACAGTTCCTTGTCAAGCTCCAGGTTAAACAGGAGGCCCTCCAGCTGAAGTGCTCTCCAGAAAGACTTTATGTTGTCTATACGTCAGGAAAGCAGAGGGCCTCGTATTCAAATGCTCCATCTGCGAATATTTTACCCAGTTTATCGGGGAATCGATCGTTTCCCGCAAAGGTGAATCTAGAAAACCAAAAGGGGGTTGTCCCCTTCATGCGCTTATACACTTATAGGAGTATTAGGGTACGCCCATTTGTAAAACTGTGAATGGTCAACAGCAGAAAGGAGTACGGATCAAAACACGAAAACAAATAAAATTTGTACCAAAAAAAAAAAAAAAAAAAAAAAAAAATCATTCATCTGACTCTTTGGTGCAACACGTCCTTAGGGATAAATTGACGGAAACTATTTGTTCGCGTCTTGTGCTTCCTGCCTTTCACACATATCGGGGATGTTATAGTCCCTGCCTCTGTGGGGGAAGGAGACTGCATGGACGGTCTGCCAGATAGCGTGGCGAGCGCCTGTGCTCTCTGCGAAGTTTGAAAAGGATATGGCCTAAGTAGATTATCTCCTGATACATAGTTTACTTATTTTCATATGATCCTACAAGGTCAAAGTTCAGGGCCATTTGATAAAGAAAAATCCTATAATTTCACACGTTTCCACTCAAATTTGAATGGTTTTTATTTGTCTCTATAATTATTGTGTCAAGGTCATTTGGCCTTGGAAATCAAAATCCTGTTATATCACGTTCATACAATAAGATTTTTGTTAGGCCTACCTATTATAACGGTACGGGAACTTCGCACTATACAATTTGCGGTGACCCTTGACCCAGATTTATCGAACTGTGAAAAATACATTGTGACCCAAACCTTTACTTCTTTTTTATCGATTCAAATAAAATTTTATGACCACTTAAATTCGTGACCCGGGCTTCACATAAGCAACATAGTTGGTTTCGTATTCAGCGCATCTAACCTGAGCTGCAATAACAGGTTCAGCAAAATTATAAACTGTTTATATTATTTAGTCCATGTGCACCTATGGCGCTAAGCATCTTTATTTAAATTTGAATTATCAATATCTAAAAGTAGTGTTTTCATATTGGGACCCTTTTCAGTTTGAAACGCCCTCCTGCGGAAAAAAAGATATAAATATACCTGTGACACTTCTCCGGCCACACAGGTATACATGATTTCTATGCAAAAAGGATAAATTTGATCAAAGCCAGAAAGACCTATTCCTACATTTGTGTAGGTATCTGCCATCTTACTTGATAGTTACTAGTCGAAATGTTTATTTAACAATCTGCTAGTAAGGAAATGACAGATTTGAAATCTAAGGACTATCCCCTTCAGATATATATATATATATATATATATATATATATATATATATGTATATATGTATGTATGTATGTATGTATGTATGTATGTATGTATGTATGTATGTGTGTGTAAAGTGCTTGCTTTCATGCTTTCATTCTTGTGGCCTTCATAAGGAGTACCCCAAATTCTTTGTTGTTCTGTGTCTGCTCACGTTGTGCTAATGTGATAGGCAGGGAAACCTTGACCCCTTTTGCACCCATAAGTGTATTTTCCGTACCAAGTCTCTCTCCTTCTCCTCTGCAAAGTATGAAAAGGGGGTGGGGTGCCCTGGACGGTGCACCAGATTACAGGGCGAGAGCCTGTCCTTTTTCGGCGGGTGTCAGTAATATGTATGTATGTATGTATGTATGTATGTATGTATGTATGTATGTATGTATGTATGTATGTATGTATGTATGTATAGGCCTACATATATCTGATGACCGTGAGTATGGGACAATCATTAAGTGAAGCCTCCACGCGCAATCCATGAAAGGCATCTTTTTTGGCAGGTTGGTCTCGCTGAGATCAATTGCTGCAAATCGTTTTCCTATCAAAGTTGATGTCTTGGTCACGATATTTGATAGTCGATGACCTTGACCTTAACCTTGACCTGATAGAGGTGGAATGTAAACAATAAATGATGTGTGAAGTGATTACCCCGACAAAAAAGAAACTGCAGAAAAAAATGATAATAGTAACAATAATGTGTACAAATCCACGCGAAAAAATTACGGGAAAAATGCCTTTTCACATGAGCTAGTTTAAGGAGGCAAATGACCTTAATTTTGATCCATCAGGGTGATATGAAAGTAAAGCAAATATTCTGTCCCAGTTTTACATATAAACGAGAAGCAAATCTTCTTCATATGTCTTTTTTCTGGTATTATTTATGGAAACTCGACATTAGAGATATTCATCGCACTCTTTACAAAAATTCAAATTACACAAATTTAAACTTAAGGAATCTAGTGGAATTCGATCTTGGAAGATGGCGACCGCCACAGATAGATAGATAGATAAATAAATAATAAAAAAATAATGTGAAAAAAATCAAAGTATTTAAGATTTTGAGGAGTAATTTTCACTTTGTTATATTCCTTAGTATTGTATCGGTGGTTATTTATGTTATTTTTTGTTGCACTTCAGTTGAATGTTTTCTGCATCGTGAGTGTCATGAATATGACTGTTGAAACTGTTGTTTTTATATCGAGAAATATCTGGAAATGTACACCTTTAAAATATGCCAGGGTTGTTTCTCAATTTTCTTTCGTTTTAATGACCATAAATTATTGTAACTTATCATTGTTTTGAACAGGTTTTCATAAAAGAAAAGTTTTGACTGTAAAACATGATTTAATGGGAAACAAGATCGCACAAAAAATATATCCGGACATCGGTATCAGGGAAGTACACAAAAGGGGGTGGGAGTAGCGGGTTCCAACACGCTGGTGCAGGTAATTATTTTGTCCTAGTACAAAGTACACAAAATACGAAACTTTAGAAATAATAGTTGTTCCGAAGCACGAAAAATAAAGGGGCTTCCAGTATAGTAGGGTAAATAAAAAGGCCCAGTAAAGGAGAAACCCGTTTACCCCTCTTTGCACACACTGTGTGTTTTATGTCCCTGTTTGTGCCAAATCCCATACACCGGGACTAAGCTTTCAATCCGGGTTTGTTTGTTTGTTTTTTTTTCTATTTCAGTTGGAATTATTAGTCTTCAAACCGCAAATACCAATTTGCAGTGGACCTACGAAACGTTGTATCGCTGCAATTACTTTTCGGTAAAGACTTCTGTGACGCAGAGCTTGTGTCAAAAACCCTTTTGTCAATTCACACAACACTGTGTCCGTGCGTGACTACCCATATGGCTTGCTTTTTTATTTTATTTTATTTTTTTTTATTTTTTAAAAGGGCTTCTGATGCAAAATAATTTACTTGTAGACGAATCTCCAAGAAGCGGAACATAGAAATCAGGTTCATTCATTAGAAATCCGACCCATCGACATGCTCATGACTGAAGTACTCTTGGTTCATTGGAACTGTGTTATTCTTTAAAATCTTTTGTATAGTTCAGTTAGTTTCAAAACCCCTTTTGCTGATCTATTCACAAAGGGGGAGAAAACAAGTCAATAGAGTGACTGTCACTCATATCCTTAGTCAATACCACTTTTGGAGTTTGTTGAAGAAAGATGTTATACAAACAGGTCAGTATTGTGGCCAAGTTCCATGCACTGCACAAGAAAGGTAAAGCTTCATTCAGATAGGAACGCTCCTGCTCATTATTGAAAAATACCCTTAATTATTGGAATTACCTTCCTGTAGAGAAGTGGAGAATTAAATGGTGCAATTGGTGTCGATGACCCTTTATGCCGATTCATACACAAAAAAAATATGTCCGCAGAGTGACCTTCCTTTTGTAAAATTTATTTTTAGGGTTTCTAATTTGAAATAATTTTATTGCAGACATTGTTGTACACACTAGTGTTATTCACGAAGACGATAAAGGCTCACGAAATAAAGAACCCCTCTGTGCATCAGAGAAAAGTACCCTTTAATCATTCCAGCTGCTTTTCTGCAAAGGCTATCATAAGGTATCGCCAGTGTCCAAAACCCGTTTCTGACCAACGCAAAATACGCCACTCACATCCTTTGGCTACTAGTATGTTAGATTTTAGAGAATCGCGGTTTTATTATTTTTTTCTGTCAGCTGAGACACGCTAAATCAGTGACCAGTGTCCTTTTTTTCGTCTCAATATTAAAAAAGTCTGCAAGCTCTTTAGATGTGAATTAAGTACTTAGCTGTCCCTCGTCTTTTTTGTTTTAAAATTTAACAAGACTGATTGACATCTGTACTACCTAATGGGAGAATTTCAAAGACAACGAGACGATTGACTGATTTTTTTGGTGCATATACATGTAGTCTATTTTGTATTTGATTGAGTTGATTTTCTGTCCAGATTCATGAGTGTTTGGTCCAATATTTCCACAGCTACTTCTTCATGACTGTATGCTGACCTGTTATTTCGGTACAGCATGCATATGTATTGTATTCCCTTGGTCTGAGTGCACATGCACGTCAAAACCTATTTGCTGTCATATGCGGCTCGATAAACATCCGCCAGTCCCATGTAAAAGGGTAAAGGTTCAACCAGTTCGAAACCTTTTGGTTCACAACAGGAAAGCATCCGTACACAGGAACTACTTTTCTTTGAACGCATTTGTGGGGGCACAGCTTGTGTCAAAATTCTTTTGCTGATCTTCACAAAAACACTTCCATAGTGACCTTCACCCTTATACTGTGCCAATGCTTTGTATATACTATTTTCAGATTTTGTGATTCAAAAATAATTTGTTATGGAGAAAACTTCACACTTACAAACGAAGGCTTGCACATCGCTGAACTTTTTTTTAACGTATCGTCAGGCGTGAGAGATACGTCCATATTTGGCTCCACTTCACCCATGAAATGCATTTCTTTTAGCTGGTATAACTTTGTCAGATGAAAATACCATTACATTGAAGCAAAATTTAATACACAATAATCCTTTCCAGCTCATTTTCTTTTGGTATCTTCTTCTGGAAGATTACCAAGCAAAGTGAACATATGAATAACGGGCCTAATGTGTAAATGACACATGTGTGCTGTAGCATATGTTAGGCACTGTCAACTTTCTAGGCTCACGTCCAGAAAAGGTCTCAATTTAATGTATTATAACCAGGCAGGCTGTTAGAATAGCTTGTGCTTAGTTGACCTAACCTTATACATCCCCACCAAGTTTCAAGAGGATCTAAATGGCTTCTTCTATCCTCAAGCTTAAGTAAATGTCTAAATTTGAAAAGAGGATTTGTGTGTGTATTGTAATTACTATGATTAATTATTCGAATATTTTTTTTTATATAGCTTTACAAGTCTTTCAGCTTTATGACCTCATGCAAGAAGTTAAATCTCGGGAGAAGTAAAAAGCAATAGATGGTTTGTAAAATATAACAAGAGAGAAAATTCTTCAATTTGTTCATTATGCCAATTGTGTGTCAAATTTTTGATGCAATTTTCTGAATATGATTTTTTCAGCTTAAAATATGGTCAACAGGGCAAGAAAATTCAATTCGTCTTTACATTGAATACTTTCATCATCACCATCTAAAGAATAGGGGCAGTAACATGCCTTTGCGGTCGATGAAAGACCATATTTTTTGTTAAAGGATAGTTTATTTACTTTTAACCAGGTGCTTATTTTTGTAAGTTCAGAGTTGATGAATATAGATGACTGACAGTTTAAGCCAGTAAGATATCTGGACGGTTAGAAATAAATAAAGTCTACGTACATAATGAATTTCAAGTAGGCGGAAGCTAAAGTAATATCATTCAAATAAGTTAGCAAAAGAAGAGGACTTAGGATTGATCCTTTAGGGACATTTGTAGTTATCCTAAAGGAGTTAAAACATGTTTCCTCAAAAAACAACATATTGTGTTCTGTTGCTTAAATAACTTTGACATGGCGCATGTCCATTGACACCATACCATCTTAACTTATAAAGAAAATGTCATGGTCTAAAGTGCCAAAATCCTCAGACAGATCCATAAAAATCCTGATAGGGATTTCTCCTCTATCGATGTATATCAATACTCAATCAATAAATTCCATAGCTGCCAG
This sequence comes from Hermodice carunculata, assembly GCA_964020975.1. Lineage (NCBI taxonomy): Eukaryota > Metazoa > Annelida > Polychaeta > Eunicida > Amphinomidae > Hermodice > Hermodice carunculata. Next base: position 981,271 of record CAXHWN010001660.1, read on the forward strand.
TTGAGTTGAATTGTTTTCACAGCAATTGTACTGGCCCTCATAGAAAAGATAATGTAATTTAAAGTATTGTGAGATCTGAATGTACACTACTTTTTCAAAGATTTTGGAAATTGCAGGCAATACTTATTTTGGGTGGAAAAATGCATTCAAACCTTTCATATGATACGTTATTTGACTAGTTTGATTACAATATTGCATTCCTATGACCTAAATACTGAAACAGTGTTGTAGGGTTATCTCCTGTCGCCATTCAGGGTTTTCAGTTCAGTAAAACAGACACGTTCACATGCTTTACATTCGACCTTATCGCAACTTTTTTCACAATCGCCTTTATGTTCGAAATGAAAATGAATCCAGTTTGGGTTTAGCTGAAACAAACTTCTAGTGTTTAAAATGATTATGATAACGGGCCAGTGCATATTACATTGCCGTGTCACGGCTTTCATTTTCTGATTTTTAATGATTGATTTTAAAATTTACAGATCCGAGGTAAATATAAATGTTCATATTTATGGATGAGACAGTACTTGTGTCTGCAACGTCCCTCGTTTTTCATTGGATCCCTTTATAATTGGCACTCTTCATTAGCATTGTCTAGGCTAGTGCATATTACATTGGCATGAAACTGCTGTCATTTTCTGATTTAAAAAAAAAAGATAAGTAAACACACATGTTAAAACTTATGGATTGGGCTGAACTTGTATCCTCAACTAGTCTCAGGTTTTCCAGCAGAAATCTTTGAAATTTGGTACACTTTACTGACATGACGTGTGTTAGTGCATATTACATTACCATGGTGCTGCTATCATTTTCTGATTTTTAATGCATTTATAAAAAAAATAATAAATAAATTTATAAATTAGGATTATGTGCAAGGCTGAACTCAGGGTTTATATGTGCTCCCCATTTTCAAACCATGCCAAATGCCTTGGGGATACACTCTTTAGGAAGGCTCATATATAAGTGATCTCGGGCGCGGGAGTATATTATCATGTCATCCCTAGATGACACTTCACTCTAGTTAAGTTTCCTTTTGTATTAAATAACGAACTGTTTACGGCGCCATCAAATGATCCATTAGCTAAACTTTTATTACCAATATAGACATATACTTTCTATTTCAATGTTTCAGTTCTCATTTTAAACCGTCTTTTTGTAGTTTTCCCTGTTTTATTGAAAATTAGAATTTTTGACTTTTTAATAGTAATTTCTAATTGCCAATCTAAAATGTAAGTATTTAGTTTATCCAAACATTTTTGTAAACTCTTTTTCGGAACTAGGATAATCAGATCGAGTCATCTGCATGAAGTAAACAGTTATTTTTCTTTTTGTACAATAAAAAGGGTCACATGTATCATCGAAGCTGGAAGGTTAATCATTTATAAAGACGTTAAACATTTATGTAATTATGAAATACTTACTTGAGAATAAGTAAAATTCGTGTGGAAATATACACTTTCACTGCTGTGAACGAACGTCGTTCAGTTTTAACGTCAAATTCAGCACCCTCTACACCAGGCCACCATCACACCTGTTCTAATTTTAATGTTCTTTCGAGGTTTTAATGATGATTAATTGAAGCTAAGTGAACATATTAATAGGAATATCGTTCAGTCTAAATGAACATAAATATACTTGCATCATCAAAATTTTGGTTCTGATTGGGATAATTATCTATGAAATAAAAACAAAACAATTAAAACATAAAGTATCAAGCACTGGATGCCTATGAGATTTAACATGGGTTTTTAGGTGTAAGCCTAGGCCACAGCCTAAACCTTTCGTAGGCCTACTAACTATTATGAGAGGCTAAAGCTTAAACCTGAACATCTTGTAATAGTTGGCGATTAGGTGTATCATGCCTTATTATAAAGCCTATGGCTTCGTCGTAAATATGTAAAGTTTACATATGTATGATCTCCCCATTTCAGATAGGCCAAGCAAAGTAGGCAACATGTACTCATTCTTATGGACGACGGGAAGACGTAAATAAAAATTTGACGACGTAAATAAAAATTAAAGGTGACCACTTTAAAGATAGGATAAATTCATGAAATCTATTACAGAAAATGATCAAATTCTTTCATTATTTCCCTGCACAGACCATTAGCTACTCCAGACACAATGATAGCAACGTGACACTTTTAAACCATCTCCCTCTTTTCGGATGCTGTAAAAGTCAAACTTCTTTTAACATGCAGTTGAAGATATTTTCCTAAGTTGTGCTCCTTATCGTTCATGTAGGCCTATTTTGAATCACCAGCTATATAAAATTTGTTGGTTTCTTTTTGTTGCAAATTTCTACAAATTCGGGAGAAAGCTTTGCAAAACTTTGCAATTGTCAATTGAAGACCAAAAATATTCAGTTATTTTATTGATAAGGATCCTTTAATATTTCAAATCACGAAAATGATGTATGGTGATGATCGTCCATTTAGTCTTTAAATATGTGAAGAAAATTTGCGCAAGAGTGCGATTTAGTAAAGTTCTGATTTATTATCTGAATAGGAGCATCTTGGAAATAGATGAGGAGAGCATACCTATAAAACAATTTAAAGACACGTAGGCCTTTGTAGGGAAAAAAGGGGCTAACATTGTAAAGATATAAAAAACACATCACCCTCACCTCATTTTAACATTTCTGAAAAGTTTCAAAATAGCAGGAAACCGCTACTGATAATAATAATAATAATAATAATAATAATAATAATAATAATAATAATAATAATAATAATAATAATAATAATAATAACAATAATAATAATTTTCGAAACCCATTAGCATAAATTCTAGCCCTATTCTATTTAGTTAAGTGGGTAGAAGTACCTAGGCCTAAGTTTAAAAAAAAAATGATAATAATAGCATAAAATTTACAAGAAGTTTATTCTCGATTTCACCTAAAATGCATGTACATGATGTTGTGTAAGGGGGTGGGGGGAGGGAACTAGACAGAAAGACAAACTGGAACTCTGTAAAACATTTCTTACATGTGTTTCTTGGTGAAATAAGTCTTGCATTTTGAGTTGGCTGATGTATGTGGAAAATATAATAATATTACCCGGTTACCCTTGTAAAAACATTCTGCACCAAGTATTCACAAATCTCCTTGATATTGCTTCACTCTGTTACCTCCGTCACCCTGCACATCTCAATATGAAACATATTTCTAAATTCTTGGCTCTAACACCATACTAGGATGAAGAAAGCATTTTTATTTTGAAAATGGATATTTACTTGTTTGAAAGCATTATATACTTATTTGAAAGCATTTTCAAAATCAGAACCAACCACATGTATCATTTTATCAGTCATAATGAAAGGAAACAATTTAAGTTCTATTTTTCATTTTTTTTTTCAATCTGTATTCTCTGGTTCAGTTGCTTGCAAATCTGAGTTTTAAAACATCCGTTTTTTTTTCAAAGATTTTAATCATATCACTTTAACCAATGATGATAGCTGGGGACAAATTTTGACATTATTTCCTTTTTTAAAAAAATAATTATTAAATGTGATTTTAAAAAAATCAAAAATATTCTTCAAAAGATCACAATGCCAAGGGCTGAACAAATTGAGATCTTAGAGTATCAAGAAATGCGCCTATATATTATTGAAGCAAAACCAGCTCAGTGACTTATAGGAGTGGGTTCCTCCCCCACCCCCCACCCCCCACCCCCCAAGTCATTAAAATGGGGAAGAGTGACCTATTGAATATACCTAGTGAAGACCCATCCAAGTAGCACCCCCCCCCCCTCTGAGTTTGATTTCAGTTTGGTCAATGGCTGTGCATCTTACAGCCAGATGCATGTACACTTTCCAGGTATAGACATATACAAACCATGTTACAACAGCCAACAGTTCACGTCGTGTGACACAGTATTTGCTCTGTGCTTTTGTAAGTGACATACTGGCATATACGATAGGTTTTTCCAGTTCACATTGTGTCTTGTTGTCTTATGTAAATTGTGACAGGCAGATACCAAAAAGCTATTGGCATCTGTGTCTAGGTAAAATATACCTGAATGATTTGGTAATTCCACTACTTGATCATTTATCAGAGCTGCTTTCAGTATCTCAAAAGCCTGGGTGCATTCATTAGTCCAATTGAAAGCCTGGCCAGCTTTTAACAGACCGTGCAGTGGGCTTGCCTTGGCTTCAAAATTCTTTACAAATCGTTTATAGTATGAACACAGTCCCAAGAAGCAGTGAACATGAGTTATGTTTCTAGCGGTTGGCCACTCTGCTGCATTCTGATACCCTCTTCAGATATAACATGTCCTAGGAACTTAATTTTTCGCTGCATGAACTGGCACATCTTTGCTTTGACTTTTGAGCCTGCTTTTCCCAGTTGGCCCAAAATTTTATGCAAAACTTCAAACATTCCTTCTGCAGAAGATGCAAAGCAGGCAAGGTCATCGAGATATATCCATTAGCGCCGCCATTGTAGACCGTACATAATTATCCCCATGCAACATTCAAAAGTTGATGGAGCATTAGTCAGGCTCATTGCCATGACATTGTATTCGTATAAACCACATTGGGTAATGAATAACGCTTAGGATGTTCCTCCTCCTCCTTTACACTGATTTGATAATAGACATTCTAGAGATCGATTGATGATGCAAAGCGCATTCCCCTTACACAGCCGAAACAGTCATCAATACAGGGCCAAGGTAAGAATCTTTCTTGGTGACACTCTTGAAATTAAGATAGTCAAAACATGGCCTTACAGATGCATTTTTTTCTCACATAATGCATGGGGGAAGCCCACGGTATAGTGCTTTCCATTATAATGCCTGCTTTAAGTTGACTTGCAATAATTTTTCCTTCTTCCCCTTCGAAAGCTCTTGGGACTCTCCCAGGCCTTTGCTTCAGGGGCTTTGCATCACCTCTATCAATAGTGTGACACCCTGCAGAAGTATTTCCCAAGTTTTCAGGTGATTCAGAAAAAACACATTATGTTTGTCAAGAAGAAGCAGGAAAGTCTGTTTTTGAGCTTCATTTAATTCTGAGCAACTGCTCTTGTACAGATTTTCTAAGTCTTCTGCCCAATCTTTCCCAGACAAACATGATTTTCTTGATAAAGTCTCATGGTTCACATGCACATTAGTACTTTGAACTGGTCTACTACCTTCACCACCAATGTAATTCTCTATGTGATCTATTTCATGCAATGTCCCTATAGTTGTACCTTGTGCTATGTCCTTACTGCTGGTATTCATAATGTGCCCTGGCATACCCAGGTCAACTCTGTTAGAATCAATCAAAGTACTACCACTAAATTAGTGTTCAGCAATTATACCTTCATTGCTTGACCCAACTGTAGCATATAGTGACTACTGTTGTCTCTCTAGAGTCACTCTTGCACCTGGGGGGGGGGGGACCTTTAATTTTGCAGTCCATCCACTCATTATTAACTTGCAGGCCACTTAGTTTAAGTGAAAGAACACAGTTTTGGTGATATAGGAAGTCCATTCCTAACAAACCACTGTCTGCAATGGGTGCCACAAACACCTCCCATTCATGAAAGTGCCCATGAAGTTCTATGTTCACCATAGCAGTGCCTACTACAGATAACCTACCTTCATTAGCCACTTGTAAATATACATTGGAAGGCAGGGCTTTGTGCTCGAGTTTCTCTTTCTTGTCAAACTGGCCATACACATACTTTGACAAAATATTCACAACAGCCCCTGTATCTAGCAGGAATTCAGTCTCCAGCTGATTGCCTTTTTGCCGACACAAACATTGACATGCCATCAGAGCTACTCTGCTGCCTGATTCTAATAAGTCTGTCCTCCATCACAGATGTGCCCAGTACCTGGCTGGATGCGCCAGTCCTGTCTAGTTTTCCAACTTTGCTTCTGTATCTTTTTCTTCAGTTTCACTCTTTCCTTTCTTGGCCTGTTCTCCAGCCAGTCTCTTTGGGCATTCAAATCTGAAGTGGCTTATTTCAGAGCAATGACGGCTCTCAGCAGTTACCTGGTCTACATGGCCACCTTTTGTTTTTCTCTGGTTGCCAGTACTTTTTGGATCACTTTCACCAGGCTTTACCAGGTGCACACCAGATCAGATGTAATTCACATCATCTCACAGGCTACAATAGGTCTCATATGCTGCCTTTGCCTCCCCAATGCTGCTTGGATCATTAATACCTATGGTCAAGAGAGCTTGGAGATCAGGCACACCATGCACAAAATGCCTCAAGAGAATAGTCACCCTTGTGTCCCTGTCAGCAGTGGGGTGCCCCTTTATAACAAGCCACTTGAGATCCACTGTGTACTCAGACAGTTTTTTCTTTTGGCCCCAGCTTTTTGACTCCAAGTTTTGCCAAGTAAGAGGTCACTCTATGTCTCTCTTTCAACCTGCTCTCAATGACTTCCACTAGCAAGTCATGGTCCTCAAGGTAGTCTGGTGGAAGCTGGCCGAAAGCATACTCAACATCGTCCCCTCTCAAGCTGTTTATGAGTCTGAACAGATTTTCCTGTTCAGTCGATCTACAGGCAGTAGCTAGAAACGTCAGGGGCTGGATGAAACCTTCCCACGACGTTTTGGCCGTCATATGTGCCTTGCCTTGGCAGGGGTATTTCATACTGTGATTTGTGCAGCACAGGTGCATTAGGCTTGGTCTGGTTGTGTGTGTGTGGGGGGGTGGGTGGCTGCTCTATTACATCTCCCGTTTCCTACATGGGTTGCCTTCTGCATCCACCATGCATATGTACAGGAGCTTGGAAAGGTCTTGGCAAGGAGAAAACAGGCCCCTGTGTACTGCACACAGTTGTGTACCAACCAAGGGTATGGGGTATAGTCTGGCTGGCACTGACAATGGGCACAGTAACTGGCACACTTTGAGGGGTTGGCTAGCTGTGAACTGTTGAAGTGCTGGTAAATTTTACTTCCCAATTCTCTGGTCCTAGTTTCTGCTGCCTCAACTCTTTTAAACAAAGTGTTCATGTAATCAGCTTGCCTTTGATTTTCATATGCCACTTTTTGTCTGTCTGGATCAGTTTGTCCACTGCCTCTGTGCCTTAGTCTGGATTGTCCATATTCATGTTTACAGCACAACAAAAGTTCTTTAAAATTGGCTATTCACTGCTTAATAGAAGAATTATTAATGTAACAGTTTTTTGCTTACAATAGGACACCAGCAACTTCCTTGATATTAGTTCTGTACCTTAGCTTTGCTGCCTCCTTGTCTTCCCCTGGAACCAATACACAGCTCCCCAAGTCCACCATATTGTTGCAATTGAGCTGCGTTTGCCTCTTTGACAATGAATGGAGCCCTAGAACGGTCCACTTTTTGAAACTTGTTCTGAGGACAATTGTGAGCAGAGTCCTTTTCTGGTAGCACAGCAAAACAAAGTTCGCATTTAGTTCCTATAAATTCATTTATTTCCACTGTCTTGTTTTGCAAGGTCTCCCTGACAGCATACAAGAAGTTTTATCCCACTGCTGGTCCACCAGAGTCCAGTTCCCCCACTTTTGTATTTCTAGTTGGGTAGCAGGCCAAAATATAACTGAGTAGTAGTACAGAAATGATTAATGATGCAGTTTATTACTGTAGACCCACTGTTATGTGCTGGTCTTCTCTAATGGCTGAGATCCCCCTTTCCAAATAACTCTAAGTTAGGAGGCCCCCCTATATATACTCTCCAAGGCCACAGGGCAGTGGTGGCATGGACCACCATGCAAGACAGAAGTTGTGCAAACCTGTGCAGGGTATGATTGGTGTATTGCCCCCTCCAACTTGCATGGTCAGTGTGGCATCAAACACCAGTAAGTCTCCTGGGCTGGACCCTCTGCCCTTGTCCATGTTAATCTTACTGGTATCAGGTTGCCTGTAGACCTCTGAACCACTGAAGCTGTTGGATCCATTAGCAGGAAAGGCAATGCCAGCTGCGTGAGCTTGCCTGTACTGCGGGTGCAGTATAGCCCATCAGCCGGGGCAGACACCATGTCAACATTGCCTGAGAACCTCAGAAACTCTACGCTACACCACTGCGCTACTGCCAACATCAACATACCCACCAAAGAGAAACTTGTTAGGTTGGCTAAGAGTGGTTAGCAGGCCTCTATGGCTGTGTGCCTTACCTGGTAGACTGTCAACATTGCCTGAGAACCTCAGGAACTCCCTGCTACACCACTGCTGTACTGACCACAGCTGTGCCAACATCAACACACACCCCATAGAGAAACTTGTTAGGTTGTCTAAGAGTGGTCAGCAGGCCTCCATGGCTGCGTGCCTTACCCGGCAGACTGCCTCCACTGACTGTTACCACAGTGCCAGGACAGTACCTTCTTTTGCCCCAGACTCTTACTCTTTGCACATATTAGAGGAGGTAAACTTATATCCTTAGGACCGGAACCCAACAATACATATGCAAACCAATGTAACATACTGTTACTGATCATCACACAATTTCAAGTAATCTTTTAAAAGTCAGGAAATAAGATTTGAATTTCTTAACTATGAAGTGAACATCTTTGGAGCAGACAGATTCAAGCCACATTAGCACCACACTTGAAGAGAATACAACCTGTTTTGGAGAAGTAAAATATCACAAAACAGACAGAATTGAAAATCGGAAAAGATAAAAACAGCAGTGTCACATGTTCAACGATTAATGTGTTGGAGCACCCACCAGTGTCACTTTGCAGTTTTGAAGCAATTGGCTAAGCGATTTCACAGAAGACTTTCAAAGATTTCCCAAAAAGGGGAAAGAATCATTATAAATCAGTGTGATAATTTGAGCAAAGTAGTCTGTCATCCAAGATGCATTCCTACTAACTTTGAAGAGACCAACGCTTTTTTAAAGTCGAAATGTCAATTGTTGATGGGCAGACATGGCCCGCTAAGTACACTGTGGGTGAAAATGACATCAGAGTCAGCTAAGCAGGCAAGGATGAGGACGGTGTCAAAAATGGCACGAGAGTCAGCAAAGCAGGTGAGGACAGAGGGATGGCATCAAAGGACAATGGACCATCAGATAAGCTCAGCTGACTCGCAAGTAGTTGACCAAAAAGCATAAAAATGTGCTGTTTATGTCTTAATTTGTTGTATTGTCAGCTGAGCCCAAAACAGAAAATTGTATCGGTACTATTGCAAAGTTAAAATCTAAAATGTCGAGCCTCCAGTTCTTATATAGGCCCATATGGTGTTGAATACAATTTTTGCATGGATTTAGTGCATCTACTGAGGGAAGTGGAACTTCACCTTCAGATAACAAATCTCTAATTTCATTATTTACTTCATAAGATATTTTTATTCCATCATATATTTGTTATATTGCAACTTTAAAGCTGCTTGGTAGTTCCTCAGGGTGCTACTGATGTGGCTCATATACCCAGAATATATTGATGTACAAGTATATAACAGCGTGCTCCCATAGATAATGTCCTCTTAAGGGATACATGTTAGGAATGTACAAGTAACTGTCCTTGCCAAAACCTCGTCATAAAAAGTGTCCAAACTACGCCCAAGCAAACTGATAAGTGAACTATGGTTGAATACACACTTTGGGACCAGTTGGTAACTAAAGAGCTCGTGAATTGTTCACACGCATGAAGCAAACCAATGTATGCCACAAAAAAAATTGACAAGCTATCATTCAGGTACACGAGCTACAGGAGACCTGACAAGCCAAAATATGATCTATTGAGTAAGTGAAAAGGTGCGGTTCAGTGTGGAAAAAAGGCAATATGCCAATTTGTATCATCATGCCTGAAGTCTGGAAAGTATTAGCACAATGTGCTGTATTTCATAGTTGCCGCAGAAAGCGAAACGATTTATAATGCGGACAATTGACACCTCACTGGCTGGCTACACATATATTTAACTCCTCCAAAAGTTACATTACCTGTGTTAAGTCGAATTTTAATAATAATTACATAGGGATGCACAATGTAAACTTCTTCATTTTAGTCGACACACTAATTTAAGGCAGATCCTATCGAGGCGTCGATGGCCATTTTCCTGTCGAGATCAACAAAGATCTATTCACATCAAGGGGCAACTTTTTTTACGTTTCAACAGGGCACCTGTAACACAATACCGAAACCAACACAGCAAATTTACCAAAGATTTTTGCACTTAAATTTTTGCAGGATATAGATTTTTTTCGGTAATAGACCTAATTATGCAATTATCTGTGTTTATGAGGAACGTTGCTTAAGGAGACTGAGTTAGCCATGCTCACACGAGAAATTTATTTCACGTATAGGCCTATGGCTCTTTGTGTTTCACACTGAAATCCACATTTATCATGTTTTTGCATCAATCAACGGAGAAATACAAATCGCCACTAGAATTTAGCAAAGATTTACTTAAAGCAGATCTGTCTGTGTGCCTATAAAGCATCCTACAATGTTGACTCCATGTTCATAGGCTGTGTACGCAGCAAAACAAGAGAGAATGCGAATCACACTGCCGGCCTTTAAATGGAATCCATGCACACTGCCCGAATTGAAATTGTCTTTAAAGAATCAATTTTGCGTCGAATTAAACTTGGACTGACAATTTATCTGTGGAAATTTTGAAGATATTCAACATTTAAGCAGGTTGGTATAAATTGAAATCATACAACTTTATCTTCATTGTTCATCTTTGGATATACGTTGAAAGGTGGGACAGGTTGCCACTTTTAATGTGACTAAAACACTGGGTAAGTCCACGGTCAGATTATATTCATAGTAATCACTGGTGTGCATGCATGGAACCGGTCCGATGCACCTCCGCCGTTCAACCAAAGACAAAGTGTGCAATTTAGAGCATTGACCGGGTACCCGGATACCCACCCGAAAGCTCCTCAGAATCGGATACCCGAGTGCCCGTAAAATTTCAGACTCCAAACAGCATTCCTCTTTTTTGATATTTCACAGAGGTCTGATTGCTACTGGTATAGTTTTTCACGCCATTTTGCGATAGCTTTTCAAACAATTTCCTCGAGAAAAAGCCAAGCCAGATCACAAATATAAAGTCAGGTAGGTTCGGGTACCCGGGTACAAAAAATGGTACAAAGTCAATGCACTAGTGTGCCTTGCGACTGAAAAAATCTGTTACAGTCAACAAAATTCTGTGCATGGCTGCAGTTTCCCATAATTTGCTGGATTGCAAAACGTGGGTGGAATGGATGAAGGAATATGTACACACACATATTATACCACGGGGTTATCGGAGTGTCAGTACAAACAATTTCCATTGTAACAACTATGCCGGGTACCAAAACCAAATTTGATAGCAAATTCCAGCATCGTCATAGTGTTTTTAATGACCTGGAATGGTTACCAAACACAATCATACAAATATTGCTCGTTTTTCACGACAGTTAATGAAATTCACAGCTCATGGGGGGTGGGGGGGGGGGCTTTTGTTATTTCCACAGATTAGTGTTTTGTGCATAGCCTCATCAACACACCAGGAATATGTGTCGTATCGTCTCCAGGTGGTGTGAATTGTGTTCCAATAATGTTACTTAAATTGTAAGTGACCATAAAACAGGTCGGTGATCATAAAGACCCCTCCCCTTCATCTCAGATTAACAATGACTGATTTCGACCCCTGTCATGCAAGGGATGAAAGTGCATTGTAAGACATCAAAAAAAAAAGGGTTTGTGGAGTGCGGTTGAAAAAAAATCTGAAAACTATGCCTGACAACTTACTTTTACAACTGACTTCATTGAAGGCGGGGGTGGTGGTGGTGGTGGTGGTGGTGGTGTAGTATTCAACTTCTTAAGTTTTAAAGAAGAAAGTGAAAGCTTTCATACGTAGCTATAATTAATTTAGAATTTCAAATCTAGAGTGTATAATAATGTCGCACACCAAGCAGGTGCATCTAATGCATAGTAGTTTCCTGCCACCCTGTGTCTTGATCCTCACTTCACACAGTATTGTGCAAACATGGAAAAATATATATGCGTTGCAAGAGCAAAAACTGGTGTACTTTTCGTGTTTAATCAAAGTGTACACCTGGTCCTGTTTCGAAATGTACGTCACTGCGAAGATCACACACGAAACTGTCTAAAGAAAGAAAGCTGATGGGTTCAAGCGCTGACGTCAACGGATGCATGTCTGCCTGACTGGAATTTTCTCGGAGACCGACGCCGGGTAACGCGACTTTAAAACGCGATAGACAGCTATCACACATGGAATTTATGCCCGGAAATTTATGGTAATGATGCATAAAATTGTCATTTCTGTATATGTTCTTACACGGGCACAAGAAGATTTGAAGCGTGCTTTCATTTGCTTGGACCTGGTGTTCAGGTGTCCCTAATTGACACAGGCATGAATTAAAATTGTTCAACTTTTGTTTGAAGCTCAATGGGTGTGCAGCATGAGCTTACGAATTGAAATTGGCAATGACACCACGACCTGTAAAAGTTCTGAAAAATTAATATCTAAAGTTGTTCAATAGGCCCTAATTAATATGTATTAAAGCTCTGCGACTTTTGTTTGTGGTTCGCAGGGTATAGCTGAAGCACAAATGTGCGGACTGCACTTTAATTTGACCTCTATCTATAATAGTTTTGAAAATGTTCAACAGTTTAATTGTTCAAGTGTCCCTAAATTTTACTATTCATTAAAATTCTAATTGTGGTTCAATGGATGCACCTATACCACTAATCTATGGATTGGCACCTTCACGTATACTTTTGAAGATGCTCCACATTTAAACTTTTTGCATGCCCCTCCCCAGTTAGCATGAATTGAAATTACACAACTTTTAGTTGTGGTTCATTGTGTGCGCCCATAGCAAAAAAAGAAGAAGAAGAAGAAGAAGAAGAAGAAGAAGAAGAAGAAGAAGAAGAAGAAGAAGAAGAAGAAGAAGAAGAACAAGAAGAAGAAGAAGAAGAAGAAGAAGAAGAAGAAAGAAAGGGGAAAAACCAAAACAGTTTATCAAACTTGAAATGGCACATCTAGCTGTCATAGCTTTGAAAATATGCAAGTTTTAAAACATTAATTTTGATTGCCCGCTTGCACTGTATTCCAAACCAGGCGCACAATTCAATCGTTATGCTAAATGACGTATTTCTTGGTGTTACAGAAAAGTCCAGACAACATTTGGATGTGACAAAAGAAGGAAAGTATAAAGGGACTCTGAAAAAGAGAATGTCATCACTGCACACAGCCATAATTATCAAGCGACAACTATTTCAAAATATCCCGTATCGATTATCAATCACGAAGCTACTGGGGGATTTACAAAGGTTGCCAAACATACACGTGCAGCAGCATCGTTCAACCATTTTTTTCACTTTCGAGTAAAATATTTACCCCGTGAAGGCCTTACAAGAAGGAATTCACATATTAACATGTTTTGATGATTATTTTCGTCGCTATAACAACATAGATAGACACAAAACATTTTGAAATCAGTCCTTTCGAGAGTTCATATCGTAATTAATCAGATTTACCAATTCACAAATTTGGGAAGACAAATCTCAGACAGGCCCATGCTTATATTTTCGTCCGATAATGCTCTATAATGTAACCACCCACCTTCGCAATAAACAACCTTCTTAACATTAGTTCGTTAACATATTAAAAAAACGACTTTACCGGCTAAATTTTAAGAATATCCGCCAAAACTAGTTTTTACTTTGATGCTGGGTTTCCAGTCATCATTCTTGTTGTTTTTCATATTGTTTGTCCATAAGACACGTATCGTGTACATAAGGTAAGAAATGTCTTTATCGCTGGGTTTTGAAAACAAATGAAATTAGCTCACCAGATGCTACTTTTACCGACATAAAAGACAAATATTGGAACACATGAAATGAAAGCTACCACAATTAACCTGAAAATGCGCAATATACAGCAAGGTAGTGTAAACCTGAAACCAAGAATATTCAGTATTCGTGATCTCAGTGTAAACTCCTGCATGGTGGCACGACTGGTACGTCACAAAAATATAACATGGAATCACTAAAAAACAACACAAAAACTCGAGTAGTTCAGTTGATCAAAAAAAAAAAAAAAAAAAAAAAAAAAAAGTCTACATGAACAAACTGTGAAAATGTTCTGATCACAGACTGGGACTAACATTTTGTTTGCCAACCCCATATTTTTCACACCATGGAACCACTATGTGAAAGTAGCCTATCTTGCTGCCATTTTTATGTCTGTGTGCCAACACAGACATATTGTTTTTCTAGGAATTCTTTGTTTCTTTCTCTCTCTGTCTCTCTCTGTCTCTCTCTCTGTCTGTCTCTCTGTCTCTCTGTCTCTCTGTCTCTCTCTCTCTCTCTCTCTCTCTCTCTCTCTCTCTCTCTCTCTCTCTCTCTCTCTCTCCCTTTCTTTCTTTACAGGCAAATTTGTCCGACATTTCAATTGAAAAGTATTATACGTAGAAACTCCAAACTTGATACAATTATACTTCTATAGATGAAGTCTTGCCTTTTTATAATGAGAGGACATGCTTTTAAAAATTATGCAAATGAGTGCTAATTAAACTTTCAAATCTTCAATATCTTATATACTATAGTAGATGTGGTTCCGAGTGTAGAGGAGTTAGATCATAGCAAGGCAAAGGCCATCTCAAATGTCAAGGTCATGTCAAAGTTGAAGGTCAATTTTAGGTCAAAATGTAATTTTAAAGGTCAAGGTTCACTTCAGGTAGAGGTCATCTCAAGTTCAAAGGTCATTTCAAGGTCAACGGCCACTTTCGATGGTGGCTTTCTTCCAGCCACAACTTGGTCAATTTTTATCCAATTTTGATCATAGTGGGTTCAAATTGTAGCTATTGTAACACTGCACATTTTTGAAACTTACATGTGACCTCTAAAGGTCAAATGTCAACGTCATTTGGACCTTTGAAAGTTTTATCTAGCGATAACTCGACCAATTTCCATCCAATTCTAATCATGTTGGACTCAAATTACAGGTATTGGAACACTGCACATTTTTGTAGGAACATGTAACCTCTAAAGGTCAATGGTCAAGGCAATTTGGGCCTTTGAAAGTTTCATCTTGCAATAACTTGGTCAAATTTCATCTGATTTGGTTCAAGTTGGGCTTATATTGTGGATATTGTAACACTGTACATTTTTGCAATGTACATGTGACCTGTAGGGGTCAAAGGTCAAGGTCATTTGGACTTTGAAATTGTCATCCAGCCATAAGCTTAATGGAATGTGAAGTACCCAAGGACAAAAGTTGTAACATTTAATATTTACAACTTTTGAATGGACACAGATTTGCTTTGAAGCAAATTTTCTTTTCTAGTTTTTCTTCCTC
This sequence comes from Hermodice carunculata, assembly GCA_964020975.1. Lineage (NCBI taxonomy): Eukaryota > Metazoa > Annelida > Polychaeta > Eunicida > Amphinomidae > Hermodice > Hermodice carunculata. The sequence goes on from CAXHWN010001660.1 coordinate 996,503, forward strand.
TTCTTGGTTAATCGACAACCTCAATCCTGACGGCTCCGTCGATGCGGAATACGGTAAACTGGAGAGGCGTGTGCATGGTAGGGTACGTTAACGGGGAGGGGGACATTAACGGCTAAAAATAAGATATATTCAACAAAAGTAAGTACAAACTGGAAAAGAAGATTTGCTTCAAAGCAAATCTGTCTGTGTGCCTTCAATAGTTGTAAATGTTGAATGCTACAACTTTGTTCCTTTGGTAGTTCACATTCCATTACGCTTATGGCTGGACGGAAATTTTGAAGTCCAAGTGATTGAATCTGTGCAACGTCGAGCCACAAAGCTCATCCCAAATCTCGAAAATCTTTCATATCCAGAGAGACTCAAAAGGTTTCAATTACCGACATTAGAACATAGAAGAATTAGAGGAGATCTCATTGCCACGTACAAATACATCAATGACATTTACCGGGTGGAAGAGCCTCTATTTATGACACTGACTGCACCTACAAGGGGTACCAGTCACAAACTATTCAAGCCATTCTCTCGCCTTGACACAAGAAAGTTCTTTTTCTCAAGATGTGTCATTGAAAAATGGAATCGTTTCCCAGAATATGTGGTGGCAGCTCCATCTATAAACAGTTTTAAAACTCGGCTGGACAAACATTGGAGTAATCTACCAAGTGTCTATGAGCCATCGTACTGGAATTCATAAATGTATTTCTGATGAATGTATCTGAGTGTGTATATATAGCGCATGCATGGAACATTTTTGTGATTGATGAAACAATTTGAACAGACATAAATGAGTCTGCATTGTTTTGAATAATGTTAAATGAACCAGGAGAGCAGAAGCTCAGTCTGCCTTTTTGTATACATATTTTTATTTATGACTCATATGAACGATGAACAGGCTTTCAGCCTCCACCGTCGACATTAACAAGTAACAAGTAACAAGTAATCTTTGACCACTAGATGTCACATCTAAATTACAAACCTGTACAGTGTTACAATACCTACCATTTAAGCCCAACATGAACCAAATCAGATAAAAACTGACCAAGTTATGGCTAGATGAAACTTTCAAAGGGCTGAATGACCTTGACCTTTGACCGCTAATGGTTATATGTTAATCACAAAAATGTGCAGTGTTGCAATAAGTACCACTTGAGTACAAATAATTAGAATTGGACGGAAATTGGCTGGGTTATGAGTGGATTAAGATTTCAAGGGTCCAAATGACCTTGACCTTTGCCCTATAGAGTTCACATGTAAATGACAAAAATGTGCAGTGTTACTATATCTACAATTTGAGCCCACCATGATCAAATTTGGATAAAATTGATTGAGTAATGGCTAGAAGATAATTTTGAAGGTCCAAATGACCTTGACCTTTGACCTTTACAAGTCACATGTAAATTACGAAAATATGCAGTGTAAAATACCTACAATTTGAGCCAACATGATCAAAATCGGATAAAAATTGACCAAGTTATGGCAACATGAAAAATTGAAAGGTCCAAATGACCTCGACCTTTGACCTTTAGAGGTCACACGTAAATTACAAAGATGTGCAGTGTTACAATAGCTGCAATTTGAGCCCAATATGATCAAACTGGACATAAAGAAACCAAGTTGTGGCTAGATGAAAAATTGAAAGGTCCAAATGACCTCGACCTTTGGCCTTTAGAGGTCACATGTAAATTACAAAGATGTGCAGTGTTACAACAGCTACATTTTGAGCCCAACATGATCAAAATTGGATAAAAATTGACCTATTTCTTGCTAGATGAAAATTTCAAAGGTCCAATTGACCTTGACCTTCGAATTTTAGAGGTCACATGTAAATTACAGAAATGTGTAGGGTTACAATACCTACAATTTGAGCCCAACATGATAAAAATTGGATAAAAATTGACCAAGTTATGGCTAGATGAAAATTTTGAAGGTCCAAATGACCTAGATCTTTGGCCTTTAGAGGTCACATGTAGATTACAAAGATGTGCAGTGTTACAACAGCTACATTTTGAGCCCAACATGATCAAAATTGGATAAAAATTGACCTATTTCTTGCTAGATGAAAATTTCAAAGGTCCAATTGACCTTGACCTTCGAATTTTAGAGGTCACATGTAAATTACAGAAATGTGTAGGGTTACAATACCTACAATTTGAGCCCAACATGATCAAAATTGGATAAAAATTAACCGAGTTACAGCTACATGAAAATTTCAAAGGTCCAAATGACCTACATCTTTGACCTTTAGAGGTTACATGTAAATTACAAAAATGTGCAGTGTTACAATACCTACAATTTGAGCCCAACATGATCAAAATTATCTACTACAACCAGTCCTTTGTGTATTTTATAGAACACAGCCAGTCTCTGTTTTCTTGTACGCTCTTCCAGAGAAGGCCAACCCAATTTCAAGAGCATATCTGTAACGCAAGAGGCGCTATCATCTCTGTTAAGAATATAGTTAGCAGCTCTGCGCTGTATGTTTTTCTTTGCATGTGAATCGCATATTGTGGATGCGTAGTCCACTAATGGATGTACGAGTGCTTTATAAGCTATGATCTTTAGTTCAGGTGAGTTAATTAGCAGGTTGCGGCTAAGGGAACCTACGCTACTACTTGCTCCATATAAAGTACTGCCTATGTGCTGGTTCTAGCTAAAAGTCCTTTGTAAATGTCACTCCAAGGTAGTTAACAGAGGTGACATGTTCCAGGACGTGTCCATGAAGGGTACAGCGATGGTGAATAACCTTACGGTTCCTCGTTACTGTGAGCGCTCGGCATTTTTCTGGATGAAAGGACATTTGCCACTTTAACTCCCATTTGCCCAGTTTGTCTAAGTCTCGTTGGAGTGTCTCTGCATCTGCATTGGGTGTGATTGCGAGATATGTAACTGTATCACCCGATAATAATCTAGTGGTGCATTGAGTGTGTCTGGTAAGTCGTTTATATTAAAACGAAAAAAATAAACTCGGACCTAACACGTACCCCTGGGGCACGCTAGAGAGAACATCGGCCTCGTATGACTCCTTACCTTCCAGTACCACTATTTGTTTTCTGTTGGATAAGAAATCTGTAATCCAATTGTTGGTTTTACAACAGATGCCATAGAATTTTAGTTTTTCAAGTAGTTTGTTGTGTCCAACTTGATCAAATGTTTTTGAGAAATCCATTATTAGAATATTTGTTTGCTTTTTATCTTTCATGTCATTGACTAAAGCTTTGTGGAACTCAAGTAGTTGTGTTGCGCACGATCTATTTTCACGGAGACTATACTGCAGCTTATATAATATGTTATGAGTCCCAGCATGTTTCATAATGTGTGAAGTAATTATGTGATCTAAGAGTTTACATAATATGCATGTCAGTGATATTGGTAAGTAGTTACTAGCTAGGCCGTTTTTCCCCCTTTTTTAGATGTGGACGACATACGCCTCATTAGGGATGTGACCACTTTCACACGATTTTCTAAAGATAACTGTCATGACAGGTGCAATATTTGGAGCCAACTCTTTCAGTATGATAGGCTTGATATCATCAGGACCGGGGGCTTTAAAGGGTGTTAATTTTTCGTGTAGCTTCTGTATACCTTTGGAAGAAAGTGATATCAGAGTTTGCTGGATGACAAGACATGTTTGGTCGGATGTCTTCAGGTAGTGGGTCTTCCCTTGTAAAGACATTCAAACTGTTTATTTATAGTATATTAGCCTTTTCTTTCGGTTATGTAACAGTTTAACCTATTATCCTCCGTGTTACTTTTGAGAACGTTGTTGGTTTAAACGTATTTTACTCCACAATCAGGGAACAGGGTTGCCCCTGTATGAACCCCTCTTGTACATCGATGTTTCTTGTCCTATGATAACATATGAAATCATGATAAACCTTCAATATTTAGGGTGGCTCGAAGCGTCTTGATTTTTCTATGAATGTGTGTACTCCCTAAACTATTTCAATATTTTCTTCTTTGGAACGTTCTGCTGGTCCGTACAGAACAGTCTTCAAGGATATTGTTATATTATATGGGACAGGTGAAGAATAGTGGAACGGATTTTCAACAGGTACGCCACAACAACAAGCATGAGAATTTCAATTCCTATTTTGTTCAAATAGCAGTTCAATTTGACTTTTCCCGTTTGCATCCTGGCGTGTGTAATTCTTCCCTTCCCAAAGCAATAAAGATCATTTTTGCTGGAGATTTGTAGTGCTTGTTCAATAAGTTTTGGAACGTTGAGATATGTTTTGATTTTTTTTTATGTCTATGGGTAATAAGTTCCACAATCGCACCGTTGCAGGATTTATTTTTTTTTTAATACTTATTTGCTGATTTGATAGCGAAGTGGGGGATATTTCTGTTGAGACGAAAATTGTAAGAGGTTCTACTGCCTGAAGATGAAAGTAGTGTTTCTACAAGATAACATCAATTTTTATTATTTTATATATCAACACTAACTTCCTTTTGTCACGTCTAACCGCGAATCTTTCCCAACCAATTTCTGAATACATTTTTATGTGATTTTTGGTCATTGCTCCACTAACTATGTTGCTTGCTGCCAATTGGACTCCTACGAACACTGATTCCTCAGCAACATTACAATTTGACCACACGACGCCTCCATAATCGAACATTGGCCCAATGAATGAGATACAAATTGTTTCAAGTGTGTCTCTCTTGATTCTTTACTGTAATCATCTCATGATGTTGATTAACCTTGTTCTCTTTTCCAAAACATTTGAAATGTAGCTACTGCAAGTCAAGTCACTGTAAAATGTTACCCCTAAATGTTTATATTCAGACACAGAGTCGAAATGCTGATTGTAAAAAGTAGGTTTCGGGTGATTTCTAGAAATGAGCCTCCTTGAGATCAGCATACTTTTCGTCGTACTGGGATTAAATGTGAATAGCCATTGATCAGTCCAGTGTTCAAAATGACATGTTAATGTCGTTGTCTGCAGTAATTGGATTATCTGCTTCAATATATAAAGTAGTATCATCGGCGAAAAGACGTATATTTGTGCCACACCCTATCCAAAAGCTTTTGTTATGTGGAAATATATGACACGTATTTCTTTTTGTCGGTATATGGCCATAGCATATTTACGATACAAATGTTAAGAGCCGATTAACTGCGGAATCACTTGGAATTAACCCTGACTGGAAAGGAGTGACAGTGTTTCTTTCTATAGAAAATGAAAACATCTTTAAAAAGTATTTCACATTCATCATCATCATCATCATCATCATCATCATCATCATCATCATCATCATCATCATCATCATCATCATCATCATCATCATCATCATCATCATCATCATCGCCGCCGCCGCCGCCGCCGTCGTCGTCGTCATCATCATCATCATCATCATCATCATCATCATGTATTATCGAAGGCATATTTTGTTTTTTATT
>CAXHWN010001660.1:1011900-1034400 GCA_964020975.1 Hermodice carunculata
AACAGGTAAAACAATCGTTAGCCTGTTTGGGCGTCTTAGGTGGGGTGTCTTCGATGAACAAGGTTGTCCTGATATTGGGTACCCATATTTTTACCTTCACTCATCCGGTCAAGTCGAAGCCACGCGCTGCTCCCGTGCGATAACTGGAACCATAAGGCACAAAACGCCAGAAGGAAAATTATGCTCCAAAGATGGCTTACCAGGAGAATCTTGCATTTTTTATCCAGATGGGGATGTGGAAAATACTAAAACGTCACTGTTATATAACTTACAACTTGATAATGCAAGTATCTTATTTTCCCGCCATAGCCTCAAACCCAAAGTCGTTTCAAACAACTGTCTTGCAAAACAGTAGGCTACATATTAGCAGAAACTTCATTGGGAACTTCATTCACACAGAGTACACCGGAACAGAGAACGTTCGATCATTTTTTTTACATACAAGCGCTCAAAAAATGATAAATGTAGGGTTTTGGGCATCATAGTATAATTCATTTTATTTGCAACCATAATGGGAGATTTGTGTCTTCATCATCTTAAAATTTTCTTTTTAATGAGACCAAAAGCAAAATAACATGCTTCAATCAACGTATCTAGGCAAATACATATATTGTACAGTCTGTGCCTGCAATGAGGATGATCATGATATCCGTAAGAATGCAGATGAAACTGAATACTACTAAACCGATTACATTCCTAGCAAAAACTAGAAAAATGTTACATGACAAAAGAAAGATAGAGAGGGAGAGAAAGAAGAAAGAAAGAAAGAAAATTAGAAAGAAAGAAAGAATGAAAGAAAGAAAGAAAGAAAGAAAGAAAGAAAGAAATAAAGAAAGAAAGAAAGAAAGAAAGAAAGAAAACGATAAAGTACATAATCTATTCTTTTCGTGATTTATTTTATTTCAATGCATATTCTGATTCACATTTTAATCAGGTGTCCAGGTTTTGTGACGGGGACCATAACGATGAAGCTCCCAATATGCAGAACAGAGTGTGTAAAGGCAAGAGTGCCTGGGAGGTTATGAGGCAACATCACGACTTCTTAAAAGGTACGGCGGCACTTTAACTTTTCAGTCACCTTCCAAACAATACTCGTCTGCCGTGACCGGTAATTTCAAATGTCGTCTGCCATTTTTTTTTGGTGCTGAGCTTTCATCAAAATTTTTTAGCGGAGACACAGGAAGGCACCCATCAGGTTAAGCCCCGTATAAACATCTTTAACATGATTGGACAGGATTAAAAACATCTACCTGTACCATTTGTATCGTTTTTTGAACTTAACAAATAAGGGATGGTTCAACATTTTCATCATTTTTGAATTAGTACTTACAGTACGCAAGGGGGGAGGGGGTTAAATGGGTCTGTACACTTTCACAGGATATGGAAAATGATGGTCAATTTTTGGCCTGTTTTGTGCAATTTTGCTATGATTTGGGGGAAAAATCATCATTTTTAAAGTACTAATTTGGAGGGAGGGAGGGGGTCATGAAATTTAGTACCCGAAGTACTAATTCAAAAATGATGATAATGTTGAACTATCCCTAAGTAGTTTTGCACTGAAAAGTTGGTGGTGATTTGTGAACCTAACCTCCTGGTTAACTATAGTGTATTGTTTGAGCTTGACTTTTGATCTGTGAGTTTTCCTTCAGAAGTTTGTAGACCATCGCTTTTTATACCCTTTCCTGGTATACATGGGACCCCTGGATCACAAAATTCACCAGGGACTAAACATTTTCTCCTTCCTCTCTCTCTCTCTCTCTCTCTCTCTCTCTCTCTCTCTCTCTCTCTCTCTCTCTCTCTCTCTCTCTCTCTCTTTTGAATTTTACCTTCTGCTGATTACTCGAAGCCATAGTGTGACGATGGTTGTTGCACACCAATCAACATTTTATGACATGACTTGAGTCACAAAGTCTAACTCATCACGTACTTATTTCGCCGTCTTGACCTATTGAAAGGAACTATGGTACATTACAAATTTTCACTTCTTTTAACCAAATAACTTGGGACATATAAACTACTCTAGATTCATTAAAAAAATACTCCCTCTATACATTCGGCACATCATTAGTTTTTCCAGGGATGGTAGAGCTACCCTCCGTAGTTTTTCGATTCAGGTTGAAAGGCCGAGGTTGTATGGTCACTTCCGTAAAACTAGAAGGCTGTGTGAACAGCCCGTGCTCAGCTGACCCACATTCTCTAACCAAAAGTAAGTCCTCAAGATTAGCAAGGCAAAGTTTAAGCTGTTACCAGTGTAGTCTTTTTCTTCTTCTCCTTCTCCTTCTCCTTCTTTTGTTAGAAGAAAAGCTAGAGGCACTTAAGTGCAAAGGATTGACTGATGCGTCCACTTCTCTACATACATCAGTCTTGCAACCTTGAAAATGAGGTCAAGCCCATCAAATGTAATGATGTCAAGACATGGTGGCAAGGTTCAGATGAGGTAAAGTTGAGTTTCAGGTGGCCAGTAAGTCTCGACATACATTCACGAACAAAGGGTAGATGGACGGAACCACGGACGGTCATGACGGATGGACGGACAACCTTAAAACAAATTGGACCCCCTTGGAGTGGACCCATAAAAACGTAAATTAATATCAGAGTGCCGACTGACTTACATAACAAGTATCCAAATTGAACAGCTTGCTTGGATCTCTCACTGGGAAGACTTACCAAGTTTCAGCTCAACGTGACCAAGTAACACTTTCGCAGAAACAGAATACGAAATTGCCCTGTAACCTTGGAAATCAAATCAAAGTCAGTATCCGTCTTGAACATATTTTAAAACAGGTCTACCTAAAGTACATTCCTGTCACGTTTCATTTAAATCCAGTGGACAGGTTTTAAGTAACAGATGACATTTGATTGTTTACTGTCATTGACCTCAATATTACCTTTTAACGTCACGCAAAGTCAAAAGTAACAACAACAGAAGAAACTCCATAGGTATGTTCCTATTAATGTTCAATAGTAACCATTCACCTAGGAAGCACCATTACTCAGATATAAAGCAATGTTACTGATACACACAGATGCAATAGCCGCCATTAAAACTCAAACTCGAAAAGTTCCGCGAACAGTCGACAGATCATTACCAAATGAACAAACTTTATTAAACTAAGCATTAAGACTAAATTCAAACTATTTTGAATTATTTTTCATTTTTGTACTGGAGTAGAAGAAAAAAAGTAGGTGTTCCTGAAGTTCAAACGGTTGGCCATGTGGTTTCGGAGAAGATTTTTTTTTAGATTTGCATCCTCCAATATGACCCCCCCCCCCTCAAAGATTACAAATACACAAATCACTGGAACATGACCATTTGAACAAATTCAGCAGAGACTCAACCCAAGGTACATCCTCACCAAGTCTGAACTGAATCTGGCAGGCAACTTTGGAAAAGAAGTCGAAATTGTTAGTTACAATTGCAATCCCCATTACATGGTAATCAACAGGCATATATGCACAGTTGACTGACGATTCACCCGACCTCAAAAAGGCATTTCTCAAAGAAAAATTTCAAATACGTGCTTGCAAAATGTTTGACAGGGCTGGCCCAGGATACTGAAGCTGTGCACCTGATATATGAAAAGTTACCTTGATCTTTTTTTTTTTTTGGTTAGGGGGGGCCTGGGGGGGGGGGGGTTAGGGGGCAGGGAAAGGTGGGGGGGGGGGTCACGACTTACGTATCAAAGGACACTTTCTCCATGACCCGAAAGATTATCAACGGATTTGTATGATACTAGGTTTTGTAGGTACCATAGTTCAAGATATTCTATTTAAAAATTGAAGGTCAAGAACATATGGCTCTTGCACGGAAAAAAAGGTGTTCCGTCATCCTCCACATCATTCTTTGAGCCGGCTTTGTTGTCACAGAGTCTCAGAGATAACAACATGTTCCAAGATGCCATTTAGACAAAATAGTTCGTCCTACATCTGACAGATACACCTGTATACAGCCATTAACCTACTTTTGTCTGGTCATGACCAATTTATTCAAAAAGACACTTTTGTTGGTATAACTAAAAGTTATCAAGCGATATGTTGAGTTCTACAGATAGCCTGGCTCCCGGCACAACGTGGGCGTTTATTTATAATGTTTAAGGAACAATGACTGGCGGGCCATGTGTGGCCCATGTCGTCACGAAGAAAGTGACGGGACGAAGTGAGTTTTCTGCCGTAGTCCAATCACTGACAAAAGGGACTATATGAGCCACAGAACATGCCCCACTATTCATTGTATAGTGAAAACTCGTTAAAGTGACACCACCTGTTCCCTTAGAAATGTGTCAGATAAGTGAATATGTCAGATAAATGAACCAAACAACAAGAAAATGAACCTTTGCTATTCAAAACGTGTGTCATTATAATGAATATGTCTGATATCTGAGTATCGTTATAATGATGTTTCACTGTACCTATTATGAAATTGAAGTTCATTTTAAAATTGCATAGAAGAGATGAAAATGGCAAAAATGAAACGTCGTACCCAGTGGGGCTCCCAGGTGGAGCTAGATTTGGTGAATACAATTAATGATGATTCCTATTAATAACAGGACTCATCATCATTTAAATGGCACACATAAAAGGCATTAAATTTTGAGAGAGCACTGGTTGTACTCTGCCATTTTGTGTACTGCATAACAAGTTATGCATTGCATATTTCAAAGAGGAAAAACATCGATAGTTATTCCTATTATGAAATTAAAGTTCATTTTAAGACCGTATAACGGATAAAAATGGCAAAAATATAACTGTGTTCTCACATAAAACATATTATATGAAACAGGATGCAATGGCAAAAATCACTTAGCGTCACTTAGGACTCCACTATCATTTTATCAGTAAAATAAGGATCAATGTCACATGTTCAAATAACAGTATTTCTTTCCACCATTTCCCTGTATTCTCGCTTTATATTTATATGCCAAGAGACACTTCTGGATATTGATCTACTTTATATTTTAACAGCATAAACATCTGGCAGGAGAGCAAGTGGAAGTAATGCTTCTTCTTCAGATCGCTTTGCAATCAGAGACATCTAGTTAAAGACGTGACTAATATACAGCACGAAACGTTTTGATTGGAGTTATAGTAAAAATAAAAATAATCATCATCATCATCATCATCGTCGTCGTCGTCATCATCATCATTATCATCATCTACCAATTGTTGACTAATATTGAGCGACATGACCTTCCCGCTACTTGCAGCTGATCACAGCTGTCAAAACAATACACCTGACTGCCCCCCCCCCCCATATTTTTATCGAATGATATGCGTGTTCAATCATAAAACAGTCTTAGTAGCGGATGTCATCATTATTAACATCCTTCCCGTATCCCCTGGTCAAATTTGATTGGCTGCAAAAATGTCAGATGAGGCATCTTGATCAATGGTTCCCCCTGGTGATTCTAGATTTAAGTCTTGAAGGCTTAATCTTTCTATAATCATCATCATTGATTTATTTCAGCTGGGTATAATTTAAATATCAATTCACTGGCTCTAATTACTGAGTCCAAAAGATTAAACCTGGACATTATCCAACGGTTTGCCGGGGAAGTCGCGTCTGGTTATTATATCTGTGAACGAATACCGAAATTCTTCTCCTCCATGCATCTTTATTTCTTTCCTTCTTTTTGTCTCTCTATCACTAGAGGTTTCTGGAGTTTTGTCTGCAACTGGCATCTAAGATGGTCCTTTCATTGGGTATGGATATCGCCCTAACAGTGAAGTTGGTCTTTGATATAGTTTAAGTTGTGTAGCTCGAACAAATGTAAACTGAGTGCCATTAAAGTTTTTCAAGCTCATGGTTCATAATGGGAATATATCGTTTATTTTAGTATCCGAAGGTCCTGGCATCTAGTGACGACTGATTCTATCTGAGTGTAAACATAGATATCCTTTTTGCCTTTTTTCTCTTTCAGTTAATCTTTCTCCCTTTCTTCTCTTTTCTTTTTCCCGTCCGTCCTTCCTTCCTTTCCTTCAGTAAAGGTTTCCATTTTTTCTCTGCAACTCATGAAGCTATATGATTGCAGTGTGTTCTTCCAGTTCAGCAGCAGATGTATCAACGGGTACAGTTTCTGTCACGACGTTTCATGAAGATTGCCGAATCGAATAAATCACCCTGAAAATCGTTAAATCGTTCAAAAATATGTCTTTAGCAAATAGTATTAAGATGCTTTTGTTTAACATATTCATTATACCTGGATCACCAAAAAGTACATACCATGTGCCAATCTAGTGATTTTCCAGGCAAACAAGACACTTTATGGTAGCCCTATAAACAATATGAGTTACAAAATATACATGGACGGTGGCAACGAGCACACAAGTGAATACAAATGCATGTAAATCCTTTTGTAACAGAATGAAGAATTCATCTGCTTCCTATTATATGTTTTGCTTCAGGTAAAAGCGTATTTTAAAAGAGTGTAATAAAAGGAAAACCATCCCCCTTGATAACAGCATAGAGTGTTATATTGCATGAAATTCGGAATGATTAGGCTAAGTTCTGCCGGCTGGCCCCTGCAGTCTTTGACTGAACAGGCTATCCAGTATAAAGATGTTCAACTATAATAAAAATGATATAGTATTTGGACTTATGCGCTGAACTTTGCATATCTTGAAAGTCACAAACATTCTTCATGGACGTCGAAAAAAGGAACAAACGTACTTCATGGACACTCAATACATTCACACATTATCGACTGCAGAGCTTTTACATTTCTCCATATGGTGGTTCTACACAGAAAAGATAAAAAAACAAACCAAAACCGAACCGAACCGAGCCGAACCGAACCGAACCGAACCGAACCGAACCGAAACGAACCGAACCGAGCCGAGCCGAGCCGAGCCGAGCCGAGCCAAGCCAAGCCAAGCCAAGCCAAGCCAAGCCAAGCCAAGCCAAGCCAAGCCAAGCCAAGCCAAGCCAAGCCAAAACAAAACGCAACAAAACAAAAACAAAAATGCAAATATATATATATATGTATATATGCAACAAACAAACAAAACAAAACAAACAAAACATTTGGATTATATAACTCTGATGCCTTACAAAAGAGGCCGTGAGTCTGGTGTACATGTATTTTTCTCAATACCGGTACTTATACTGCCATAAAGGTGATTTACGGCAAAAATTTTGCAGGCAATATTGTGCTAGCTATCTTTATGTATGTTAAACGCAGGTTTGAAGGGTGGCAGAAGCGTCATTATGGCGTCGCAAGTGTATGTTTTCCTGATCGTTATCTACATCTTCGTGCGCAAAATGACGTCTGTGAGGGCAATTTTTACAGATCCCAGTTCAAAACGATTATCTTCAAATAGTCCGAGCATGTCATCCTTGCACAGTACATCAATGTAATATGAACATTTTTTTCAAAGCTTCTTGTTTTTCCCACGCTTTGTTTATGTTCATAGTTCCGTCGATTTTATTTTAGCGTCTATATTTCGACTCAACCCTGGTACGATCATTGCGCCATGGGTTTCTTCTGTGCTACTCACCGACTTTGTACATCTCATGACGAAGACGATTTCTTGGAAGTCCTAAATTTGCAATTTTAGACATAATTAAGAATATACCTGGACTGACTGGATGATTAAACAGGAAAGAATCGTGGGGAACATGCACACAGCATGGCAATTCACGTCCGTCTAAATGTGATTGTCTGCTGAGGGTCCCCTGAGTCTAAATTGAATAAAAGATACCATTACGCATGTTAGCCTCCCCCCCGGGGGGGGGGGGGTGGTGGTGGATAAGCTGGCAGCGTGGTCATAAGTTTGATAATTACAGCTAAGTTAACCTCTCATACTTCTGGTAGACTTTGTCGTCATTGTTCGTGTGACTGGTGTATTGTCAATGGTTCTTTAGCACCAGTTATCATCCATTTTATCTGCAGTTTAGCCATAAAGAAGAACTTTATTGACATAAACCTAACATACAGAGGTATAGTATAAGTTCATTGCATGGACAACCACAATCACATGAACATAATGTACATATAAAAGGAAGAGAGGTTCATTGCAGGTGCACCCAGACTTAGCATCTCAATATACTTTTAAAACAGACATGTTTGTCTGACAGTTTAACATCCCAAAATATTATGTCTCAGTTCAAATGCTGCAGTGACAAATTTAAATACATGCTGTAGTATATTGTCATTATTTCCCATTCTCATTACGAATATAAATTTAGCATGACGGTCATCAAGTGAATGAAATTTATCATCAATACTTGCTAATTTTGAGTATAACTCTTGTCTAAGATTAGTGTATTTACAACAGTACAAAATATTCCACAACCCCTGTCTTACAGAGTTGGCCTTTCCTTTCATTTTCTGGCGTTTTTGGGGGGTCTTGTGAATCTCCCTGTTTCAACGGTCAATGTATGAGAACTTATCAGAAGTTTTGACGATTTTTCACTGATTCTTTGTCTAGATATAATTCTTAATAAATATAATAGGGTATGTAACTGTCACAAGACGTAATTAAAGAATGTCAAACGATGGAATTCACACAATGAGCCTAAGAAGTGAACATATGGTACACTTTTCATCGGGAGTGTTGTACCAAATGTAAAAAAAAAAATTATGTCTGTCTTTAAAGATATCAGAACCTGACATGCACGTAAAAAAAAATCCCCATTGACGTAGATGAGAATGGATAGGATTGCATGCATTACCCACAAGGTACCCGGATTGAAAAAAAAAAACAAAAACAAAACAAAACAAAAAAAAAAACAAAAAAAAGAAACAAAAAAAAAATCGTAAAAAAATCAGGGACCCAGAGTATCACCACCGCATGAACATCTTTGTTTAACCCTTCCGCAAGCTACATTTCCACCAAATTTCAGAACAAGCTGAGAAATGTTTTTGGAAAAGTCGATAATAGCGAGAAAAAAATACAGCGTCACCTGTTGGACAAATTAAGGTTTGAAATGTCCCTATGCAATTTCGAAGCAACTGGCCAAGCGGTTCCACAGGCGGTTTTTAAGATTTTGTCAAAAAAAAAAAAAAAAATGAACAACAACAACAACAACAACAACAACAACAACAACAAAAAAAAAGAGAAATCATTAAAAAATCCAAATATCGCTGGAGCATGACCATTTCAACAAACTTGGTAGAGACCCACCCGAGGCACATTGCCACAGTTTGAAGTGAATCTGGTTGGCGGTTTTGGAGAAGCAAAAAAATGTGAATTTTCACATCGCAGTCCCCATTGACCCACACAGTAATCAGTATTATGACAGGTACCTGAAATGGAAAAAAATCGTCACTGAAACATCAGGGATCCAGAGTATCACCTCCTAGTAAACAACTTTGTTTAACCAGGGATGTGGAAAGAGACTCTTTCCACACCCCTGGTTGAACCCTCTCATATTGACCTATCATACTCCTGGTAGATTGTCTCGTCAGTGTTCGTGCATGTGGCTGGCGTATGGCCAATGGTAATTAAGTGTCAGTTCTGATCGTTTCACCTGCAGTTAAACCATACAAATAATGGTGTATGTAACAGTCACGTGACGCATTTAGAGAATTCAAGGGATGGAATTCACTTTATGGGCCACAGAAGTGAACACATGGCACACAATTCATCGGGAGCGTTGTACCAAATGTGAACTAATCTATGTCTGCATTTCAAGATGACACGCACTTTTGAAAAAGGAGAAAGAGAAAAGAAAAAAGAAAGAAGAATAAATAGGGACGGGGGTCTGATGCTGGGGACAGGATTAAAGAGAAGATACGGCACATATTAATTGTCCATTTATGTTACACATCCTTACGTGGTGGTGTAGGAAAAATAAAAACACCGATCACTTAATACACATCTGTATTTCCTACCTTTCAGGCAAGAACCCGGCTGTACCTATCGCTGTTTTAGTGGACGCCAGACCAGTCTTCCATTTTGTCCAGCAACAACAACACGAGCGGATCATCATAGCATTGGATGTATCTGAAAGCATGACGGTACGCACGACAATGTCCAATGTTCAGACAATAAATTCAGCACAATTTTCCTTTTTCTTCCTTCTTCTTTTTTATTGTTTTTTTTTTTTTTTTTCAAAGAGCTAGGTTCAATTGATTGTTTATATAGAGTATCGGAATCTACATGTACAAGACTGATATGCATTCTCGAAGTTATGCAGTTAGTCCACTTTGTTAAGAAGAATTGGGTAACTGGCGTGAAGCACATCTTTGAATTAAATGTGGTTATTTCCACCCAAAACACACCCGGTACTGATAATGGACATGAAGATCAGATCTTCAAGTCTGCAGCTGACT
Organism: Hermodice carunculata; assembly: GCA_964020975.1. Classification (NCBI taxonomy): domain Eukaryota; kingdom Metazoa; phylum Annelida; class Polychaeta; order Eunicida; family Amphinomidae; genus Hermodice; species Hermodice carunculata. The sequence goes on from CAXHWN010001660.1 coordinate 1,022,175, forward strand.
TTATGCTCTTATCAGATTTACTCCATTATTGAACAATCCAAATTCAATTTCTATTGGCTATAAATTCAATTATGGTTCCATGTATAAAGACCAATTTTATCTTTATACATGGAACCATAATTTTGTTGAATTACATACGCCTTATGCCTTACGCCTTATTCGTGTATCTGCTGAAATAGTAAATTTGCAAATTCGAACTCTTGACGATGAGGAAAATTATTACGTGCTCTACCGGTAGATGTCGCAGCATGGAAATGGCACTCATGAAGCCCTTCATACCTAATTTGTGGACAATGTCTTTCTTTCTTTCTTTCTTTCTTTCTTTCTTTCTTTCTTTCTTTCTTTCTTTCTTTCTTTCTTTCTTTCTTTCGAAGCAATGACGACAAACAGGAAAATTGTTACGTCCTCTACCGGTAGATGTAGCAGGATGGAAATGGCCATCATGAAGCCTTTCATACCGAATTTGTGGACTAAAAAAAAGCTTCTTTCTTTCTTTCTTTCTTTCTTTCTTTCTTTCTTTCTTTCTTTCTTTCTTTCTTTCTTTCTTTCTTTCTTTCTTTCTTTCTTTCTTTCTTTCTTTCTTTCTTTCTTCTCTCTCTCTCTCTCTCTCTCTCTCTCTCTTTTTCTTCCCATTTTCATGTTGGCTTAAACTCAGACACCGTGTAAGCCAAAAAAAGTTAAATTTTGCATGGCTATTAGTACGAAAAGTGGACTTTTGCATGCATATCATTCAGAATGTTAAGATGTGAAAATTAGTGTCATTTAAAAATTTCAAACTGTTCCACATGCAGACACAGATGTTGGTGATATGACTATGTTTCCTGGGGATGTGCACCTAATGGGCACGTTACGTAGTACGGTTTGTAGAATTCAAATTTATGCTAATCAGGAGCACAGATATTTTAAGGACGCGGTACAATTTTACAGAACTTTGCACAGAAAATACGACTTTGGTCCAAACATGTCCTTACACACGCTAGACTTGTTATTTAAGATCATACAAAATGTATATTTTCCAAAAGTATACATTTGAATTACGCCATCAAAAATAATGAAATCTCTGTTAGCGTTAAGAAATTGAATTTAAAGGCTTTATACGCCAGACCTGTTATTTAAGATCATATAAACTATATATTTTCTTAAAGTATGCACTTGAATTAAGCTGTCAAAAATAATGAAATCTCTGTTAGTGTTAAGAAATTGAATTTAAAGGCTCAATTAAGAAATCTTAAATTCCACATGTTTCTATGGAAAAGCAAACAATAGCACGCACTCAAAAAAGGAAACATTATTTTCTGATGGGAAACGAAACAATACACCACAGCAGCAAATCATATTTTAAATTTTGGATAAAAGTTTTGGTTCAGAATTTTCAGGATGTTTAAACTAAAGTTCAAATTTTGTATTTTAGGAAAATTTGAACAGTGATAAAATTAGAACTAAGGCCGTTTTCCAAAATTCATATTAATATTTTGTAGAGAGTTTATGTGTTCTTTCATTTGACCCTAAAAACTATATCTGATTTTTTCTTTTTTAAAAGCTATTTTAAATTTCATGCAAAATTTAAGACTTTTGATTAAAATTAATTATACCAATAGCGATACTAAAATTTAATATTCAGTACCAAATCAAACTTGATGTTGTTCTCTTTCAGAAAATATATGCCTTTTATGGTATTAGATGCTAACCATAGACACAAATTAAACATTTCTACTTGAGAGTCATAAAGTATACCACGCCCTTAAAGTCGAATCTCTTAAAAATGTTTCAAAATAGAGATACTGTTCCAACTTTTATTTATGCGTTTGCATTACAAGTGTGTCCACTGCGCACTGACTGAAAAGTGTAGCATTTTGATTTATGCTAATCAGGCAAATACATTAAATTAGAATGTTGAATAGCTTCAAAAATGTAACGGATGAAGTTGCTATTTCAAATTCAATCTGTCAGTTTGTGTTATAGGTACATCCACTGAGTAGTAATTGAAAATGGTAGTATTTGAAGTTATACCAATTAGGTTAATGCACAAGCGACGATTGAAGGCGCAGTGGTTTTTTTTAATTAAAATGCGAATAAAAGTATAATTTTCACATTTATTTTTTTAAAGTGCACCGTATGGTGAGAACAACACATGAGTCACCCGTATATCTATTCAAAACATGCTCAATCAAGATAACTTTTAAATGTTGAAAAACTAAAAAATAAACATTGAATAGGTAGAAAATAAGTGTTGAATAACTCAAATATAAATGCTGAATGCCTACAAAACTAGATTGTAGACTAGAAAAGAAGATTTGCTTCAAAGCAAATCTGTCTGTGTGCATTCAAAAGTTGGAAATATTAAATGCTACAGCTTTTATCCTTTGGTACTTCACATTACATTAAGCTTATGGCTGGATGCAAATTTCAAAGTCCAAATGACCTTGACCTGTGACCTTTACAGGTCATATGTAAAGTGCACAGTGTTAAAATGCCCACAACTTAAGCCCAACATGAACCAAATCGGATGAAAATTGACCAAGTTATGACAAGATGAAACTTTCAAAGGGCCAAATGACCTTGACCTTTGCCCGTTTGAGGTGACATGTTCTTATAAAAACGTACAGTGTTGCATTACCTACAATTTGAGTCCAACATGATTAGAATTGGTTGGAAATTGGCCAGGTTATGACTGGATGAAACTTTCAAAGGTCCAAATAACCTTGACCTTTGACCTTTATAGGTCACATGTAAGTTTCAAAAATGTGCAGTGTACAATAGCTACAGTTTGAGCCCAACATGATTAAAATTGGATAAAAAATGACCAATTTATGGCTACAGGAAAGCCACCACCAAAAGTGGCCTTTGACCTTGAAATGACCTTTGACCTTGAGATGACCTCTACCTGAAGTAAACCTTGACCTCAAAAATGACATTTTGGCTTAAAATTGATCTTTGACCTTGACATGACTTTACATTTGAGATGACCTTTACCTTGCTATGATCGAACTCCTCTACACTCGGAACCACATCTGCTATAGTACATAAAATATTGAATATTTAAAACTTTAATTAGCCCTCATTTGCATAATTTTGAAAAGCATGACCTCTCATTATAAAAAGGCCAGACTTCATTCATAGAAGTATAATTGTGCCAAGTTTTGAGTTTCTACGTGTAATACTTTTCAAATGAAATGTCGGACAAATTTGCCTGTAAAGAAAGAAAGAAACAAAGAAGAAAGAAAGTAAGAAAGAAAGAAATAAAGAATTCCTGGAAAAACAGTGTGTTTGTGTTGGCACACAGACATAACAAATGTGTTCTCACAAGTTCAGTTTGCATGTTTGCGTTACGGATGCATCCATTGAACAAAGGCTGTAGCATTTTAATCTATGTTATTAAATCAGGCCAGAAAACAAGAATCTAATATTGAATATATCCAAGATTGTAACAGATGAAGGTTCCATTCCATGTCTGGACTATGCAGGCAAATCCATTATTGCTATCAGAATGTGCAAAATTTTCACACAGACACGTTTGCCATGAGGAAAATTTTTGTTCTATTTTGTCCTGTCACAGTTACGATTGCAAAACGTAATTGATCATACTGTAGCCCGTCTCTGAACGCAACACTTCCAATAATAAAGCATGATAGACAAAGGCAAGTGAAATTGCTTATGTTGTCCATTCTCAATATCTGGCGAATTGACATAAATATGCCTAGGAGTAGGAAAGCTCTGAACAAAGGCATGTCATCGTGATAGGTCCTATTTACAAACCCCGGCAATAATTTATTGGAAACATTGAAGAAGACGGTAGCTTGCATCCCGGAGCTTTCGAGCGATTCGACCGGGAAACTGTGAAAACATCAATTTAATTAAAATTTTTGTAGGAAGCCAAGTTACGAGATCAGAGCAGAGCAGTAACTGCTTTTATTGAATCAATGGCAAAGACAGGTGACTCTGTTGGCATCCTGAAATATCAACGTGTTGTCAGTGAGTTACACCCTCTCACCAAAATTACTGACGCCAATCATCGTCAAGATTTAATAAGAAGTCTGCCAACTTCAGCAGAAGGCGGATGTTGCGTTGGCTGTGCTCTCCAAAAAGCATTACAGGTGCGTAAAACAGTTGTAGGTCATAAAAAGTGAATAATGAACGCCATGTACTTTGACATATATCTTAGAATAGATCAGACAGGACAGTTATATATTTTTCGCTGAAAATGTTGGATGCTTTTGTTTGCAATGACGAGTGAAGAAGACTTATTAACTCTGAAAATCATTTGATACCCAAATATCCTAAAATTAATTTTAAAGTGATATTTAGATGTCTTTCAAGACAGATGGATGTAACGGGATAACAACAACTTCACGTTGATATCTCTGGTCGCTTGTGGTATCATATCTGGAGACCAGAGTATGGTAATGGTCTCAGCATAAAATGGAATATTTCAACGCAAACTGGCTGTTATTATTATTATCATTATTATCATCATTATTATTATTGTTGTTATAATTTTAGAAATTTTCATGGTTATATTGTCACGAAATGCACTTGAATGGACATTAATATTGAGATCTTGGAGACTCTGGAGTATACCCGAAGAGTACTTCAATTCGAATAAAGGATTAAAAAAGTCAACATCAAATAAGCAGTCTAGCGTTTAAAAAATAGAATAAAGGGTTAAAAGTGGACATAAAATCAACAGTGTTAATTTTTTTAAAAATGTGTATTGTTCATAGATGTTGGAATCTGCGGAGGGTGGTATCAGAGGCAGCCGCATTGTGCTGTTCAATGACGGCGAGGAGAATATTCCACCATGGATGGTGAGCTTTATACCCGAAATGTCTCGCAAGGGCGTGATGCTGGATGCCCTGCTGTACTCGCAGGAGGCTGATGACAAGATTCTCAGCGTCGCCACAGATACAATGGGGTCTGCCTTTATTGCGTCTGACAGTCCCAAGGCGAACAACTTGTTGGATTCCATCGCTGCTATTGCCATGTCTGGACGATTCAGTGATCTTGTTCAGGTAAGTGATAACTCGTGATAACCAAAACAAAAACAAGAAAAAACAAAAACAAAAACAAAACCAAAAATAAAAAAAACAGACAAAAAAACCAAACAAACAAAAAAACAAAAACAAAACAAAACAAAAAAAAAAAAAAAAAAAACAAAACAAAAAAAACCAAACAAACAAACAAAACAAAAAAAAAACAAAACAAAAAACCACCCCCCAAAAAAAGGAAAGAAAAAACAAACAAACAAACAAAAATGCTCATGCCATGGCCCCGCACTCTATGTTAATCATAGATATTAAGCATCTGCATGAGGAGCTTAAAATGGAGACAAACAATTACTATGTAAGGAAATACGTCTGGTTATGCTATATTAGAACTTTTTAATTGATGTATTTACAACCACGGACGAACCTGGTATGGAACCTGTGACTTTTGCATCTATCACCCGGCCGAAAATGGAAAACGCACATTCTAATTAATAAAAAAAAAACTAAAACAAATAAACAAAAAACGAAGAAAAAAAACAAACAAAAACAAAAACAACGACTCTGTTTCCGTAGTAAACCTAGATAATATATTGTGCTGTGTGTTGACAGTGTGCTTGCGATTTAAACGAGATGTTAACACTTTTGTTTCGCCTGCAGATAATGTCCGAGTCAGCGACTCTTGATAGAAAATCTGTCATAAAGGGTCAATGGCAGATGGACTCAACCGCCGGCAGAAATACAACGATGTATATCAGCTACAACACCACAACCCCTGGCTTCCAAGTGGTCGTCAAGTCTCCATCAGGAAAAATCTACAAGAATGATGGAAGCGGCTCATTTTTTAAAAATACACCAAACTTGCGTCAGCTGAAACTACTGATCCCTGGAACTGCAGAGGTAAAGACATTTCGCGGCTCATGGAAACCACTGTTTACAAGTGATGGTAATGGTGATGGTGATGACGATAACGATGACGACGACGACGACGATGACGATGATGATGATGATGATGATGATGATGATGATGATGATGATGATGATGATCCAACCCTGTAAAAAGATAACTGAATTCAGTACATGTAGTTATCGCTTTATACGTCAGAGATGCAAATTTTTAAAAGAAGCCAAATGTGATAGGACTGGGTATAGTCACATGAGAAGAGATATCATAAGGAGCATTATCATGGTCTCACGACCCTTACTCCATTGATGCGTGCACGGATTTTAACCCTTTAAATACCAAGTTTTGACCGAGTCAACAACTTTCTTTGGCGCGCGTTGGAACAAAGTACCCAAGCACGCCACGGAAAACTGTTGAGCTGCATCATTCTTACTGTCTGTGCGACTGCAGGTATGATGAAAAGTCGGGTTGCAAGGAATATAAATCTGGTATTTTATGTCCATTAAGAGCACTTTGATTTTCGTCTAAATTTGCAATGAAACAGTTGAGATAACGGGTCTATAATCAATTCAAAACCAACCGCCAGGTATTGAAAATTTTGTGTATGAATACTATCACTGATAAAATTAAACAAGAGTAGCATGGCCAATTCAGATTTTTCTTCAAATTAAAGATATATAATAATAATTAAAATAATTTCTATATAGAGATGCCATTCGAACTTGTATTTATGTGTTATTGAACATTGCACATCCTATGAATATTGAATATAAATTGTAACATATTCAACCATGCTCCTAAGAGTAAAGTGTAAATTTTAAATCATTCATGTATAAAATTGTAATAAATAGAGATGTCATTGTACCTTCAGTGAATATGCATTTGTTTATGGTGCACTACACTCATCAAAGATTGAACCAACGACATAACTTTAAAAATTGGATGCGTTTCATTTTTAAAATCTTTAATACCTTTTAGAAGTAGAATAGAGATGCCATTCTAACTCACAGACATGTTACTGACCATTGCGCATCTAATGTATATCGAACTTTTTTTAGCATTTTAAATTATGTTAATTCAAGGAATTTTAAAGTTCTTTGTATCTTCAAAGCTATGGCAGACAATGATGAGATGTCACTCTTAACTTCTTTGTATATGTCATTGTCTATCACAGTTCAAATAACCATGGAAATAAAGTCCGGACATTTTGCATTATGCAAATTAGTGAGATTTCGAATCTAAAATCTTGACTTTCCTAAAACTGTAACGGAGATGCCATTCCAAGTCTAAGAATAGGGTATTGGCCATTTTGCATAGTGAATATGAACATAAATCGTTGCATTTCATTATTTTGATTGAGAGCATTTTGAATCTTGAATGATGAATATATGTTTTTAAGTATAAAAAGTATCTTTCAACGTGCATCTACAAATGCCGTTGTAGATTTTACACGCGCAGAGTCGCTGCTGGGCAAATCTTGTTATCCACCTCCCACCCCCGCCTCCGAAGGAGTAGGGGGCATATAGCAAACATTTTGGCTGTGCATGCGTCCGTCCAGACAGTTTTCATGCAATAACTCAAAAAGTTTTTGACATAGGGGTTTCATATTTTACATGCATATTGTCCTGCACCCGCTTCGGACAACTTGGAAGATGGGTGACCTTGACCCAATCCGCAAGATCACAGAACCTTTTTAGTGAATTTGGTTTTCACGCGATAACTAGAAAAGTTTTTCGCTTAGGGCTTTCATATTGTACATGCTTGTAGTCCTGAATAAGATCACGGACGAGTTTGAAGATGTATGACCTTGACCTAATTCCCAAGGTCACAGAGCCATTTTAGTGAATTGGGGTTTCATACGATAAATTAAAAAGTTTTTGACATAGGCCTGTCAAATTGCATGTGCGTATAGTACTACATAAGATATCAGACGAGTTTAATGCTGGGTGACTTTGACCCAATTTTCAAGGTCATAGAGCCATTTTAGTGAATTTAATTTTCACGATAATTCGAAAGTTTTTTGTATAGGGCTATCTTATTGCACATGCTTATAGTCCAGCATAAGGTCTCAGACAAGTTCGAAGATGGATGACCTTGACCAAATTCCCAAGGTCACAGAGCCATTTTTTGTGAATTTGGTTTCCACGGGATAACTTGGGAAATTTTTGCGCCTAGGGGTTTCATGTTGCACATGCTTATATTCCTGCATAAGGACTCAGACGAATTTGATGATGGGTGACCTTGACCCAATTCCCAAGACGACGGAGCCATTTTAGTGAACTTGGTGTTCACAAGTTTTTAACATAGACCTTTCTTATTGCCCATGATTTTAATCCTACTTAAGATCTGAGACAAGTTCAAAGATGGATCACCTTGACCCAAATCCCAAGGTCATAGAGTCGGAGGGGGGCATAGATCTAGCAATCTCTGATTGCGTTTTAATTTTCTATTTTTTTCTTGCTGTCCATACACATTTTTCGTACTAGAAAATGCTGGATCCGCTTCTGAGAGACCTCCTCTTCATCTAAGTGAATAACAGCAAAGATGCCCCCCCCCCGCCCTCCGTGATATGATATAAAAAGTTGCATCTTGTATAAGCTATCACAGCTATATCCACTTTCTTTTCAGCAATTTATTGATCGATGTGTATCCGAGGATTAAAAAAGTTGTTGTTGTCGATGATGATGATGAATATGATGATGACGACGATGGTGATGAGCTAGTTGAGTGGGAATATCATTTAAATGTGTTGTCGCTACAGGTAGGAGAGTGGAACTTCACCATAACGAGCACGTCCCAGTCTGCCGCCGTGGTGTTGATGCACGTGTTGTCTCACACTTTAACGCAAGAAACCAACCCCATCAAAGTCCGCGCCAGCCTAAGCAACAGTGAAATCGACTTAAAAGGTTTGAATCAATTATTGTCTAGACACATTTATCTTAAATCATCATAAGTCATTATAAAAAACGCAAACACCAGTCTATGAACAGAGTACACTAACGCCCCCTACTTTCAAGTCCTTAAAGCCTACTTCAAAAAGGAAAAAAGCATAAGTTATGGACTTGAGACGCTAGAACCGGTGTGACGTGTGTTTTTGGTGTCACTCATGTTGGCGTTTCGAGCTGTGAAATTATTTATCATTAAGTGTACACATTCTAAAGTATATGATTTAAACTTTGCAGTGTGCCATTACTATGGTATTTAGTGGAATACCACGAAAATATTGTTATTGTCATTTTGAGGTATGGATATATGGCGTTTTTTATGCATCAAAGAAGCAATGCGGATTTTGTCACTCCCAAAATGTACGACAACGTACCACATGTGCGATATATGAGACGCACGTATACAATAATATCAAATACATATACTATTAAAGCGACAAAGAAGGTAACAAAAAATATATATATATAATCCAAATACCTCGTCTGCTGATAACTACAGAGGTAAACATTTGGCGTTGTGATGTATAACATGAGTTTCATCTGATTTCATTACTCAGTATAATTTTGTCATTTTACAGCTAAAAAGGCGCAAAATTATTGAGAATGTCCTACTTTTAGTTATGATGTTAACTTTATGATTCATGGCTTCCGTTTTGCAAAGAAAATAAATGTAAAGTAGTTTTAATCACACAGTTATCCGTGAAATTTAATGTTGAATCATGTAATGTGTGTTATACTTGGTGACCCAGAATCCCCGGTAAAACGAGTTGCCATTTACGTGGAAGTGCTACGGGGATATTCGCCAGTAGTGGGCGCCACCGTGGAGGTGCACATTGAGAGAGATCTGCAGGGCCTAGGCATCAGTGTAGTTAAACAGACACTGCTGGACAACGGAGCGGGTAAGGAAATCGGGACATGTTACAAAGTGACTTTAAGAACAGAGAATACGTGTAATTTAGAGTTTTCAAATAAACTTTCCAAGTCAACGTAGGTCTTGTAGATCCGAAGCCTTGAAATTAAGGCATATTGACACACGTGCGTTTGTGCAACAAAACTTTTAGATCGTACTAAGCGTTGGGGTTCCAACAAACAACACTATTGAGCTCTCTCTCTCTCTCTCTCTCTCTCTCTCTTTCTCTGTCTCTCTCTCTCTCTGTCTCTCTCTCCGCCCCCCCCAATATGGCCAGTCAACCAAGTATAAATTAAGATGACATTTTTATACAGCGATAACTTTATCGTTGTCTTAACTCCCAACACTAATCACAACGAAAGCTATGCCCATCTGAATTATTATGATGATTTCATGTTCACTTTTCGCGTAAGAGAGCCATTCAATCAAATACCAACATACCTATATTTCCAGAAGAAAAAAATGGCCAACAACTTTCCTCGACGCCCAAAGCACGCCAAGGAGAGCTGTTGACTCCTAAGTCTATAATGTAACACTTTAGTGGTAAAATTTGTCATCCTGGCATCTTGCGGTGTATTTCTGTGACCCTCCGTGTGCATTTTGAATCAATATATATTACAGGAGCTGATGTCCATAAGGATGATGGCGTGTACTCAGGTTATTTCGCGCAGTACACAGGTAGGGGTAAACACAGCGTACGGGTTAAAGTTGTGAACAGGAACGGCCACACGCTACTATTCAACCACTTTGGAGGACAAACGGATTACACAAAAAGAACAAAAGACTCAAATGTACGAGAAGCTGCAAAATTGAAGACGCCCGTGGAAAAATTCGAGAGGGTGGCAGTCGCTGGGATTCTCAACGTTCTGGTCTCTCCAGGTGAGGATAACTACCCACCTGCGGATATAACTGATCTCTCGGTGACGGAAGTATCTTTTGATAATGCAGAGGTAACTCTTCAGTGGACAGCAGTTGGGGATGATCTGGACTTCGGAACAGGTAAAATATTATTTATTTATTCGTGAGAATTTTAATGGCCTCTTTTAAATTTCATGAATATGTATGCTCATGTAGTTTATCAGAAAAAAAAATGAAAAACAAAAAACAAAACAAAACAGGCAAACATACTTCACTATAACGTAGTCATTTACAACAACAAAATTTGGTTCAAGATGGTGTGTTATATAACTATAGTATTTATATTTGCTATTTTTTATATCCCAATTAATAATAATAGACATTCATATTTAACTGCGATCCTGCTCATTTCCTGTGTTGCCGGGGCAACAGACTGATGCTTCCACACTGATCAGAGCAGATTTTGTATTATATACTACATAAACATCCATAAACAACACCTTTTCAATCAAAAGAGAGCCCATTTCTAATTATTTTAGGCATCTTTTATGTTTCAAATATATGTTAATACATTTTCTTAAGTTTATTGTGTGTTTGTGTTGTTCATGTTGTTGAGAAAGTACTTTTGACCATGCTGAATACATGGATCTGCCCTGATGCAGATGGCTCCCTCTTTTGCTCAATAGGTGTTAGAGTAGGACCGCATTTAGATATGAATACATCCTATTAAGGTATATGCAGCTATATCGCAAAAAAAATAGTACTGATGTTTATGGTATGCATATTATGTAATGCACCTGAAATGGCGTGGAGTTACGTGGAAAGATATTAACTCATTCCACCCTGATGACGCTTTTTCCCGCTAATATCTAAATGTCGTCTGCTAATTGTATTTTACTAATTTAGGGATTATTTTTCAATATTTTGGATGAAACTTGCATGGAAGATCATTCCAAATTATATGCCAATGGTCAACAGCTTTCCTTGGCGCGCTCTGGGCGCATTGCGCCCAGAGCGCGCCAAGGAAAGCTGTTGACTCAGTCTTCTATCAGGGTGGAATGAGTTAAAACGATTTTATGGTTTCTGATTTCACATAATAATTCATATAATGGTATCAGCTTGTTTTTGTTTCGCGTTTCAGCAAAGCGGTATATCATTCGGTACAGCCAAAACATAAAACATCTTCGCAAAAATTCTCGGGATGCAGTAACGATACAGCAAAGGAATATTTTAAAAGGAAACTTAGCTTCTCCAAAGAAATCGGGATTCCAGGAGACAGTGATTATCCAAGTGCCCAAACAAATGGACAAGAAAGTGTTGCATTTTGTCGTGTATGTCTTGGATGACACTGACAAACAAAGTGGAACATCAAATGTGGCCACAGCTCAGTTTTTCAACCCACGTCCCCGGACAACACAGATAACCGAAATCACCACTAACACTCGCAGTTCTCGCGCGTCTTCCACCATTTCGGTGAGATCAACAGCAGAAATAACCAGGAGTATAACGAAATCTCCAGCTGTGGAAGTAAAAATTAGTGGTTCACCAACAAGCAAAACGAAAAGAAGTGCCAAGGGTGGCATAAGCTTGCCGACAATTGGAGGAATAGTTGCTGCATTTGTGACCG
>CAXHWN010001660.1:1039400-1169915 GCA_964020975.1 Hermodice carunculata
GCTAGGGATTCGGATAAAATTAACCATTTAAAAAGGAATTGTCATGTTCTCCAGAAACACAATGAGTTAGACATAACAAGGAGGCGTCGTCGTATGTTTGGAGTCAGTATTTCTTTATTCCCACAAATGTCAGTAACACACATGGGTCTCCATCATTACACCCGTATCATGGCTGATGGTTGTCACCCTTGCCCTATCGCGGCAGGGTGAGATATTTGAAAATTGATATGCATGTGCTTGTCTCGTTTTATAAAGCTTCTCCGATGGGGTGGGTGTTGAATTTTATCGCTTCTTTCTGATTGCCTGACTTTCAATTCATTTTACAATTTTGATGGGGCCCCTAGAGTACAATGTATAATCAGGACATTTTTTTCCCACATCTGGTTTTTTGTTTTTTGTTTTTTTGTTTTTTGGTTTGGGGGATTCTGCTAGGGGTTTTTTTTTTGTTTATTTTTTATTTTTCCTTCTTTTTTATTTGTTTTTTGTTTTTGTTGTCCACTTTTCGGAATATTAAAATGTATGGTTGCAAATTCTTGGAGACTGCTTGGCCATTCAAAACGAACTTTTGACAGCATAATGCACCTGCACTTAAATTATGCACCCCATATTTGATAAATGATCTTGAGCTACTTTTTTCCTCTGTGACCTACTTATTGGAAACCGTTCAAAACTTGAATGCTGATCATAAAAATTAAATGATTTGGATAGTGGATTGTTTGTGCCAATGATTTCGCCTGCATAATGTAAGCTTGATTTCTAAATGTTGATGGTCAATGTCATGTGGAACTACGAGAAAATTATAGGCCTACGTTTTTCACTTACTGTGCTGTCCTATGAGATTCAGTTTACCGGAGACCGCTTCGCCTTTCAAATTAAACTTTTGTCAGAATAGTCAGCCTCTTCTGGGGTCATACACCTCAATGTTGGTAAGTGACCGTGACCGTATTTTTTGCTGTGTGACCTACTTGTTTCAGAAACGCATTGACTCGTAATTTGAATACTTATCAAAATTTAAGGATTTTCAGTTTTTATGGATAGCTTTTATCCGGAGACGTTTTTGCGACTTGACCTCTTCATGCTGATAAATCAAGGTCACTTAGTAATTAAAAAAAAAACAACAACAACAAAAACAAAAACCAGTGATAAATAAAATATAAAAAAAACGAACAAACAAAAAAGCTTTTTATGTTTATTGTACAAACTTCCTAATGTAGTATATCAGAAACCACTTAACCTTCCAAAATGTACTTGTAGTGTGCAGTCAGAGTCATTTGGGCTGATACAGCCCATATCAAAATTCTACAGAAGGACATGACAATGGTACTTCTATGTGTATATAGGTTAGACAGTGACAGGTAACTGGTTAGCTTATGGAGTGTAGAGAGTTCGGACTACGGATCGGGTAATGACTACAAGGAAGTGGTTCTGGGCGAAAAGACACAAATACAATCAGTCAGTAATGAAGTTTTGTATGTACCTTCATGTAATTTTTGGTTCCATTATAGTAATCAAGCTGTATGCGTAGTTGGTGCCAGGGAACATTTGCTCGTCACGTATGATTGGCTTCAAACTAGTTGTCAAAGTTTCATAGCAGTGCGAAAAGATTGTCGCGTTTTGCATTTAATGTGCAATCTTATATTGGATACGCCCAGCCCTGGACAATTTTCTGTGAATCAGAATTATGAGCCTGAAGTTGTGCATCTACCATTTGATTTATAATCTTGACCTACGTTTTCACCTTGTGACCTTAACTCAGTATTTAAACATATTTTTGCCTATATATTGAATAATTATCATACAGACTGAATAGAGTCGTATGGATCGGTTATCCCCGGGAACATTTCCCCATTTAAGCTATCAGTGCTCTTGTTCTTTAACCCTCGGATACAAATGTGAATATCGGGCGTATGATTACGCGTGGGGCAGGCTTCTTTGGCCTGACAGCTTTTCGCTCGGGTGTGTCGTGTTGCATATAAAGATGTTATATAGAACGACATCCGAGAATTTTTCAGTTGAATTTCATGTATGTGTGATAATTCTGACCCACTCATATGGTCCATCAGTATATAATCATCAACTCTTCGGGTCACTTTGAATAAAAAAAAAAAAAAAACCGGCCAAAGGGTCATTGACATTTGTAAGTGTCGTGTTTGTAATGTTCGACATCGTTGCGCAATGTGTATTTGCCAATGCGATATTCGATAGATTTTACATCAATTGGTTGTATAAAACATGCAAGTATATATAGCCGTTATTCATACTTTCCAGCATAAATGGTCCGACACGATGTTTTCGTCTGATGTCGATGTCCGATATTTTACTAACCCCCGGATATGAATATCCCAAATCGATGTAAGCATTTAAGGCTTGTTGAAGATCAGTCCTTTTAGTAATGTATACTGATACCAGTCTTATGATGACTGAGAAGGAAGCTATTTTACTGCTTTGATGTAACTCGGGGGTGGGGGGGGGGCAGTTTCTATCAGATGCACGTGTATTGGGACAGGTTATTTCATTGTTATGTGCATTAATTTTTATGAAAGGGAAATGGCAGGATTGACAGGTATTTATTGAGAAATAACACCAGGAATATGCCGTTTTTACGTTATATTAATTCATAAAACATCAACAACGTGAAATGGATAAATTACATGGCTTTCAATATTTAAAGAATACACTCTCATAATTATGATTAAGTCCATATTGGTATCAGATCATCGGAACTCTCAATTCAATGTCTCATGTTGAAGATAAGCCTGATAAGCCCGATATCCCTTACATGAGTTGTGTGTTGGACCATGCTCACTGCGTAGTAGTGCATTCACTAAAAAAGTCGGGTCCCGGGACCCGCAAATAAGTTGTGTAATACCTGGGACCCGTAACGGGTACCCGCGGCAAAAACCCTAACTGAAATGATACACAGAAACATATTTTGACTTGCTTTTATTCAGGTCCAGTATAATTATTCGACCATTCGACAAGTTGCCAAAGAAAAAGAAAAGAAATACAGAACATTTTAGCGAAAAAGGCAGAAATAGATACATAGATCCATAAATTATTTATTTATATCGAAAGTAGTCGGGTATTAAAAATTGGATTCGGAACCCGACTTTTTGGCATTTTGACGGAGGGAGGGGGGCGGGTACCCTTGTCTCGAGTTAATGCACTACTGCGTTGGGAGACAGTTTTATAAAAGTTGGGTGTGTATTCATGGAGAACCATGCCAGAGACAATCAGCATATCACTTCATGTGGTGGGGAGACATGTCACTTGAATGTATACATGCAATATGTACTGTACATACTGTAGCACGGAAATAAATTATTGTATATAAAATGTACATGATGAGAGAAAGTTGTTGTTACGATGAAACTAATTTTCATGAAATGTATGTTTTTTTCTTTTTTTTTTTGTTTTTTTGTTTTTTGTTTGTTTTTGTTTTGTTTTTGTTTTTGTTTTTGTTTTTGTTTCTGGTTTCCGTTTATCCTCATGGCTAATTCAAAGGGGGTATTCCTGTCGTCTTGTCACTGCATGTGTACGTGCACCACCCCCCCCCCCCCCGTCACATTGTAAACGCAAAAACTTCTCACCAAATCAAGATACAACCACTCAAACCTTTACAGCTGAAACATCTGATGTGGACCTTGGATGAGTCAGCTCCTTGGACATTGACCTCTTTTTTTATTGTGACGGACAACAACTTGGAAAATCCATGAAAATTCTAACTAGCTTTTCAAACAAACTAAGCTCTCATATGATACTAACACAACCACTCTATATACCTACAAGCAACAAGCACTCGCTAAAATAATAGTAATAGTAACAGTAGCAATGATGATTTTTATTCAGCCCCCTAACAGGACACTCAATTCTTTAAATTTACAGTATTCAACTCCATATGCTTTAAGGAAGTGCGAGAACACTTTACGATAGGCCTACATGCACTCATTATGGGCCAGATAAAAATGTCTGTGACTATATATATATTTTCTGTTTGTTATAATAGAGACTGTCACATGACTGAAGCTGTATCATCGATCCCTCCACCACGCACATGTCACGAGACCGATAATCTAGATTAGTACAAGAGCCCGGGCACTTTAATTAATGTATACATGTATCCGAGTTCAAGAGTTTGACTATGCCATTTTTCCCTGTTTAAAAGAAAAAGAGAAGCAAAAACAAAAAACAAAAAACAAAAAAAAAAAAAACAAAAAAAACCCAAACAAATAAAAGAAACAAAACAAAAAAACCGAGAGGGCTCGGCTGAAAATTGTGGATCTGTTTCAGTGTTTCTACTAAAGTAGAGGACATTTTCGTTCACAATTATAGACAAGAATTATGATGGCACATCCCAGGTCAAAAGCTCTCCTTGTCGCACCGCCAACTCTGACCGGGGAATGATCAACTACAGTCAGAAAAGGAATGCCGTGCACGGGAGAATAAACACATTAAACGTGTTTGTGCCTGTTCTATGACTGTTCACAGGAAAAGTATTTCTATTTTTCTCGTCGGTTATCAGACTAATTTTATATATATATATATATATATATATATATATATATATATATATATATATATATATATATATATATATATATATATATATACCGTCAGTGGCAAATCTCGTATTAAGATACATATGATTGCTATCACAGAAGCCACCCAATAAATTCCTCAATAAATGGCAAAAGTGGATAAAAGTTGTTTGAAAATGATAGTTTTTAATACGTCTCCAGGTACATAAGTTGAATTATGCATGCACGTTGCACTTGCGCTCACATTTCCCCTGAACCTTTCTTTTTTTTTAATTTGAGCACAGGGATTTTCTGTTTGTCATCCATTTTTTGGGGGTTTTTTTTGGAAAATGACTTGATATATGGTAGTGCATAGTGGGTTGCATGCAGAAAGCTGTCTATGGCTCCCTGCTGAAGTTTTTTTCGTGTGCGTGACTGGTCAGAATCTGTGGATAACTCCCTGTTGGTGAACTTGTGTATTAGACTGGTGAGAATTCGTGTGTAAGATTGGTGTGAACTTGTGTGTTAGACCAGGTGAAAATTCGTGTGTAAGACTGATGTGAACGTGTGTGTTAGACTGGTGAGGATTCCGCGAGGAAAAGCTGGCGTAAACTTGTGTGCAACATTGGTGTGAACTTGTGTGCAAGATTGGTGTAAACGTGTGTAAAACTGGTGTGAAATTGCGTGCAAGATTTGTGTAAACGTGTGTAAGATTAGTGTAAACTTGTGTGAAAGATTGGTGTGAACTTGTATGCAAGGTTGGTGTAAACTTGTGTGTAACACTGTTGTTAACTTCTGTGTAAGATTGATGTGAAGTCGTTTGCAAGATTGGTGTAAACGTGTGTGAGAGACTGGTTTTAACTTCAATGTAAGATTGGTGTAAACTCATGTGCAAGAATGGTGTAAACTTGTGTGTTAGATTGGCGTAAACTTGTGTGAATGTGTTATCTATCTATCTATCTATCTATCTATCTATCTATCTATCTATCTATCTATCTATCTATCTATCTATCTATCTATCTATCTATCTATCTATCTATCTATCTATCTATCTCTCTCTCTATCTATCTGTCTGTCTGTGTGTCTGTCTGTCCGTCCGTATGTCTGTCTGTCTATATGTCTTGGGTGATTTATGGGCAATTATACACTGCCCACAAAAAGAAATAACATACAATGGAATGGGTCCTACAACCGGTTTCTGCGGGCCAATTATAATCCTCAAACCGGACCGTGGGCAGTATACCAAGCATAGCTTACCACAGTTTCTGGGCATTTATAGCTTCCCATAATATCTGGGCATATTTGCTAATTTGTCCGTTTCTGAAATCCCCTAGGAAGCGTATTGAATTTAAGGCAAACATGATTCATGGGCATTTTTTAACTACCCATAAACAGAACAACTGCCAATCAGACAGTCTGAGAATTACAATTCTGCCCACAAACCACCAAGATATCATTAATTCGATTTAATCTTATTATGAATGTGTTTGAAGATACATGCATGTCTAATTCTGGAAAAGCTTTCTTTTATTCAACCATAAGACAAAATCCAGTTAACAATATCAACTGCATTTAATGATATCACTAAATCGATTTATTGTTATGAATAAATATGGTATATTTAAACATGTCTAGATATATTTAATCATATAATCAAATCGATGTGATCATATGTTGACATATCCCGATAATTAAACTTACCACTGAATAGAATTAATGCTATACATGTTCAATTCGATTTCATGTTATGCTCAAATGCGACCGTGCCACAGCAAGATAATAAATGCTCCCCCAAATGAATGGAGCTGAAACCATAAAAACCTTGCAAGACATGGAACGGTCGTGCCGATCTCCGCAAATCAAACAAATAACTGGATAATTTTAACGTTACTTTTTCATTCACGGACTCAACACAAACAAATAAGTCATATTTGGGACATTTATTGTATGGAATGCATGCTTTATTAAGTAAGTAAGAGAGAGAGAGAGAGAGAGAGAGAGAGAGAGAGAGAGAGAGAGAGAGAGAGAGAGAGAGAGAGAGAGAGAGAGAGAGAGAGAGAGAGAGAACCATGGTAATCCTTATCAGCTTCTGCTGCCATTCCAGGACCAGAGTCGAGGCAAAGGGCCCACCACCCACTCTATCACTGCTGTGGTGGGCCCATACTCCCCCGGGTATATCCCTGTACACTCATCGTTTGTACTTTAAAAAAAACCTTCCCTCACACTCCCTATCCCAGCCTCTAAGGCTCAGGCATTTCCCATGCCCCCCACCCACCCACCCACCCCCAAGGGAACCCTTATAAGGGCTACCACCGTTCCCTTTCCTCCCTGTGCTCTGGAATTCTAATTTAACCTGTTGCCTTCTAACTCTATTATTTCATTCCTTTTCTCCCAACATCCTACCAGGTAGTCCTGAACACTTTCAGTACCTTTCTTGCCTCCCAGAAAGCCACTTTTCAAACCTAAAACCAATGCTACACATTCCTCTGCCTCTTAGCACCAAACCTCTTCGGAACCCTTGTAATTGTGATCTCCCATGTGCCACTTTTTGAAAAATCTTCCCTTATCTCTCTATATGCATCACATCCCAACAGCCAATGATCCACTGTCTCATCTGCCTCTTGTGTACACATCTTGCGCTTTCCATTACCACATGTTGTCCACCTCTGTTTTCTCTTTTTTTAGATTGATTACCCCTGCCCTTCTTTGAAAAAGAAGCTTAGATCCCTTCCCTCCATCCCAACACACACTTTTCTTTGGCTTTTCTAATGCATTGTATGCTATTAAGATACTTTTCCCCCTGACTCCTCTTTTCCCGTCCTTTTTCCAACCCTCTGTAACAGTCTTACCTATATATACTTTCCAATCATCTACCTCTTCATATCCTTTTAATTCATATCTCTCCACTAACTTATCTATGTCTTTGACCCATCTTGTTTTTTCGTTGACCACCTCTTTGTAAACTTTCCTGCACCACCTGTCTTCAATTACTGCTTATAGAAAGCTCCAGTACATTAACTTTGCTTTGGCAATCCTGTCTGTGATTTTATTCCATCCTAACTCTCCTAGGACTGCTTCTGTTGCTGTACAAGGTGGTGCTCCCAGTTTCCATTTCCCCATCTCATTCTGTGCTCTCTCCATTCCTTGGGTATCTCCTTCACTTACTGAAATCACATCTAAGTCATACATCATTCCTGCTATTGCAACCTATCTCATAATACTCTTGCTGTGTATGCTCTGTTGAAACTGTTTGGTGCCATAGCTTTTATCATTCCCTTCATACGATTCGCTTTCTCTTAAATCTTTCCACCTGATACCGGAACATGGCTTTACCCATTGCTTTTATATTAATTCCTAGGTATTCATGCTCGTTCACCTTCCCAATTTCAATAAACTGTTCTCTACCTTTTGGAATTTGTAACTGTTCAATTCTCCATCTTTAATTCCCATTTGGTTTCTTCCCAAGAGTCATGACTCTTATCCTTACTGAATTCCAACCTCCATTTATTCCCAATCTCCCCTGCTATATTCAGCATATCTTGTAGCTCTCTCTGGGACTCTGCGATGAGTACAATATCATCTGCCAAAACTGGACCTGGAATTTTTAGATCACCTACCCTTATTCCCTAATCACACTCCATCAACTGATCCTCAACTCCTTAACATACAGAGCGAACAAAGTTGGGGACAGCACACATCCCTGCTTTAGGCCTACATCCAGACGTGCATTTTCTACTTCTACCTTTTGTAATGAAACTGTACAGTCTACATCTTCATACAACGCTTTCAGAATTTCTACAAAATTTCCACCAAATCCTAGTCCACTTATTTTTTTTCATAGGGTATCTCCCCATACCCTGTCATAAGCTTTCTCAACATCTAAGAAACCCATGAAGACTTTCTTCCGCTTTTGTCTTGCCAATTATAACACCTGGGTCAATGTGAAAATGTGGTCACCTGCCGTTGTACCTGGTCTCAATCTATTTTGAATTTCACTCAGAGGACCAAGCGTTTCAACTATTCCACTTAGTCTCCGATACATTATCCAACTGAATGAGGGTAACAGTACAATTGACTGTACCGTACAAGTTGATTAAGCATTGATTAACTTGTATAGAATACCTGGCCAGCTGGATTCAGATATAGGCACAAGGCGAAAGTCGGAAGTAACATGGAAAAGGTCAACCGGATGTAATTCAACTGAATGGATTCAAACCGATTGGACTGCCTTTGTCCACAGGTGTCAAACAGTACGCATCCATAAGAATTGGACGAACTATAGAACAGTAAAGTTTGGTGAGAGCTTTGCAAAAGAGTTGAATCTTCAAAGTAAAGAAATTGGCTTACTGGCTTTAATAATAATCCATCTAATGTGAGCATGCTGAAATAAGTTATGACTAAAGGTAAGACCGAGGTGGGCATAGGTGTCCATCTCAGGAATATTAAGACCCACCAGAATGACAAGGGGTGCTTAGGCTTCACATGCCTTACAGAAAAAGATAGGATATAATGATTTATTAGCATCGAATAGGACACGCCAAAGCTTATTAAGTGCTGTGCCAATGGGGGATATTTAGGTGGCAAGAGGAATCTATAGGAGTACTGACTGTTTCAAGAAAACTAGTATCATCACGAACATGTAAGATTATCTACTAGATACTTAATGTAAACCAAGATTAAGAGTGGGCCAAGAATGGAAACCGGAGGGACACCAGCTTCATTTAGTATACATGAGGAAGACTGGCAATGCATAGTGAATCTTTGAGTTCCACAACTTTCTATCCAGGCAACCAGATAGTCTGATAATTAACCCTATCAATTGATAGATTGGGCTACAGCAGGCAGCAATTCTTTATATTACATTCAGTTTCATCTTTATCTGAGAAGTATTTCTCTCTATGTTGTGAGAATGCTTCAGTAATTTGCTTGATTACTTTGTTTTCCGCTAAAAAAGATGTATTAGTCGGGTAATGTTACCTCTCGACCACCATTACCTAGACATTCGTGTCTGTGTCACAATGCCCAACAAATATAAGTTGGGACTCCATTGTTCTAGAAAAGACGTGGTGGTCCCAGTGGGGCCTCAACTCAGTTCCTGTGGATCGGGTGGGTGAAGACTGCTGGTGCCCCTCTTCTTCCTTCCTCCTCAGGTGCCATTTCTGACTTGCTCTAGAAGTTGACTTTCGTCCATAGAAACTGCTTTAGTGCTGTGTTCACTCCCTCTACTTTGGAATTAGTTTTCAGAGCTCTCTTGGTCTCTTTGGATAAAGAGACAGCTTATATTTGACCTGCTGATCCTCAGAGAATTGTAGAAGTAGGGCTGGTTTTTCTCCAAGATGGCCTATGGCAGGTCGAATTGCAGACAGAGGCAGAAAAGTGGCATACAGGCAACTGCTGCTTGGCACTGTGCTGTGTGTGTAGCACTGTAGACCGCTTCACCTTCACCCTTGCTGGGTTGAGGGCAGAAGATGGAACCATTTCATGGCAGCCTGGGACAACCATGAGCACTGTTATGTTTGTTGCCTGCAGCTCGGCCGCATGAGTTCTCATGAGAATACATGCAGCGTTTGTGCTACTTGGGGAGAGGAAAAATCACCGCTCTATGAGCAGTCCCGATCTAGGAAGTACCAGAACGCCAAGCGTAGGCATGCTGCCAAACACCAGGCCATTAAGTCTGACTCTGCTTAGTCCCCCCCCCCCCCCCAGCAATGCCACTAGAGAAATGGAAGCAAGCCTCACAGCTTGCCCAGAGGCTCAGGTGGTTGCTGCTTCTTCACCCCAAATCCCCCAGGGGAAGGGGAAGAAAAGGCAACATAGTCGCAAGTCTGGCTGCAAAGGATCCACTCATGAATGTCCCAGGTGCTTGGCTTCACCTGAGGTGATGCCCAGAGTTGCCTTGGCCCATGATCCGAAATCTGGGTAGTCTTTGAGATGATGCCGAGAAACCAACAGTTCCAATATGTGGGATTCAGGTTGTGTGCTGTGTGCAAAAAAAAACTGGCAAGCCGAGGTGCAGTAAGTGCCAAGGGCAAATATTAAATTTTGTTGGCTTGTCTAATGAGGGTGTGTGGATCGACTAAGATTGTCTCTGTGTTGACAACTGTCAACTGTCTCTGACTTGTTACTCCCATCGATGGAGCAGCTCTCTGCCTCTGTTCTGAGCCAACTCTCACTGGGCCCCCAGGCTCTAGAGTTCTCCTCTGGCCAGCCTACCCTCCTGGATTGCAGACTACTTGGGCTCCCACCCGGAGCCTTCCGGAAGTCCCACCTTCTCATCCTTTGTTGGAGGAGCAGATGTGGGCTGCAGAGGTGACAGCGATTACTTTTGTGGAACTCCAACACAACGTGTCCTGACAAGTGGCATTCCTGTCTGCCCCGGACAACCAGCTGATGAGGCTTTTGGGTGCTATGAATCAAAATCGCAGTGCCAAGTCTTCCAACATTGACGCAGGAGATTGGGAGCTATTGCTTTAAGATTCGGTCGTTAGTAGGCCCAGGTCATCAGCTCGCAGCCACCCCATACTGACATTGCTCTAGTCAGCAGAGCCCAGTAGCATTCCTGGTGCTGACAGAACCCACTTCAGAGCTTTGAGTAGGTCAAAGCTCTCATTCTTAGCCTAGTGGGCAACCAAGCTGTGGTTGTTCAGCCAGAGGAGAGGAGAGGGGCTGATGTGCTGCCAGAACTTGTCCTTGGAAGACATGCAACATGGGTGCCCCATTCCTTTCTTGCCCTTTGTTGCTGAGTTTTATAACCAACTGACAGTCAGGATTCGTGGCATGCAGGTTCCTGTGGAGCCGCTGACTATCTGAGGCAAGGGCAAGTTTCCCCCGCCGGACATCCAGTGGAAATTGTATTCTGTTGCATGGCACATCTATTTGTCCCAGTCACTTCCAGTGGATATAGATTGGATAGAGTATGATGCGAAGGTGAATAAGACAGGTGTGAAGACAATTTCCACATCCTTATGACACCTTCAGGAGACTAGAGGAGGATGCTAAAGGTTCTGTCCTCATGATGTCCTACTCCGACGTCTCACTGTTGGCTCTGAAGTCCCCCTTTTACGATGCCCAGCATTCTGCACAGATCTCAGATGGGGTCCAGGACTAGCTTGGTCAGGCAGCCTAGCTCATGACTTCGTTGTCACGGGCTATTGACCACCAGATCAGGATGGCCTAGCTGCCCTCTAGAGGTGAACATGCATTTGCTATGCAGGGACACCTATCTCCAGGGTCTTGAAGTTGTCTGATGCAGTTAAATCTACCACCAAGCTCACATTGGGCCCGTCTTCTCTAACACACTGTTTGGAAGAGAGATGGCGGCCATTGTTTAAAGTATTCAGGACCTTTGGGCCTGCTCTGTCGAACAGGCTAGGATGAATGTCCTCCCTAGCCACCACTGCCCTGAAGCATTGTGCCCACACCCCAACCACTCGACCCCTGGCCCAAGCCATGCCTCACACATCGCAAGGGCTTAGGAAGAGCAGGAAGTGATTAAGAAAGGGCAAGAGGGCAAGTAAAGGCAAGAATCGGGGAAGCCTCAGGCCTCCTGATGCTTATCTTCTGGACGATACCATCTTGGGGTCACCCCCCGCCATCAGTATGAATGCCTCTGAGCACCCAGTCAGTGGCTGCCCTTCTGCCTTTTGCTCACAGTGGGGGTCTATCACAGATGGTTGGATTGTCTTAAATACCCTGAGACATGGCTACTCACTACTTTTCGGCAAGACAGGCCTTCACTTTGCCATGATCCCAAGTGATTCAAACCCCTGACAAAGGAGCCCAAAGCATCAGCATTCCTAGAAGTGTTATTAAATCTAGGGAGCAAGAATGCCATACAGTGGGTGGAAGATCCCATGTTGCTTGGGTTCTACCATCTACTCTTCCTAGTCCCTAAGTGGGAAAGAGGTTGGCATCTGGTTATAGACCTGTCATTGCTGAATGAGTACTTGGAGATTTTGTCATTGGGGATGGAGACCCCACAGTCAGTAGCTGTGGCCCCAGGAAGTGGAGGACATCTTTGAACCTCAGGAACACATTCTTCCAAGTGCCCATTGCAGAGACTTCACCGAAGTATCTGCAATTTGCACTCTCGGGCCAGGTATACCAGTTCAGGGCACTTCTGTTTAGCCTTGCCACACCACCTCAGGTGTAAATCCAGTTTGTGCTGGTGATAGCCACACACCTTCTCCAGAGTGCTGTGGGCATTCATATGTACCTCAACGACTGGCTGATCCAGATGCTATGGCACCCAGATTCGCTACACCCTGACCGTTCTGGAACTCTGCTAGCATTTAGGCCTGATTGTGAATCTCCTCAAGTCCATCCCTCCCCAAGTGCAGCCTAATGCCATTGTCTTTTTTCGGCATCCAGATTGATCTGGTCACCTAAATCTGTTGTCCTTTAGAGGACAGGTGGGAGAGACTCCTGCTGATGCTCAAAGCATTCCTAACACATGTCATTCGCACGGCCCAGCAGTGGCAAACCCTGATGGGTTCCCTGACCTCACTGGACTCCCAGGTACCCCTGGGCCACCTACACTGTCGTCCCTTGCAGAACGCTCTGTGGGACAGATGGCCCCACGACCAGGGCTACCAAGCGCTAGTGCTGGTGGTCCTCCAGGAGCACCAGCACCTCATTTGGTGGACCAAGAGGGAGAACATCATATCAGGTCAAAGGTTGATGCCATTTCAAGTGCAACTTACCATGCATATGGACTAATCTTGGTTTGAGGGCCGGATGGCGTTGGCCT
Source organism: Hermodice carunculata (assembly GCA_964020975.1). Classification (NCBI taxonomy): domain Eukaryota; kingdom Metazoa; phylum Annelida; class Polychaeta; order Eunicida; family Amphinomidae; genus Hermodice; species Hermodice carunculata. The sequence continues at coordinate 1,052,667 of CAXHWN010001660.1, forward strand.
TTTGGCTAGTGCAAGCCATGTCCCACCACATCAACTGGTTGGAACTTAGCCCTCCTTTGTTTCCAGGGCCTGGTGGAGCACAAACACATTTTTGTTATGTGCAACAACAGGACCATGATCACCTACCTCAACTGGCAGGGCAGGACGTGCTCCCTAAAGCTGATGGAGGTAGTTGGATGCAACACCCTATGGTGCTCCAAACACGACGTCCACACATATGCAAGGCATGTCCCAGAACTACAACTCTCGAGAAGAGGCCAGTCGGTAGGGATTGCATAGTTCCTCCACCCATGGATCATCCAGGCCAGGTTGGGTACCCCACACATGGATCTGTTCACGACAAGCAAAACGCAAAACTTTTTTCTGGTTTATGTGTCACCTCTCCTGGATCCCAGGCCATAGTGATGGATACTCTAGCCATGGACTGGAGCAACCTTTGGGCTTATGCCTTTCTGCGTCCTCAGATCCTGAGCAAGGTTCTGTAACACAACTGCAATTTGATCTTAGTTGCCCCCTGATGGCTGAGGATGGATTGGTCCCTGGACTCTCTGGAATTAAACCTTGAGCCACTGCCATATCTACCGGCATTGCCAAAACTTCTGTTGCAACCACAGACAAGTGTGTTTCACAGGAACCGTCAAGTGTTCAACCCCCATGCTTGGCAGTTGTCACACAGCACATCAGCAATAGAGGTTTGTCAGAATTGGTCTCAGATAAATTGCTAGAGGGGCACTTCGAGACTCCACTCTAGCAGTATACTGGGCTTGATGGAAGGTGTTTTCAGACTGGTGCGCCAGTCAGTGAATCCATCTGTGGTCTCCATGTATTGCAGACTTCTTGTTGTACCAGTGGGCCTTCCTCAGTAAGAGCTTGAGAACCATGGAGGGGTTTCGGTCCACCATCTCCTCAACCCTGGCAAATGTCCTGGACATTCACACAGGGAGCGATCCTTATCTGTCAGCACTCATAGCCTTTGTCTACATGGACAGACCAGCAGATGATAGGCAGGTCCTACTCTCCCTCCCTCTGATCTTAGCCATGCTGCAGAGGTGGCCTTTTGAGTACCTAGAGGACCCCTGCCTGCTCTACCTACTGAGGAAAGAGCCTTGTGTCCCGTAAGAGTTCTGTACTGGTATCTCTCCCGCATGGATGATGCCAAGGATCAGAGACCCGGCCGCGAACAGGTCTGCCGAAATATGATCTCATCGTGGATTAAACAGACTGTCCTGAAGGCCTACAAAAATGCTTTGGACAGGCCTTCAGCCTTGAAGCAGGTCTTGGCTAGATCTCATCAATGCCTCCTGGCAAGCCCTAAGAAACATCTCTGTTGTGGATATCCTCCAGGCTTGCTGCTGGCAATCATCTATGACCTTTGCCAAGCGCTACCTGTATGGTTTGATCGTCCTGGAGGAGGGCATTTATGCCTCTGTTGGCATAGATGGCTCCTTTGCATAGGTTCCTGATACTTGTCAGTTAGACTTCCCCTGTTCCCTCAGGGCTGCCTCCATGTTCCCGTTACTGGTGCTCACGGGGTTTAGACTCGGATGCAGTCTGTAGGTCAGTCTACCTAGAGTAGGCTTAGATCTTGTCTCAGACTCGTATCAGGCACATGTCCCCAGGTCCACTTGGCTGAGATCCAGCAGACCAGTTCAATTGGATACTGCCTTAGGGAACCGTATGACACCCACCCACCCCCCTCGCATCTGCCATGTTTTTCAAGGTTCACTGGTCTTGTGAGATCTCAAAGGCCCAAAGAAAGGAAACAGACAGCAGCTTGTTAACAGCAGACTGCTCTCAGGTTGGCGGGCATCCCTGGGGGGTCAATTGACGGTCCCATGCTGGTCGGTAAGGAGGGTTTCCAGGCCCAGGCTAGGGTTCTGCTGAACTATTTGGTTTGGTTTTTGTTTCTTTTTTGACAAAATCTTAAAAAGGATCTTTTCCACAGAAATTGCACAGGGGCACATTCTGGACACCACTAGATCTTTAATTATTGAACAAGTGGCGCTGCAATTGTTGGCACTGTCAACTTGTCAGTCAGCAGAGATTATGAGATCCGTTTACGTCCGTCTGTTAGACTTTTTACATTTTCCGCTTTTTCTCAAAAGCCGTTGTATAGAATGCTTTGATTCTGCGCATGGATGTTCCCCCTGTCAGCGTTTGTGTGTTAACAGTATATTCGAATTCTTCTCCATAGTAGCTAACCAAAGTTGTCAAGGGAATTTTAACCAATGATTATGCCTCCCTTGGGGATGCGTCTATAGAATGTCTTGTAGAATTAATTTTTTTTAAAAAATATATTTGTTTTTAATTTTTTTTCTGACACAACATATCTGACATATTGGCAATCTTGGAAACAGTGGATCCTAGGCCCATGGTCACGGGGGTGGTGGTGGTGGTGATGGTGGTGATGGTGGTGGTGTTTTAATTGTGACCTTGCGTGATCTTGAGTGACCTTGAAGGTCAAATTCATTATTCAATGAAAGAAAAATAGTACATAAATAATGTTTTCTTTCTTTCCAATTTTCTGCTTCTCCCAAACCACACGCTGTAATCTGTTCCACCTAGGTGAAATATAGCTCGACTCAGCTCTCCACCCCCTACCCTCCACCAAAAATGCCAATTAAGATGTAATTCTTATATCCTGACTTCTATTTGTGTGTGTGTGTGTGTGTGTGTGTGTGTGTGTGTGTGTGTGTGTGTGTGTGTGTGTGTGAAATTGTATATAGTGATCGATGGCACATTGTCACGCTTATAATACTATAATACTACCGTCCGTGTATGTTTATGTTTGTGTTTATATGAATGAATGAATGAATGAATGAATGAATGAATGAATGAATGAATGAATGAATGAATGATTACGGTTCTTTCAAGGAACAAGTGTTTTAGTAGTAAGAGTTCTTCAGTACTTGTCGCATGCATTCCATGTATCTCGGGTACTGCACCGACTTCAGAGGGGGCTGGACTGGGGCGGGGTAGCATTTGAAATGACGATGAAACATAAAAACGTCGTCAAATTCACCTGCGCCTATATTGTATACCGCGGAACCTTGTTTAGCCGACCACTTTTGTCCCCAGGTATATGTTCCTGATAATGAAGTATTCACAGTTGGAACCCTTGCCTGCAATCCGAAACTAACCTTAGCATAATGGTTTCCATCACATTAAATGACGTGAATACATAGTTATCCAAATCAATTTGGACTCAAACTTGTTGACCTGGCAACTTGTCCTCTACTTTAATAGAATAAAACAAACTTGGTTCCTCATACTGGATTTGATTGGATTCAGTGTACAGATTGAAAACTTTGACCCAGCATACGCATTCTTGGGAAAGCAAACATAACAATCACACAGATACAAAAGCACGCTATTGGTACATGACTACAGAGAAGCAAGAAATCACCGACGTAACTTTATTCACAGATCATAATTCTGAAATAAAAATAAAAACGATAGTAAATTCAGATTTATTTGACAACAAATCTCTCTTTACGCCTTGAACATTTGCATAACTTACAATGTCAAAACCTTTGCTCAATGATAATCACGTGTACTTCAAACACGACCCTTTGGATGGAAATTTGACAAGTCCCTTCAAATATAATTTTTTTGAAATCTTCCAAATATACTTTTTTTAGTATATATTCAACAACTTTCTTTTTTTATTTCATTGGATGCGCCTGTATGAATTGTACTTGGATTGACACCTCTATCTAAAACACCCTTGGAGATATCCAACGTTTAAAGTTCGGAAATATGCCTGCTTAGCATAAACTCAAAATTTACAACTTTCATTTTCATTTGATTGGATGCCTCTATGCAACAAACGCAGAAGTTAAATTTGAATTGGCACGTCTATCTATAATACGTTCGTAGATATTCAATATTTTAAATTTTTCGAGTGCGCTTAATTAGCATAAATCAAAATTTTACAACTTCATCTTCATTTTATGGATGTGCATAATACAAACGTATGAATTGAAGTTGGATTGACCCCTCTTATATGCAATACTTTCGAAGATATTTAACATGTATTTTTTTTCCAAGTGTGCCTAATCAGAAAAGATAAAAATTCCGCACTTTAATTTTAATTTCATTGGATGCGTCTGTAGCACAAACCTGTCAATTTAAATTGGGTTGATACCTCTATCAAGATACTTTTGAAGATATATTTAACATTTAAACTTTCCGAGTGTGCCTAAATTCAATTTCGGCAACTTTCATTTCATTGGATGCGTACATAGCACAAACCTACGATTTGAACTTCGATTGATATTTCCATCTGGAATAGTTTTTAAGGTATGTAAAACATAAAATGTTCATTGCATGTAATTAGCATAATTTCAAAATGAATTAGTTATTGAAAATCAGAATATCAATTTCAGTAATAGGACAAAATTTTGGATTGTAGCTCTTATGTTCTTTCACAAGTTCCAGACAAAGGAAAGAAAGAAAGAAAGAATAGTATAAAGTGTCACTGAAATTTCAAGCGAAAGTCATGCCGTCAGCAGGCCAATTTGTCGAACTGACAACTTGGAAAAAGAGCGACTGTTTTACTTTACAAAACCGACCGATATATGTTTCAGACAGTCATACCCTGACCCGGTCTCTAATTCTGAGTCAATATCGGTATAGTGATCCACATTCAACGTATTATACAGACAGGAGCAAAAGAATGCCACATCACATATGTAGTTCTGCAATAAAAAATCTCTCGACGCCCCATTACGAATCATTTTCGCCAAAGGAAGACGGAAGACAAACAAGATAATAATTTCTTCAGCTGGTCCTGATGCTATATGTCATGTGCACTTGACGGTAACAGCGCTTAAAGAAAAAGGAAATGTAAAAAAATAAAAATAAAAGAGAGAGGGGATATATGTCACATTTTTGGAGAAATATCGGAAAGTATCGGAAAGGTGTGAAAAAGGTACCCATTTTCTTCAGTGGTATTGATCATGTTTGCTATGTGATGACAAAAAAAAAAAAAGAGTTCCCAACTCCATGAAATTTGGACCAGAATACTCGCATTTGGGAACACCCCCTCCCAACCTTGACTTTAATAATGTCGTTACAAACTCAGTTTCCGAATAATAATAATAATAATAATAATAATAATAATAATAATAATAATAATAATTATATATATATATATATATATATATATATATATATATATATATATATATATATATATATATATATATATATATATATATATATATATATATATATATGTGCATGCGTTATTTCTTTCGGAAACATCCATTTTAAGCGCTAATTGGTTGAAGCTTCTTTTACTGTTGTCATAAATACCTGAAAGAAAGAGCAGTCTTCAAAAAGGAATTCCAAACAAATATACTATTTCTTTTGCTTTTAGAAGACTTCTTTGCAGCATATAGAAAGCAAGCATTATCTGTCAGTCGATGTATTTACTTGTAACAAAGAGCATCAGTTTTTTTAGTTGAAACGTATAAAGACGAGATATTCATAAAAATGATTGTATCTATGTCAAAATGATTGAACGGACTTGTTGCACAGGCAGTCTGAGTTTCTTATCTTTCAAAATGGAACAATATGTCTCCTTGCAGGGCCGTAGCCACCCTTCTAAAATAGAGGAGGCAAAGGGTACTGGTGTGGGTGGGCCAAGATTGAAAACTTTTGAAAAATGGCACATAAAATGGTGTAATTTAGTGGGTTTTGAAGGGGGGAAAAAGACTTTATACATATATAAATTCTCAAAATTTTACTTCAATGTGACTATTTTTGATCTTTTTATATGAATTGAATTTGGTCCTACAGTACAACTACTACGGCAAAGATACAAGTAATCATTGAAAAAAGTACACCTCCTCTGATGCTCTTATCTTCTATCACTATGAGTGACTCAAGTCTTGGTTACAATAGGGTCTTTTTGTTTTTGTTGTGTATAATAACTTAAACTTAAAAAGTCTTGTTGTGGCTAAATAAACTATTTCTATGCTAACTCCTAACATCATCAGCCAAAAGTAAGAGGAGGCAAGCGCCTCCTCCGCCTCAGCCTAGCTACGGCACTGCCTTGTTTTCTATAGGCTTTTACATAGCACTTTTCTGCGCTGGCGTAGCACTTTGTCTTAGGTGTTAATTTGTTACAGACTAATACAGTGCTGCTGGATACCCACCCCTGCCCATCTGTTTCAACAATTTGGATATTTTGACGACAGGTAAAAAAAACTATGATAACAAGAAATTTATTACGGATCAAATTCATTTTGCAGTAACCAGTGTACTTTTAGTTTTACGTTAGCTCTTTCATACGATCTGCAGTACAGACTACACCAACTCGTGTTTGACTCTGGACTGCAGTTGCTGCAATGCTGGTTACCCATGCAAATTTGCTCTGCAACGTCATAAACAGGGCCATGGCTCGAGAACCCCTTCCCATACATGGATATTAACAGCAAGGGGTAGCTATTTGAACAATTGGAATCCCCCTTTATGTACTATTTTTGGAAAATGACTCTACAATGACATCATGGATAACCAGTCCAAATCTTCATAGCAAAATCAACTGATTTGAAATGTTGCATCTGATTGGATAACGTGACCGGAAGTACGTTCGCAACACTTGTTGGACCCACGGAAGCAAGCAGAACCTGAGGTGAAGAGAAACAAGCTCTGAGACTTAAATTGCAAGTTAAGAAGGACAAAACAAGGCTGCTCAGATGCAAGAATCAGGGGTTGACCTTGACTTCGACAGGTTGTTGGACGGAGAGGACGATCTGTTGTCTTCTACTCCGGGACCTTTCTATGAAATCATCAGTAAACCTATAGCCGAGAGGTAAACAATTCTTTACTGTTCATTGACATATGCGAACACTGTGCACTCATTCTTGAACTATCAGCCTACGGCGCCGCCACCCGTACTTTAACGACATGTGCAACTTCAGAAAAAATACACTGCATTGTCATTATTTCGTTGTCAGTTGCTGAAACTGAGACAGGCCGTTTCTTCGTGGACGGGTATTGTCGTGTAGGCGTTTGCTAGAGTGCTGGTGAGCAGCGTGAAAGTGGGTGACCTATTTATGAGAGACAAAGTTGGATGACAGTTCCGTGTGTCACTGACAGCCATTTGACATTCCACTGAGGGGTACTGACTGCTGTCATGATACCAAATTTCTTTGAAACTGCTTACAGTTATGACGTACCTTATGAGAAGTGTCTCTTTGGTCTGCCCAAATAAAACCTGATTTTCGCTGTTGAAACTGTTAACTGCGAATCTCAATCAGTGGACAGCACGGTAGTTTCAAGTTTCATTTTCCGGTTGGCAATGCCAATGACAGTCGCAAATTGCGGTGCACGTCACATTACCCATAAAAGTTCAATAGTTTAGTGTAGTTTAACTTCAGGAATAGTGAAAAAGAAAAGCAATGTTACATTATGACAAGCTGCAGCATAGCTGAAAGATATTTACTCGTGCTAGTAAGAGAAGTGTGGTGACATGACAGTGTGAGGGCATTGACCACACTTGCCCTTGACCGTGACCCTTTGACAATAAAAAGTGATAACAGCATTAAGCATGCATTGCCAGAACGCAGACCTGAGCCACAACAACAAAAAAAGACCTTCAATTATTCAAACATCTGTTAACCCACTGTCAAACAAAGTTGGCTGATACATTTTTTATTTGTACTGATAACTTGTCTTGTGCTCGACCATATTATGTTTCCAAATTTCATGTCGCCAGTGAATTGAAAAGTTTCTTTATGACTTTGTTCCACATAAATCATTGAAGCATATTTTTGCTGTATATAAATAACAGCAGTTGAAATAAAATCAATCAATCATATTTCATGACAACTTCAAAGTCTCATGAGAAAGGGAGATAATGTGACACACAATTGGACAAAGTATTCATATTAGACAATCTAAGATTATTTTAGCTCATTTATGGATACCAGATAACGGCAAGTAACATTTCAACGCACCCATGATGTTTCTTTCTTTTGATATTTACCATGGACAATGGCTTTAAGCCTATTGTCAAGTCTCTGTAGATGCTTGCACATTCAACAGATAGATGCATCCAAAAGTACAAGTCAGGTTAGTCATACTGGCAATAGGACTAACCACATATGGCATAAGGTGGCACTTCACACGTGGGCATCGGAACAATAAGTTGTCCTCATGACATGTGTAAGCTAAAGCAGGGTGAGAAAGTTTGTTTTGAAAGTACTTGTCTGTAGGACAAGTGACACAAACTTTTTACTTATCCTGCCTCATAATACTTGTGCAAATGAAGTGTGCGTAAGTTTTGGTTTAAAGAAACATGTTTTATTGGAAATCATTATGTCATACACTGAGTTTATGTGTCTGTTATACCAACAAAATTTGAAATTTAACAGATTATAAAATTTTGCCAATAAAAATTGCTTGTCCACGGGACAAATGAAATTTTAAAATCATTTCTCCAGGACAATAGGATCATAGGAATTTTTGCACCCTGGCTAAAGTCCCAACTTTACCATTCCCTGATATATTTGGTGTACATTTAAAACAAATTTCCTAATCTTCCCATTCATCATAAAAATAGCTTTTGTTAAGATACTGACATGTTTGGGCTGGAGTAAGTGGTTTTTGCGAGGGCAGCTGGAACATGACTTGATACGCAGAATAAAAAACATTGACTAAGAGCTTACCATGGTAAGGTATGAAATGGAATGATCAGAGTGAACAGGCTGTTAGTTTGGTCATCCCAGGAAAATTACTACATGTATTCATAAGCATTTCTTAGTATGTCAGCTGTTCATTTCACTGTGCCATTTGTGTTTATCTGTTTCATGACCAGATGACCTTATATATTAAATTGTGAGTGATCTGTCTGTACATCAGGACAGGTGAAATGAGAGTTCAATTGATATTTCCAAAAGCAATTCCATTTCTGGATACAAGTCAACAAACGAGGCAGTCAAAAGCCATCCAATTGCAGTAATCTCTCTCTTGAGAGACCACCTGCCTTAACCATTTTCAGGATGCTTTGCTTGGAACTCTCCGTCTTATTCGTGCTTTCTGTGAAAGAGCGTTGGCCTTGAAAACCACATTTTGGTCATCCTAAGGGTGAGCTTTCGAGATAAGTTTTACAATATACCCAGCAAAGCCTAAACAAAGGTAACAACCTCCCCCCCCACACCCACCCACCCAAGATGGAACAACAAAGCATGTAAAGGCTATTAAATACATCATGTCTTCATATTGAGAGTCTTCAAACTTGAAGGGAAGCATTTACTAGAAGTACACAGAGTAGCAGCAGTAGTGGTTGGTTATCACAGAATCTGGGGGGACCAGTTGCTTTCAGGGAAAGGTTTTAAGGCTAAGGTAGTAATGATGAATGTGATGAAATACAAAGTTACCAACATGCAAAAACCACAACAGAACTAAAACTGCAAAGATTTTCTGTACTGTGTTTTTAAATGAGTTATAACCTACAGCAGTCTCCCCCCCCCCCCTCTCATGACAGGCCACCCCCTCTACAACAGGCCACTTTAGTATGGCATTTATATTATATTTTACCCCTCAAGGGAGACTACCCCTCTTACAGGGCCACATTTTAGGTGCATTTGGGGTAGCCATGTAGGAAGGGGACTACTGTACTGTCCTACCATGGACAGTCTGGCAGATAGGTCTGAGGTCACATCACAGATGCACAGCTTTAGGAGTGCATGCACGATACGATTGAGAGCTTGTCAGCGGTATAGTGCAGGACTGGACAAAATGTATTGGTACATATCTGAAGTAATGTGCTTCATTAGTTGAAACCAACTTCACAAAACTAAGCAATCCTAGTGACATTGTCAAAGTAAACAAATTTACAGTTTTTGTTCATGCCGGAAATGAAGAGATTTTAATACAGCAGCTGTTTTAATTTCGTCTTGATAACCGTGGCAGATGTCACGTAGATAACCGTGGTAGATGTCACAAAGATAACCATGGTAGATGTATGACATGATGTTATGAACCACAGGTCAAGGCCATGTCATCAGGTCACTTCTGCAAAGGACCATTCAAATCTGTGTGTGGCACAGTTAGTCAACAGATTCCTATTCATGAATATGTAAAAGCAGTTATTAATGCATACATGTCAGTATATATATATATATATGTGATATATTGTGTGCACAGCTAATTCCATTGATTTTGATAAATTGAATTATATTGATTGAAGTCAAGGCCAGTGTTGCATTTAAGTAAACAACTTCTGGTCATATCATTGCCGTTTTACAATAATGAAAGTACATGTACATACATTGGAAAAGATAATTTTGATGTTGCTATCTAGATTGCTGGGGGCCAACATATCTATTAGGTCATCATTTAACCCTCCACCATTGAACTTGGTAAAGCGAACAGTAGATCAAATGCCACCAGCTTTAGCATGCCAAATTTCAGCATTAGGCCACATGAAAAAATACTCCGGTTTATCATCAACACACTCATGGTTTTTTGTGCAAATTTTTAAACAATTTTTTATTTATAAGCATTTGCAAGAGAAATCACTGACAAAGCTTCAATGAGTGGTCAAGGCTGTAGTGTTAGCCAGCAAAACGTCCAGCAGTCGGGCGTCATTTGGATGACAGATTGTCAAAGTGGGCCGTCAAAAAAGGGGGAAAGTGTCGCTGAAGCCATCCTGTATTTGTCATTTACCAGTAGTAAATGGTTTGGTAGGTCGGATATTTTTGCTTCTTAATCTCACCGAACTGTCAAAATTTTGCGGTGTGATTACATAGAAATGACAAGTTTTGCAAACTTATGGTACAGAAACAGCCATGCTGTCCCGCACAGACAAAGTAGAAGTCAGCTGCCTGAAATTTATTTTTATTACAGTTAACTCTTTGAGAGCCAATAACTTATTACGCAGTGATAACCATTGTAGTCCCCCGTGCCAGTCGCGCTATTTGTGGTGCTTGACGCATCTCTAAAATTGCACAAATTTATCTTGCAGTAATTTGTTCAAAATGACTGTTACTAAGTGTGGTTGATCTCCACAGCATCAAAATCTGATTATTTTGCTTATAATTTCACAAGTTATTTACAGTTAGCTGTTAGTTTCAATAAAGGCAAGAACAATGAAGTCCGAGCACACGAAGGTGCCTCCATTGGTAACAGAAAGCTTCAGAAGAATTATCTGAGTCCCAATCCTATGAAAATATCAAAGTTTTTACACTTTTGCAGCATCAATAGAGCCATATTTGCTGCTGTTATTGTGCCCAGCATCCATGCTTTCACCAACGGCATGTTGTTGAGACTTGGGCAAAAGTGCATGATCAGATCAATTGCCATACTCCCTTTAGTCCACGACTTATCTTCAGCTTAATTATTTGAATAGGTCAGATGACAATCTGACCATATCACCATCAGCCAATAGAAATGATCGTTGAATAACAATTCTAACCTTTGACACAGTGTTGTTTGGCATTTATAACTAATTGCATTGCAGCCAATGAAAAAGCATTTTACTGATGTAGACGACGTTCTGAACTTTCCAATGCAGGGCTGTTAATTTTTTTTTAAAAAGCACTTGTCAGCAGGGCAAGAAGATCTCAAAATCCACTTGTCCGAATATTACCTGGTGCAATAAATATGGTAATATTCTTTTTCATCAATCCATACATAAAGGCCTGGACAAACCATTTAGCCAAATGTGGCACTTATTGTTACTTACAAATCAGCAAAAGATATGCCAGTTCTTAACCGTGATTCTAGCTATGACTGCAAACTGTAGAACTGGCAAAATATTAAAAATACAAATTGAAAAGTAAACTATTTGCATGGGGTGACTCACGATGAAAAATGACGTGTAACTTCTTGGAGTCGCTGTTCCAGGTAAATTTAATACAGATTAATAGTTGTGTTGGCTTTAGGTAGGATCGTCATTCTTGTTGCCACTGATGGGATGCAAATCGACGCCAGCCTTTGAATACTACCATGAATGCTGTCGGTACATTGTTGTCCATTTGTATAGATACAGTATTGGCAAGTTCCTCGCAATAAACAATGTCCTAAATTCAAATTGAAATGAAGAATTTCAAATCAGAAATTGGTCTCCTTGTAATGCACATCGAGTGTGTGGACCGTCTCCATCTTCCCTACCACTGTATACAAACAGCTGCATTGGCCATGTGGTCTGATGGACAACACATCGCTTGATTGGTCAATTGAGTCGCATACAAAAATGAGCCAATCATGGCTCGTATTACAGTGTGTTCATCGTGGCTTCCACCCTGTGAACATGTGTGAATCTTCTGAAATTTACGGAGGGAACACACAAACGGGAAGCCTTTTTTTTCATATTGCAGCATGTGAAATTAAAGATTCTAGTGTTTATAGCAACAATTATTTGGAGTCACAGGCAAATATGTGAAGGTAGGGGATAGAGAGTAATGCTGAATGTGTAACAAATCAGTCCGTATGATGCTCATCAGTTCACTGTGGATTACTCTTCCCGGTCACTTGTGTCATGAGTGACTGGCAGTTGTGTGTTGTGGTTGGCCAGGAAGTCAACTCGCAGCATCTTTACATGATCTTTCCAACACTGTTAGAACCCACCGATAAATGGCATTTGATGCTCATTTGCACAAGAATTCGCCGTGCAAGTTTTGAAATTTTTTGATGTTGCTTTGTCATCGTTCGGGCAGGTTAGGCTGACAGTGAGGTGCTGTGACCTCGCTCCAAGAACGGGTGAATGTGCCACAATACATTACTGCTGGTATCTTTGATCTCGTAGTCGTATGTACGCAATGGTGAAAATACCTGTTTCTTTTGACAGAAATCAAGTAGGTAGTCAAGTCCTGTTGAATACAACTGCTGACCCTGTAATTGTTCAAACCTGGAATGTTTACTTTAGGCCAAGGGATTATCATCACCCATTGGCAGTCCCCACGCACATGCCTGCCTTGATGTGTATGTGATGTACACATGGACCGCAGTAATACGCCAGCATAACGAGAGTTGTGAAGGCTCTGACTGCTCATTATCAATGTTGCCGTGCATGCAAACAGACATAATTTTAGTTGATTTTTTTTTTGCTTGTCCGCAAGACAAGTTGAATTTGAAAGTCACTTGTCCAAGAAGAGCTTCAGCTTGTCCTGGAATGTGTGATCATAGGAATTTCGGAGCCTTGCAATGATACCAAACATGTGGTGTTTACTGGAAGTGATCCAGTCCCACAGAGAGCAGAAACGGGTGCAATTTTACTGCTGTTTTTTTTTTTAAAGTAAAGCAACATTCTGTCAATCATAATAAGCCCAAGTTGTGCACTCTTTCTTTTGGCATTATGTTTTCTTGGGAATGCCAAGCATCACAAAAGTTGCGTCAATAGAGAACTAATTTGGCAGAGACGATGAATGTCAACAAAAGTTAATGAGGCTTTTAAAGAGTTAAAATAGTGGCAACTTCACGTATTCCTTGTGAAAAAAAAAAAACTTTTATTTAAGTACCAGTCTGCCTATAGTTACAGAGAGAATACCCCAGGTCATCAGCTTTTCTCGGCGCGCATTGGGTGTAATGTGCCCAATGTGACCCGAGAGAAACTGTTGACTGTCTAAAATTTGGCACTGAAAGGGTTAATAGCAGGAACCATTATACCAAAATCAGGTACTTTTCTGTGAAATTTCTGTCTGCAAATCAGACCGTGCATGCTTCATAATTTTTCCACTCCATTCTGTGTTTTTACAGAGCAGTCTGAAAATGATATAATCTGTCACAGGAGTTGGTCATAATAGCAGCTGCCACTGAATCCAAATCAGGCACTTTTCTGTGAAGTTTCTGCCAGCAAAGCTGAGTAGCCTACATGAATATATTTCCAGTCCATTTTTGTGTGGGGTGGACATGGGAGTGGAGACTGTATTGGGCTTACTGTACCGTTGTCTGCACAGCAAGTTTTAGTCACATGTATGTTACCTAAACTGTTCCTGGATGTTACCGTGAACATAAATCATAAATTCAGACAAAACCCTTTTAGTTCAAAACAATCAAGGAAATTGAAAAGGAGAATAAGGTTCAAACTGTGTTTCTGTTGAAACTCTGTTTCAATTGGTCTGATCAGAACATCTTTTTAGAACAGGAAATTAGAATACAACATATGAGGAAACTGGAAATAGGAGGGGTTTGGCTCAAAGTGAGTTGTTGCGGTATACCTATTTCTGTAACTTAGATGTATACACTGTACATGCAATTGTTTTGTTTTTAAGCACATGAAAACCATATTCAATTTTTTGAATGGTTTTAATTGGACAAGTTTAAAATTTAAAAGAATTTTGGAAATTAAGCAGATTGTTATGCTGCAGGGTTCAGGTTTTTCATGCACATGTTTGAAAGTCATTAATAACAGGTTTGACCAATTTTGAGAAAACACGCAGAACTTTCACAAAATTACTTGCAAGAACATTTCTGCATATTTATTTATCTGCTATTTACATATAAGTATGGAACAGTTAAGTTTCAAAGTCAGTTACAGTGTGAAAATACAGTCACTGTTTTGTCTTCTGCTCAGTCAGGAAAAAATCTTGTATGACTGCAGGCTGATTCCCTGGTACTGCAATCAGTTTTGCACATCTTTTTTGGCCACCTGTCCCACCCATAAACCTATTTTTCTGTTGGCAAAAACCTCCATTCCTTTCATAGGGTGGAGCAGTGTATTAGCTAGCCATGTGTGCAGGTGTGTTTTGCACACCCAAATTTCAACCAATTTATAATGGAGAAGATAGGAGATGCACACCCACTTTCAAGTAAAAATGGGAGTTTGTACACCTTGATGAGCAAATCCTGCATAATACTATAAATTCCAGATTACTGGAATTTTCAGGTGTGTAATTGTTCTCAGATTTAAACTTATCCATGATTTTCTCTCATATGTAGTGTTTTCTTTTTTTGTATTACTTTGATGCAGGGAGCTTGACTTGTCCCACAAGACATTTTGTCTAAAATTGTGACAAGGCTAGGGTTAAGTCTGTATTGACCCTTTCCTGGTCAGAATGAAACTCTTTTGGCACAATACACCCAACAGAATGGTATTTTATGTAAGAGCACTTTTTCTTCAGTTTGAAGGGGGCAGGGCCATGCTCCAAATTTTTATTCATCTTGTAACTTGCATAGGATAATAGGGCTTCAAGCCCTGAAGCATTATGGTTGAAATTTACGGTGCTCTTTTGTGTTGAAAATGGTAAAAGTATCAGAAGCAGTTGCATAATTAGACTGACAGGGCTAAGACAGAGGAAGGTTGTAAACAGTGCACTTGACCAAGAGTTACTGGGTGCTCATCCAACCAGGTCATGCCTCTGGTCCACGAAGAATGGGAGAAACATGAGAAACAAAAAAACGGGGTAAATCTCTCTGTGACAGTACCAGGCACAAAACTTGCATAATGTTGCCCCCCAGGCACTTCTCTCATTTTGCACCCAAACCAGTAACATGGTAAAATCAGCTGGTTAATGAAATTCATCAGTGAGGGTCATTTCAGGCTGTGCATAGGTGTATTTTCCGCAAACAACTTTTCATACAACCTGTAGCTAAGTAGGTTCCAAACAGCTGTGTTTTGTGAGAGGGTTCTGATGCTTTTTGCTGCATGACTTGTACATCAATTGACTGAATGTTTTACTGAAATCTGATATTGGAAATGTACAGTGAAGAGATGTGTGTACACTGCTTGTTGCTGTCATTCGAAATTAACTCGTTCAGTGTCAAATTTTGGACCGAGTAAACTGCTTGTCTCGACACGCACTGGGAGCAATGCCTCCAATGTGCGCCGGGAAAAGCTGTTGACCTGGGATATTTTCTCTGGAACTATAAGCATACTGATACTTGAAAGAAAGGTCTTTTTTAGAGGAATACGAATCTGGGATCCTTGTGATAATTCAGACTAGTTTGACTTAAGTGGATCGACTTAACTCATGCTTGGCACTGAAATAGTTAAGCACTGGGGATGCTCAGGACATTTTCTGAATGAGAAACATGAGATCAAACATATCTTTGGAATGCATTGTATTAAAACTACTTTTTGCATAATTTATGGTTAAAAAAATGAGCTTAGTTAAATACAAATTTAGCTGTTTATGGGTCAATGAATTGTAAGGGGGGCACTTACAATTGGCAGGGATGCCCCCCAAAAATGGATGAAATGGTGTTCAAGCAAACTTAACATGGTTACTTTCTTTTTGTTTTATGATTTTGTTTGAATGTCCAAAAAACATCATTCAACACCTTTTTGACGTGCACATAATTGTATCATTTCATTCACATCACACAGATTGGACAACATTGAACATAATAAGCACTGTAAAGCCAACACCCAGCATTAATTTTTTTTTGAATATTGCTTACGACCACTCTATTTTAAGGAGTGGAAAAATTTCATATATACTCAACAAGTAATAATTTGTAGACAAAGTATACATATAGTATATGATCAACGACAACTATTGAGTCCTTATCTCTCCACTTAAAGTAATGTGTGCGAATAAAATGAGGACTCACCTCACCTTCTCCTGATGAAAAGACTGAATCATGAAAATGAGGGGGGTGGGGTGGGGGTGCTGCATTTTATCATTTAATACTTGTTTTTTTTATTTTAATATTTTTTTTTTCGTAAGCTGTGCTGACCACAAGTCACAGAGCTTATAGCATCACTCAAATTTCATGAAATTTTTATACCCTCAGGACTGAAGGGTATTAAAATCTAGGTCAAGATTGATTGGTGGTGCCATCTGTATTGTTATGTGATATATGGACCAAAATGTAAAAAAAAAGAAAAGAAAAGAAAAATTGGAATGCTGTTTTTCAGAGTTTTTCATGAAACTTGGTAGGAATGTTGGTCAGGCAAAGAGAAAATGCATCAAAATTTGCTGACTCCTCCTACAGTATTATAATACAAGATAAGAGTCTTGAAAACACATTTAACTTACTATTTTGAGAAAGAATAAGGCTTGTGATACCCAACATAGTACAAGTGTGTGTATTATGTGGAATATTTTGTATTACAATTTACATGTATATCGATGACCATGACCTGTTTTCTCAAGGTCATGGAGAGAATGCATTGTGGTAAATAATATATATTCAGGCCGGTTATTACATCTTAACTTGCTTACATATATCCATGTACCATTACAGGAACATTCTGCAGACTGAAAGTCTATAATGTTTGAAGTCATGGTGGTGCTACAAGTGGTATTAATGGGAACTGATCTCATAGGTATTGAAAACACATTGAATGCATTATTGTGATAATAGATTGAGATTGAACTACATAATTTACACCAAATATGCATTAAACTGATAGTCAAATTTCATGAAATTTTTGAGTACCTTGACATATTTTCAAGGTCATTCGGTATTTAGTAAAGGATAGTATTTTAATTAAGTGTAGTTAGAAAGAATGAGATTAAAATAATGGTACAAAATGTACCACAAATGTGTATACATGTAATGTGAAAGTTTGACATTCCATAATCTTCGTGACCTTGACCAATTTTGTCAAGGTCATGGAGGAAATGTGTTTCAGGAAATGATTTTTTCTGTGATGGTCATCTGATAACGTGTCAGCACAGTATTAGGCCCATGGGCCTATTCTTAACTCTTTCAGCCCCAAATTTTGGACTGAGTCAACATCTTTTCTCGGCACACATTGGGTGCAATGCGTGTTTAGAAAAGCTGTTGACCTGGCATATTTTCTGTGGAAATAGAGGCATACTGGTTCTTGAATGAAAGGTCTTTTTATGCGGAATATGAATCTGAGATTCTAATAATAATTCAAACTAGTTTCACTTCAGTAGATTGACTTTAGATGTGATTGGTACTGAAAGAGTTAAGTGTTGGAACCTCTAAAGATTCCAGTTTTGACAACCTTTGTAAGAGGTAGGCAAGAGGCATCCCTGCATCCTGCACTGGATCCAGCTGTACTTGTATTCTTCAGAATTGCAATCTTACATGTCTGATTGTCCACATATCAGATTCTGACACAATACGCTCAGACGGAAGCTGAAAGCTAGACTAGTATGACTGGAAGTATATACTGTTCTGGTCGATAACGTCCATGCACATATAATGTTTGTATGCCATGTTAAATGAGATGGGTCTGGATTGTCTCCTAGGTTGTTCACAGAAGACTACCTGTGTGGTGTATTACGGGCTGTCATATTGAGTTAGTCTTTGATGTATATGGTTTCATTGTGGTGCTCCACCTTGTGGATCTTTTTTTTTTATTTACTAGACCTTGTTGCCATGGCAATCATTCTGCTGAAGATTCATGAATCGTGAAATGTTACACGAGGCTAAAAGCGGTAGGGACATCACATGATAGTAACAATGTCTGCTGATAGGTTCCGCCCAGTAACAAGGAGCAGGAGCTTCTGATGTAAAAATTACTTGTGTGGATATGTTGGCTCGGTGTGACACAAGTAATTATTGTAAATATGCTCATCTGGCGACAAGTGGTTCCGTGCAAAAATGTCACATTTACCAGAAGTACAGGTCATTCTCTTGGACTTGCGAGAATGTTGGGCTGCACAGTGGTGCCTCCTCACAGATGATGGTTAATTGCAGGTAGATTATCATGGGTATTATATTTATAGGCATGAATGGGAGTTGTGCACATGATACGTTAATGGAGGTCAGCCCTTCACAGCAGAATGTCAAAGCGAGACGCAATTGTTGCACCATGATGTGGGTTTTAACTTAAATGATTACACTGTTTTGTCAATTTTAAACAGAATTGTTATTTGATTAGTGTTTATTCATAAATTTGGTATGCGGCATTCCCTCGTGAGAGGGACCACCCCTTGGGCCAGTTAAAACATGGTCACATAAAGGAGGTAGTTTCTCAATGGAGGTCCAATAACACAGAAAAGATAGCAATAGGGACCTGATGAACATGGTCTTAAGAGCCAGGTGGTCTTTCATTGTAGGGACTATATATTTCACCCTTTCCCCCTTGAATTAAGACAGTCAACGGCTTTCCTCACCATGCCGAGGAAAGCTGTTGACCTGGGACATGTTATCTTGATAAATATTCTCTATAATTCTCAGTCACATTGTTTTTCATTACTGTTGAAATTAGCTGAAAATACTGAAGCAGACGACATTTGACCAAGAGCCAGTTTTGGCCAGTTTAAGGGGAAAAGGGCAAAGTCAGGTTGCAAGTCCACCAAAAAAGATGTACAAAATTTGTCAGTGTCTGAATGTAAATTCTCGGGAACTTGTCATATGCAACATTTTTGTGGGGTGGTGGATGAGTGGATTAGAAAAGGTTTAGATTTAATATTACTCTTTTGTTGTTTTTGGCCAAAAATGTTTTGGTAAGAAGAGAGAAGAGTTGCTGGTAACATTTTATATTCTTCATTTGTCTTTTGCTCACAAAGTCATTGTGTATGGTATGCTGGTATTCGGGGATACAGTGGTCCCTGTCTTGAGAGACCACCCTTAGGGCAGGTCAAAAAGTGGTCTCTTAAAACAGGAGGTCTTTCATTAGAGGTATTATAACATGGAAAAGATGGCACAGTGTTCTGAGAGAGCGGTCTTAAAAAGATATGCGGTCTCTCATTGGAGGGGTTTCTTAAGACAGGTACCACTGTACATACAGGGTATATCTGTGTGACCCCATTGACTAAAGTGTAGGGATTATGCCACGCATTAGGGAGATTTACAATTTCTCGGTGTGTAGCACCAAATTTTAAGTGGAATAAACTTGATGACCTTCATGAGCCACTTGGCCATGTTTGCTGGCACAAAATTCATGCTTTGCATGGGGATAATGAATTCATAGGCATGAAGGATAATGAAATTCATAGGCACGAAGGATAATGAATTCATAGGCACGGGGGATAATGAATTCAGTGCCCAGAAACTTGTGCTGTGCATGTGCAGAATAAAAAACGGTGACATGAAACTCATGCTGAGGAGAGAATAAGACAAATTAAATTTGAAACAAGTCGTGAAAATAAATGAAACCTAAAATATATTTTAAAGACATTTGAGACTTGTGGATCAAATTGGATTTGACAAAGTGTACACCTGATGGATACTGTAGATATACCAAACAGCCACAATATGTAATAATTGGTCAAATTTATCTGTTTACAACATAACCATAGCTGTGGGCTCTTTGGAACAACACACTGAGGGTAGCACTCTGACATTAGCTTCTAATGCCAAACCACCATTTCACACCCACTTGTTCCACAAAGTAAACATCAAACACATACGGTGAAAAAGCATAATGTGAAGTGGTTTCACCATTGATTTTGTGTTCTTGTTTTCAGCCAAGATGCATTTGATGACCCTATATATTGAAAAAAAAGTTTCTTCTAGTTCTGCCACCCAAGTTGTAAATTGTATCTCATCATGTGTTCTTACTCAGGTGTGTGGCGTTAAAGCGTGGGTCAGTCACTGCAGATTGTTTAAGAATATTGTAATTTTTTTTTTTTGTAGGGCAAGACTGAAGTTCATTTTGGTGCATTGTATACTCGTGGTTAAAACAAATTTTCGGTGCATGTGTAAAGTACATGTATAAGGTTGTGGGATCGGATCTATCGTGATCTTACAGAAAAGATGAGCATAATGGAGAGCTCTGTCATGAATAAACGGAAAGGGCAAGAGGAACTGAGGGATATAGCTACCTTAATTGAGGAAATTGTCACGACTAAAGAGAAAAGACAAGACTGAAGTTTCTTTCTTGTGGGGGGTGGGTGGGTTGTGATGAGAGATATAAAGTCTGTGTCTGTCTCATGCAGCCAAAGCTAGCAAGGCTTACTGGTACTTGTAACTTATCAATGTTCAACCGGGCGAGTGCCACAGAGGAAAATGTGCCGGTTTGTATGTTGGAACAGTCTGGCCAGTTTCGCCCAGTGCCGGGCTCATCAGAAACTGAATTAAAAGATGCCGTCCATTCTTAATATACCGTACGTAAAATGTTGACCCTTGGGTTGTGACACTCAATAAAAGTTTGAGTCAATAACTGTGTACTCCATACGTCGGACAGTACACCAAGGTACACCTGAGTCTGGCCAGGTGTGACGTCATGTGGCCGAAGTGTTAAGGCTTGTAACCAAAGGGCACTATAGGTCTGCATTTGGCTTAAGTAAGATGGAGTTCTTACTGAATAATGTCCATATGGCATACATGTGTTAGGGACTGTGTAAATCATAATCATTACAGTGGTATCTGTATTTAAGACCACCCCTACAGCCAACAAAAAGTGGTTTCATACTGCAGGTGGTCTTAAATTGAAGGTATATTTAACATGTAAATACAGCAGAGGGTCTTGAAAGAGTGGTCTTAAAAAGACGTGGTCTTAAATTGGAGGTGGTCTTTAGAGCAGGTACCACTGTAATTGTGAATGTATGTAGGGGGGTTCACCTGTATAATTGTGCCCGCCACAGCCTAGAGAGATAATATATAGTCTCTCTAAAAAAGGTGCGATCCGTTAAAAAACAGAATATACATTCTGTTGCACTGTGGAACAAACCATGTCATGGGAAATAGTTCGGGAATTAAAAAGTTAGCATAAGACTCGGCAAGTGAGCCAATTTACTTGTGACTTAAGTTTAGTTGCCATTTATGCAGGCTGTATGGGCGGCATATAGCGTTCTATAGAGAACGTATTGGGCGTTGTGGACATTTGAATTTGAGGAGTAGTTTTGCTTACAAGTTCAGTTATACAATGCACAGTGTTTGATGTGGTGTATGCTTTTGTTAAAGATCCGTTCACTGGCAACATAGAGATTGATCTGATATGTTTTTTCATGCCAGGTCAGGGCACATCATATGTAGCATAAGCATGGTCTGTACTTCTGGCCAGTATTTTATGCAGTTAAGACAAAAAGGCCAAGCTTAACAGCTTTTTTGACCTGAAAAATGTCTTGTTGCATTCATACACAAGACAAATGAAGCCTTCAAAGGGCCCTTGTTTTTTCAAATAATTGATACATTGACATCAACTACCTTTTTCTGTTTTTCTTGCCCTTCCTTCTTTCTCAATCCTCTTGATTTCTTCCTTCCACTGTCTTTCTTTTCATCCTTCCGTTCTGGTTTTTTCAAAATCTGAAAATATATGAAATAGTACATGTACGCTTGCAGAGACTTGAGAAGGAACATTTGAATGTCCAGTCAAGACATTACAAGCATTCTTTTGTTCTTACACACAAATATTTGTTAACATTCAAATGAAACTGGGCAAGACCAAATGCCATGAACTACGATTCCAATAGATTGCCAAATTGTAGTTGAACAGTTTCGTTACAGATGTAACTAGTCAGGACTGAGCTAACGGACACCCGCACGTCCTATATATACTGGGCGTTAACATGTACGCTGCTAACATTGCATGTTGTGTAACATGTTTTTAATGAGTGCACGGATGGGCAGTATGGTACTCGTACTTTGCATGACGGGGACCTTTAACACAAATGTTGACAAACATGGATAAGAGGCCCTGCCACCAGGGTTGAGATCTTATAATTTTTGGATACCCTGTGCCAATGTTGGGACGACTCTGACACTACCAGCGCTGGCTGCGTGCTTCCACAATGACTGTCACAGTCTTGTTTGCTGCATGGTCTGTTTACCGTCTCCACATTTTTCAGTGACAGCCTATGCAGGATCATTTACTGGCCCAGTCTCTGTACAATAGTCCCTGTGGTGAGGGACACCTACCATGTGAAACCCCCTCTCATGAGAAACTGCTGTAGTTTCCCCGAGTGTTGTACTTCCAGGGGCTAATCTACCCCAGGGGTAGAAATTAACTGATTTTAACTAGTTGCAAGGGTTTGCTACCAAGTTTAAAATTGTTGGTAGCAAATCTATGAATTGAGAGGCAAAGCATAAGGGTTTGGCAAGTGCCCAAGGGCGCAAAGCTCACAGGTGTGTGTGTGTGTGTGTGTGTGTGTGCATTGCAAATTGGTGTGTTACGAGGCACTTTTGACAGAAACTGGAGAGCTAAATTTGTGATTTTGACCAGCAAAATTTTGGTAGCAAAGGTTTGCTACTGCACAACAAATATAGGTAGCAGATCATTAACGTTGGCAGCAAATGCCACCAATGCTACTGCTCATTTCGACCCTTGTACCTGCCATGAGAAACCACCTGTCAGTTAAGGCCACCTTTTGTTGCAGTACAGGTGGTCCCTGATGGCAGGGACAACTGTACTCATTTTTTTGTGTGTGCCTTTTGCCCTAACATGAACAATGCTGGGTCAGGAGAGCCAGCCCAGGTTCATCTGTATACATGTCAGATGGGACCGGTCACAGACTCCCAGTTACAGAGTTACGATCATGGTGTAATAGGTCCATGTTACCTTTGTGTTTGTAATGCGCTATCAGATGGCAAATATTAATTGCTAACACTGGATCTGTGTTTCCCCCCCCCCCCTTCTAACTACAGCAAGGGAGCCAGGCTGCTGATTGATTGGACTGTCCACTGTGTGACTTCGATTTGGCATTTACACTCATACTGTGTGGCCTATGCCATTGTATTCTCTGATGTTTGTGGAGGGTTGGGGTGGAGGGGCTGACCTGGCCAGATGGTAGAGTCTTTATGCTGCAGGAAGTGTACTTATTTTCACCTGTAAAAACATTCACAGAGTTTGCATTTCAGTTATTGGACTGAAGTTTTTATTTCAATATTTCAGGTTCAGTTTTGATGAAACCTATGTTAGCATACACGTACAGTATCATTGTGTTTTTTAATTTCACGGTTATGTGCCATCAGCATAAGGAAAAAAAAAAACAACGCACCAAAATTAGGCAAATTTACAGTATCAGTACTGTTGTACCCACATAGATAGCAGACAAATATGCTAAAACAAGCTTTTTTCCCATGCAATACACACTGACAGAAATACACTTTAATGGACATGAATTCATCACGCAAGTACATTTTTTAGCTGTTCAATGGACTGACTTAATCCCAGATGGTTCTTTCAAATCATATATATTTTCAAACCATTTTTGTGATTGAGTCTTTGTGCCAATTTTATTTTTAAATGATCTTTGTTTTCCATGTACCTACATTGGGTTAGAGTACGTTAGGCATATCAGAGGTTCAGAAATGCATGGGAGGTCCAGCCGTGCTCTAGGTGTTCATCTTGATAAATGTATTGTATTACCTGTATGCACTTATTAATTGATGTAAAGTCATAACCTGATACTTTTCTTCTGAAATGACATTTTCTTCTGCCAGCCAACTGCTGAGGGTAAAGTTATTTTGTGGAGAAATCCAGCATTGAATAGCTTTGTTTAAAAATCCAATGATATGCTTTCATAAAGGAAAACAGGGAAAGTAACGTGGAACCAATCCCCAGTTCATATGCACACAAAAGAGCGGAATGATTTTGTGCATTTTGGAAATTAATTTCTTCCTGTGTGCTGCAAAAGAAGTTGAACTGAATTTCTTCATTGATATTATATAGGGGCCCCTTTTGTGAAAGACCACTCCAATGACAGACCACCATATATATATATATATATATATATATATATATAATACACACACGAGCTTCTTCAAAGCATACAGTGTTCCTAGTAATCTCTTTAAAACCAGTTTACTTGGCTAAGGAAATCTGGATGAATGGTTGTGTAATTTACAGTTGTGCTTATCCACCCGTAAGGTATAATTGATACAACAACAACTTGTTGTATGTTGGACAATTGATCAGCTTCACATGTAAGCGCTGATCAACTCAGAAGCTCCGGTGTCTTGTAGGATAATGTTCAAAGGGATGGGTGTGTGGCATCAATATCATTCCTCTTTTAACTTGGAGTCTGGACAGACTCCGTTGGTGTCAGAGTTACAATAATACAACAACAACAAAAACAAAAAAACCCCCCAGAAAACAATGCCTGACACAAACTTGTGTTACAGTTGAAATGAATTTTGTCTATCAGTATAAGTTGGTTTCAAGCATATTTTATTTAAAAGAATTGTAATTAGGGAGAAGAACATAGCCCTATATTGATTCTTCTTTGTGAGAAGAAGAAACATGCGCAGGACTAACGAAAGGACACGCAACAGCTGGGCCACTCCCCAATATTCACACAAAGTTGTCCGAGTATCAGCTCCTTTAGCAGAAGAACCTTATCATCTGACATGGGGAGTCAATCTTTCCTGAGTGAGCACTCCAGCCTGGTCCCAAGGATACCCTCTTTGTAGAGGTTTTAATGTATTATAGAATTGCCACTTGTGGTTGAGTAAGTGATGCAACAGCTGCAAGAAACCAGGCACAAAATCTTGCTCACATTGGGCAGGACCTGTTGTGCCATCTAGTGGCAACAAGCAGAAATAGCATGGGCTCAGCAAAGGGGGTGGAGCAGTCAGCTGCCACAGGAGATGAAGAGCTTGTGCAAGAGGACAGATCAAAGAAATCATACAGTGACCTGCAGTGTGTACACCCAGCCTGCATGGTCAAAGACAGCCCCATGACCTGCGGTGAAAAACTAGAGATATGACAGACAGCTCACTGTCATCATTTCCCATAATAGCCAGTGCCCTAGAAGAGAGTATGGCTACCATGACCTGCCTAAGTAATTTGTCAGGTCCCACATACCTCAGCACCACGTAATTGACTTGTTTGTTGTCAATGTATTGCGTTTAGATCAGGCATTATATGTATTAGTCATAGTAATTAAGTGGTTTGTCAGTCAAGTTGATCCGCATATCATTCACGGGCACACACAGACTAAACATCTTTCGTTCATGTGTAGACTAATGGGAGGGCCCGTAGTTTTGATCATACCGCAGTAAAATCATTTTTATGGAATTTTTTTTTTTCAAGGTCTCATTTTTCTGGTATTTTTATTTAGATTTGAGAAGAAAGACAAATTCTTCATCCCCCCCCCCCAAAAAAAAAAAAAAAAAGCATTCGAATATCCAGCATGTCTAGCCACAAGTTTGTGCCTTTCCTGGTGTAAACTGAGGGTTACATCAAGAATTTTTCTTCCTTTTATTTTTGTATCATAAAAAGGAACCCTCTGTGGTAAAGTTTACGATCCGCGTTCACAGTGGGAGCATTATAAAGGCACATAGTATTTCCCAAAGACTGCATACTTTGGTTATTATATTGATGATTGTAATCTAAAGGACACGCTCCTTTTCAAAAGCTACATATGCATGTACATTCAGAAACGTTTATGGACAGGAAACACTTTAATCCTCAATTGAACTGGAAAAGGACATCTAATAAAACTTTAGCAGATTTGTAGACATTTCTCAAAGTGCAGTGTTCATATTTACCTAGTGCACATATAAACACAAAGAGGAACACGGTATAGGAACCAGTTTTGGGTGTGCACCATTGTGCTGCTGTGACAGATGGATCTGAACGTCTCTGTTGTAACCATGCTTAATACATGGGACTTGTTGCCTGCCCCCAGGGCATACCATTAACAAAAGACATGGAAATGGGGAGTCCTGCTCATCGCTGGCACACCATTGTGTCAGACAGCGTTTTCTACAGTGTCTATCTGCGAGTGTGGATACT
The DNA here is from genome assembly GCA_964020975.1 of Hermodice carunculata. Lineage (NCBI taxonomy): Eukaryota > Metazoa > Annelida > Polychaeta > Eunicida > Amphinomidae > Hermodice > Hermodice carunculata. Next base: position 1,079,170 of record CAXHWN010001660.1, read on the forward strand.
TTGTTGTCACGTTGTTTCCAAACCATTTGGCAGGCGATGTTTCTGTCATGTAGGGGAAAATATATATATATATGTATATGTACAGTGGTTCCCCTCTAATAAGGCCACCCCAAACGCAACAAAAAAGTGTGCTCTATTGTGGCCTCTCTTCAGAGGGACAATACAATAGAAATACCACTTTTGTGGCATATAGAAGTGGCCTTTGTAGAGAGGGTGGCCTCTCTTGAGGGGGGGCCTTATTAGAGGACGACCACTTGACATGTATGTGTGTGTGTACACATGTGCGCCCTTATTCATGTGCAAGTGTACAGTGCACTGAGTTTAAAGAGGTAAGTTGAATACAGTGGTCCCTGTCTTGCGAGATCACCTCAAGGGCAGGCCAAAAAGTGGCCTGTGAAGACAGGTGGCCTGTCATTAGAGGTACAATAACATGGGAAAGATAGCAGCAGGGACCTGTTAAAAGCGGTCTTTCAAACCAGGTGGTCTCTGATTGGAATGGCCTCTCAAGACAAGGACCACTATAACGAAGATCACTTGTCCCCTTTTCTAGCTCTGCTGACCAAAAGTCACACAGCTCCTTCAATCATTCATACGTGTGTGTGTCTGTCTGTCCATCCGTCTCTCTGTCCAGAAACTTTTTACTTGTCAACATGATATGGTCCACAGCTCTTGAGTTGGCCCTATTTAATTTTTAGGAGTTATGAATTATATGAAAATCTAGATCAACTTTGATATTGGTGGCACCACCTACAGCATTATTCAATATGCGGACCAAAATGTGGAAATTTAGTGCGATTGTGGTGGTCACTATCTCAGAATATGTGACACTAGTGGCCACACCCATACATTGCTGTTGATTGATTGAAATTATGAGCCAAAAAGTGTTGAAAGAAAAAAGTCTTGAAAAACAGTTGAATCAAACATGCCAAATTTATAGGATCTATAAGTCAGGCCAAGTGCTAATATGTTATGTAATAAGAGTGACCTTGACCTATTGTAGGCCTCTAGTCCTGTAATGTTGAAACCATTGATTTTTGGTAGAGTCTAGCTTGAACAGTGCAGAGCTCAAATTTGACCACTTCTATAACTTCGAGGACTTATCAAGTGCATATAAGTTTGGTCAAGTTCGACATTGGTGGTGCCACCGGCAGTATTATGTCATGTATGGGTCAAAAATATGAAAACTTTGTTAATGCTTTAGCATCTTTAATTTTTGGTAGCTCCTCTTCATAAAATTTAGTGGGATTGCAGAGGAAGTCAAAATCTTTTTTTTTTTCTTTTTTTTTTTTTAAATGACGCAAGCGAGGTCCCATTATTCTGATAGTCACAGTAGAAGGTTCCACCCCATGCACTCAGTCTCTTGTTGGAAAAGAAAACTTATGCACTGACGTATATTTCAGTATGCTTTTTTTTTTTCTCTCTCTCTACCGGGGAGTTGACACTGAACATGCTGAAGAGGAGAAGGGCAACAGAAGATAATAATAGAATGCCTCCCAGGAGGTCCCTCCATTCTATCTGGGTTAGCCAGGGCAACTTGGGTTTGCTCATGTAAAAGTCCTGAAGTTTGCCTCTTGCTGTTATGTTATATGTGGAAAAACACTCAATGCACACACTCCTGCAACAACCAAATAGAATAAATTAATTAATTAATTAAGTTTTTGGAGCATCCAGGTCAGAACCTTGATAAAATCTATACAAATATTGACTTAGAATCTGTTTATTTTTCATATGGCTTGATTGTGAGAATTGTCAATAGATCATGCAGATGACAAGTGGGAATGTGGAATGGGTCAGCGAAAAAAAAATGTAGTGTGCACCAGCTGAATTCAGTTCTGTATCATGTAGGTAAAGCCATGGGCCAGTGGCTTTGGTATTGTCAAACCAGTCATGCTCCATCTGCCCTTCCAGCAGCAGAGGCATCATTAAATATGCAGGCATGCTGGCATTTGAATTCAAGTGATTTCTATGAGCAGGCCATTCAAGGGCAAATATGTTGGAAATTCTGTTGTTACTGCCATGTGTAACGAGTTCAATATTTTATTCAGAGGGTACATATGTATGTAATTATGGCTGTTAGTTAGCATCTAGTGTGATTGAGTTTTTTTTTTTTTTCTTCTCATACACATAATCACATCCATCCGTGGCCTATGTTTCATCATGCGTACATCAGTATTGACTGCATAATATTTCTCCGGTTTCAGCTACTGGGCGATAAAAATTGTTGATATTCAGTGGGTGTGTTCCATATCAGTGGTTACAGGTCCTGGCGTATTTATTCTGTGCGGGGCTCCATTGATTTCACAGGTGAGGCTGTCTGTGACGTCACCTTAACCTAGCGCTGTTTGGCAGAACAAGTCCGAGATAACAACCATGTCAAGTTTTTTTTATCTGAGATAACCTCTCAGTTGCACATCTGGGAGAATTTTTCTGTGACAGGGATCACAGGGTGCAGGTGGATCAGCTCCATCATTGCATTCCAGTTTGTCACAGAATTTGACATTATCTCTCATTGCCTTTGGTGACCTGAAAAAATTGAAGCAGCAGATAATCTGAATGCAGGGACAATGGGAATTATAAGGCAATTTACCAAGAATAGAGCAGTGTCTATGGCAGTTGATGTACTCAGATCAAGGTGGTACGTGTGTTCACAGTGATTGACTAGCAAAAAAGCACAACATACATGATATATTCACAGGGAAATGGACACGTACATTGTCTGACACAAACTTAGCACCAGTACTATCGCATATCACTTCAGATCAGCTTTATGCCTGTATCTATACATAATTGTGGGGTTGTAAGTTTAAATTCGGTATTCAATTGCGATATATATATACATGTATACGTATAATGATTTGCTTTTTAAAACCACCTCTTCTGCCAGCCCACAATGGTCACATATAACAGGTGGTCATAAATTAGAAGTTAATTTACAAAGAATCTAGACTGCTGTGCCATCAGAAATGTCACAAAAGCAGGCGACCTCCCATGTCAGTGCTCTTAATTGCAGGTACCACTGTATTTGTATTTTTATCAGTGAGATTATTAGTTTGCATCAATTTAACCCTTTAGAAGTTCACAGTGACATCAGAGTGGCAAGTTCTTGTTGCGATACCTTGCTGAGTGGCCAGCGTTAACTCATTCAGTGCAAGTCACCACGGTGGTACCGAAGTTTTAGTCATCTAGATTATTATACAAGACCACAGGTTATAGCTCCTTACACAGAACCCTTTTATTCAAGTACCAAGTGCGTGTATTTCCAGTACAGAAACATGATCTATATCAAAAGCTTTTTTTGGCTTGCTTTGGGTGCATTTTGTGAAAAAAAGTGCACTTTGGAAAGTTGTTGACTCAGTCCCCTAAATAACACTGAAAGGGTTAACTGATGACAAAATTTTGGTAAAAAAACTTGAATAATTATTTTCTGTCAATTTGTGTACAATTTTCTTCCAAAAACACGAACATGGTATGATATGACAAAATATGAAAGGATGCAGTTACGTGTACAAGTTAATTGTGTACGTGTACTTCATTCACTTGTCTTACGTTGCCAGATCATAACTTAATCACCAAAATTTCTGGTATGTGCACTTACCAGTTTGACTACAGGAGCCTTGCATTGGTGTAATTTTCTCAGTCTAAGCTGGCACAGCACAGAGTGACACACTGGTGTGACTGTAGTACTGGGGTGGAATGGTTCAGTGTTGGCCAATGAAACTAATTTGATCAGCAAAAAAAGAAAAATCACCATTTCGCTTTCAGGTAAACACTCTAGTATAGTCATTTCAATACAAAATGGTAAAAAATAACAAGGCAAGTCTGTATTCATGATTTGCAAATAAGGTGGTGCCTTCTCAAGACGTCTTTTATTCAGGGGCTTCGTCCTTTCCAGAGAAGGCTTGTTTTCTTCTATAGAAATTTAATTTTGAGACCTACCAATATTCTTATGGACTGTAGATTTTATAGCAAGTGTGACATATTTTGTCTCAGATGGAAACAGATAAACTTTGAGATATCACAAAGCTGTTGACAATCTTGTGAGGAGATACTTGCTTGCGTACCGCGTTCAGCAGTGTGCGTGTGGTGGGCTGCAAACTTGCTCATTGACATTTAGATTACCAACATAAGCCGTATTGATCAGTTCAGATAAGTTGTGCGATGAAGGAGCATTTGAGTCACGACAGTTAAAATAGGAACCATGATGCAAGTCAAGTTTAAGAATCTCAAAACTGACAGATAATTGCATCAAATATACTGCTTTTCGTCATTTCTGTATCGTCTCGCAATCCCGTCACTGATGATCATTTGTAGTACTATTGATCTTCTGAAAAACTATGCCGTTCACATGATTAAGACAGACTGCCAGTGGGATATGTAGGCCTGTGCATTCATGTAATGTCAGAAGTTTTCAAGGCCGTTTATAGAAGATAGGTCAGCAGTACCTAAAGGGTCAGTGTGCAAATCTGAAGATTATCTGTCGGGTCTTTTAAGTTGATGATGTATTTTTGTTTTTTTGTAGCACGTGGTTCGGTACATCGAACTTGTTTTTAAGCATGCTTTCCATATGTTAGGAAGACACTTCTGTCATCATTTGACAATCTTGCAAAAACACTTGAGGAAACAAGCGTTAGTCATAAGTGACTTATCCTAATTTTTGCCGATGAACTCTATCCAAGTTCGTGATGTTTGGTATCTAATCAAGTGTTCATTGACAGGTATGTTGCTAATTAAACACTCATGTGGAGGATGAGAGGCACTTGTCCACACCGTAACATATAAGAATTGCCTTGTTTCATTATGATGTTATAGTTGGCATGTGTTCAGGTTGCTTAAATTTCACTTATACAGTGGTGCCCCACTTGCAAGGCCGCCCCAGGTACACCAGAAATGTGGCCTTATAAGAGGAGTGGCCTGTCGTGTAGGACAAAGTGCAACCGTACTCGCTGTTTGGGGATGTGGCTTCTGTGGAGGGGAATGACCTCTTGTCAGGGGAACCTTACCAGAAGGGGAGAGCTGTGTCAGCACATACATCTTGTAACTTTCCTTTGTACTATTCAATATTATGCTTGTGTATAAATGAAAATTCAATATTTTTTTTCTTTTTTCTTCAGATCTGCATGGAAAGTATCATGTAATATCATGATTGCGTCATGTAATATCATGATTGCAAAAGTTAAAAAATATATGTACAACAGTCTCTGCTCTGAGGGACCACACTTAGCGCAGGTGTACAAGTGGCCACATAAAGTAGGTGGTCTCATCCATGGAAGTCATATAACATTGAAAAGAAAGCACAAGGAACATGAAGCTCTCTCTCTCTCTCTCTCTCTCTCTCTCTCTCTCTCTCTCTCTCTCTCTCTCTCTCTCTCTCTCTCTCTCTCTCTCTCTCTCTCTCTCTCTCTCTCTCTCTCTCTCTCTCTCTCTCTCTCTCTCTCTCTCTCTCTCTCTCTCTCTCTCTCTCTCTCTCTCTGCTACTATAAGTTTAAAACCATCAAGCTAGATGATATTCCAACATGTATAAGTACTGCTTATGCTACAGTAAGGTGGTTTCCATCAACCAACTTTTAAATTGCTCAGCTCCCAACTGACCAGGTGAGTCCTCCATACAGCCCATAACTGCTCGGGCCTCGTGGCAGAACTTTTGGGGGTAATCCTTAGACCTTTTTTTTTCCTATCTGAACAAGTGATGTTACATTGTATCTCAGTTGTTTGCACTGAATTTTTGTATTCACATGTAATTTTCAATTTCTACTCCCCAACTGCAAGCTGGATTCACTTCAAACTTGAGAGTTTACATTTCTCTGTCAGAGTTATTCCCAGTGTGCACTGATTGTATCGCCTGTTTTTTTTTTCTTTGTCTTTTTTTTTTCACGAGAGAAAAAAAAAAAGAAAGAAAGAGAAAAATCACAGTGATCAATAAGATACCAAAATGGGTACTGCATGGATATTAGTTCTCCAGACCATCTTTGTACTTGATGGGTATGTACATTGTGGGGTCCTACCAAGTCTGCTCTTCGGGTTTTCGATAATTCCTGCAGGTTTTAGTTTTGGGGAAAATCTTTAAAAATGTTTTTCATGACCAAGGCCACATGGCCCAATGCTTTGAGTTGGCACATATAAATCAATAAATTGTAGGGATGACATAGGTGTCGGATTATCGGAGGGGAGTCAGAACACTGCCTCAGCAACAACGGGGACCTAAAAGTGCTTGGTTGTGAAAAAGCTACTCAGTTATCAATGATCCGATGGTGAATTATATGGGTTTATTTCAGATTTTATGTACGGTAATCCCTCCTGTGGGAGATTACCCGAAGGAAGTCCCAACAGTGGTCACATAAAGTAGGTGTTCTGTCAATGGAGGTCAATGAACATGAAAGAGAGCACTGGGGATTTCGATAAACAAATGTCTTAAAAAACTGGCCGGTCGTCTCGGAATTAAAGGACTACAGTGGTGTATGTGTCAGGTGCAGTCGTACAGTTAATGAGATGGTGTTTGGCGTGGACAGGTGGCACAAATGAAGTGGTTAGAGGGTTAACTGAATGATAATAAATTGGTCGGGAACAGTTGGTCAGTGTTAAACAGAACATGAAACAAGGTAGAGGTCAGAAGGTTAAAGAAGTAGTAATTGTACAAGATAAACTGCCCAGAGGTTAAAGAGACAATGGAGATGAATGGGCAGAGGCAAGAGTACCTGCCATACAACAGTTCTATGTATCGCTGCCTTTGTACGTGCTGATAGTGATAGTGCATATACAGTAGTTTCTATTATGTAAGGCCTGTTTTTATCAGAAGAATGGCAACCATATTTGAGTGGATTTGATGTAATAATCATAAACGTGATCTGGAACGTGGTTGTACCAGTGAACTTTATCTGTCATTTAAACACATGTAAACAGAACATGAAAATAATTATCAAGGAAATGATAATTCCATTGTTGGGAGCCTGAGCGGCCAGTGAGAGTATTTGCATGCAAGTACTGAATAAAAGTAGAAAAGAAGATTTGCTACACAGCTAATCTATCTCTGTGCTCACCAAGGTAAAGGTCCTCAGTGATCTATAATAGAAAAAAGTGGAATGCTTGTGTTTGCACAGACGTGATGAGCAGTTAATAGATGGCAGCACTCTCTGGCATGAAAAAAAAAATCCCGTTATGACCACTTAGCCACTTAAGATTTGAACATTTTATTGGTCCTAATTTGCACAAATTTGAACTGAATAACTTTATCAATATCCTTGGATCATATTTACTGGTAGTGAGGGTTTCATTTGCAGCAGATATTGAGATTGTAGCTCACAAGGTTACATAGAAAAACTTTGGGGACCTTGAGTAATGAAAAAAAAAAGGGAAAAAAATTAAGGAACAGAATAATGAAACTGAAAGATAAAAAATTGGCTTCACAGAAAATCAACCTTATGCTTAGAAAGGAAAGTGCTTAAAATATGTGCAGTAGAAAAAAAAATGGAAAAGAATGTGTTTTCACACTGACAGGAAAGAATGTTTGTGTGTCTGTGCACACAAACATGATTACAAGTTGTGCAATAAACAGCAGGAACTTGTGGGCACCAGAACAGTCTGGCAAACTGTACCATGTAGTGCCATGCATGTGTAGTCTTCCAATTAGGACATATGTATGGTATTACATAAGCATAGGACCAGGTCTGTTTGCACTCGTTGGATTACAGATGTTCAAATTGACAATATTCTTCCCACTTGTTTCCAAAGATTATGGTCATACTGGTGTTTAAGGTCACATTTCTTTAAAAACTTTTCTGGGACTGAAGTGTAGTAAGGACTTTACTTGGTAACTGTCTGGATAAATTATTGAATCTGACTATCTGTGATCCAAGTATTTTTTTTTTTTTAACCAAGTTGATGTTTAAAAAAATCATGGCTTTCATTTTTCTGAATGGCCAATCTGGGTAAAAAATAAAAACAAACCGAAAAAAAAACAAAAAAAACCAGAAGAGTTTCAGTTTGTATTTTCATGAATTTCCCTGCTGTGGAAAATAAATACCTTGTGAAAAGTGTAGCTTATTTAGTAAATACTGGTCCAGGAACTATGAGTGGCACTGGCAAGGTTGTAATGGTAAATCGATACCCCAAACTAACTCTGTGGGAGGGAAAGGACTGAGGTCAAGAGGTTCACACAGATCTGATGTACTTACTTTGTTGACATATGTGTATATTTCTGAGTGGACCAGGTTAAGACAGTGAGTTCAAGGACTACACTGAACAGCATCAAACGCTGAAAGGAAGTAAGTTTCATGTCCTTGTTGGTCTGTCAACACAAGCTCACCAACTGTCAATGCCATCTGGTGGCAGTTTTGGAAACTACACACGTGTCAGGTTGGTTCAGCTGTTCTAGGGAAAAACGCAGGCATGCAGGTTTATGGGTCAAATAGTTATGTGAGTTAAGCTGATGCGCTATGTGGAACAACTTGTAAACAAAAAGTGTGCAAACAACAACATATTCTTCGGATTACCACTGGAGCATTGAAAACAAACTGCCCTGCGTACGTATCAAAATGTTTGAATGCAACCTTTAAGAACAAGAATTTATTAGGATAATTTTAATTAACTTTGTAAATAAATGCTTGAAAAAAACTCATAGTGTTAGAAATTATTCAGTCTGAAGAAATTCAGAGTGGATTGCATGTGGTGTGTCATGATGAAAAGAAAGCAACTGCATGTTTAGTGTGGCATAATCAGAATATCCACTTGTCAACTTACGGATTTAAATCTTTGTATTACATCATAAATGATGATATGATAGATATACAAAAGGCCTGGGAGAATATAAGAAACGCGCACACACACACACATACATTTGTTTATTTGCTTGTTTATTTTTTATTTATCTATGATTAAGGATACATAGACATCTTGGCAGAGACAGTGAATGTATCAGAGTGGGGCTGCAGGTATGAGCCTGATGTTCATGTTTTTTGACTGACATGAATTTCATGCATGCGAAATGTCAGTATGTCCACGTGTGTACTTATTGTTGGGAATCCTGGGTGGGTTCATGCAGAATTTACAGTGATGCAGCTGCACCAGGTGACCTGAGCTAGTGCGGAAAGGTCCAGCACATGTAAATATACTGACATGCACACAGAAAGGGGGAGTTTTTGTGCTGCTGGTATAAAACTTGGTCACCCTGGTTATGCCCCAGGACCTCGTTTTACTGCAGGCTCCTTGCCAAGTGATGATTCAGCTTTCGTGTCTTACCTGTATAAAGAACATTATAGGGCGGCAAGAGGATCTGCATCTCCTGGGAATAGTGTATCAGAATAGATTCATTAATTAATATCTTGGGGCTAGAGGTATAATATATGTCTGCAGAGAAGGATGGGGCTAGGGGTCACCTGTCCACCTTCAACCCTATTAAGATGTGGGTAATTGAATTCAAATATACTGTTGTGGCCCATTAATGTTTACCTTGATCATAGATCACGAACTGTATAACAAGGTTCCTAGATAAACACTTTTTTACATTTGATTAATTGGGCCTTTTATTGCTTTCTCCCATAAATTAAGACTGAGTTAGCAGCTTTCCTGGACTTGGGTTGAGTTTTTTTTTTTTTTTTGCTCCCAAGCCAAACCAAGGAAAGCTGTTGACCAGGGGGATGTTATCTTTCATAGATATGATCTACAATTCTCATTGTGTCTCTGTGCTAACACGGACATATTGGTTTTCCAAGAATTCTTTATTTGTTTTGTCTATGACCCACTGGCTTTTTGTTTTGCCTCAAATAGTTTATTCTTTGTTTATGTATATATTTACTGATTGGTTGTCCTCTGTTTTTGTTGAACACTATGTTTCTGAAAAGTACCAAACTTGGCATGGGTGAAGTTGTGCATATTTTTTTTCGAACAGTCGTGATGTTGAAAATTTTACAAATTAGGGCGCAAGTAAATTTTTCAAAGGACCCATATCTTCAAACCTATTACAGATAGACACAAAATTTCAAGTTGTACGTACAGGTCTGTGACACCTTCCAACTTAATGGACAGTGAACCAAAGCTGTAGCATTTTGAATTATGCTAATTAGGAGGACCTGAACAACTTTGAATGTTGAATATCTCAAAACTATTACAAATACATACATGCCAACACAACTTCAATTTATAGTTTTGCGACATAGCCACATGCAGAGAATCATAGCATTTTAATTGATGCAAGTTATGTGAATACACAAAATTTGAATCATGACTAACTCCCAAACCATTACAGATAGAAATGGCATTCCAGCTTCCATTGACAGGTTTGTGACGTATCCACATTCAATGAAACATAAACCAAAGTTGTAGCATTTTAATTAAGGCAAATATACAAAATGTTAATCTGGAATAACTTCAGAACTAGTACAGATAGAGATGCCATTCCAGCTTCAATTGATAGAACTTTAATTTATAGGTTATTATTGCAGGAGTTACATGAATACTGAATAGGCAATCTGAAAAAGTTTTTTAGGCGCATGGACTTATATGCTGACAAGCAAATCAAATTTTTCTACTTTCTTCTTTACAGCTACTTTTCTCTGGAGCTTTTCTCAGACGCCACATCATGCTAATTTTGCCTAGTTTTTACACCTGTTGAATTTCTCCAGAACTATTAAAGATAGGGGTGCCATTCAAACTTTTATTCATAAGTTTCCAGAATTTTAATTTATGCTAATTAGGGACACTTAAACAAATTAAATGAGGTGGAAGTGTCCATTATTCCTTAAATTCTTAGGTTTGTGCCAAAGTAGCATCCAATTAAGCTTTGAAAGCATGCATATTTGTTTTTGAAGCAAATCTTTTGCAGTTCAGATCGTTTTTGATTGCTGTTGGCTTAAACATATTTTATTGGCAATTGGAAAAGAAGAGCGATACCCCTATAAATTCCTCTTGCCTTAAAAAGACAAGGGATGGAACAACACAATTCCTAGGTGCACAGCCATAGAGGGATAACATTAGAAGACTTCAGACCGGACGGGATGTGGCAGATAGTGGGGCTTAGTAAATCTGGGCAAATCATGCTATCACTCATGTTTGATCGATAATGGTACATAAATCAAGATTGGTTTGGGAACCAAATCTGTTATGAGTTTCGATTACATTCTTGGACCGCCAAAAGTATTGTCATATTGCTTTCAAAGCTGCAATGTTCATTTCCAAATACATGCAAAAGTATTTGAATATTGAAAGGGTTGAGACCAGAGATAACTGTATGAAGATGATTTCTATGCATTATGTACAAAGGGCAAGCAAAAATATAATGCCAAATGTTTTCAGTACCGTGGCCTGCAAAACATTTGGCATTATCTGTCATCACTGTTGAAGTAGGATGAAAACATTGACACAGACAACATTTAACCAGTAGCTAGTTTTGGTCATTTGGGGGGGGGGGGGAGCATTAACATCAATAAAAAAAAGTATCTTTTGTGTCCAAGCCCTTCAGGTAAGGTGAGGTAAATGAGAAGGGAAAGAGAAAGGAGAAATCATCAGGCACAGTGTCAGCAGAGTGTCACAATAACGTGTGCACCAGAACATTGTTTTAAGGACCTGTGGCACACACTTCATTTGACAGTACATGCTTTCAAATTTTGTGCACCCAGTAAAACAGAATTCACAGACTCTCGACTGACCGCAAAGCGCTTAAAATATTTACAGGTCAGACCTGAAGCTTAAAAGGTTTGTTTACAAGTAGAGCACTTTGCCAGGTTAATATGTTTGTACAAAACAGACTCATATTGACATGGACTGGTGTACAATGCGTAAAACATATCTTCTGCCAGGTCAGTTATTTAACACTACAGGCTGTAGCTTTGAATTTACAGGGGATGGGAAATTAGCTACGAAGTTTTTTTGTTTTGTTTCAAGGCAGCACTGTCCAAGTAGGACACCACTGACTCAATCATGCAAGGATGCAGGTTGGTTGCTTGTGGGGCAGGAAGCGAGTGAAGCATGCGTCTCAGAAAAAAAAGGGGGGACGAGGATTACAGTGCTTTGTTTTTGCAAGAAAGTCCTGCGTGTTTCATCTATGTCACAGTGAAGATATACTGCGTAGCAGTCCCATTGGCATCAATCCAGGGCAGGGTTTTTTTTTTTTAATCCCCGGAAAGAGGCTGCCATATTGATAGACTAAGGGATGTAGTAGGGACTGCTTTTGCTCCATTCTTGGTTTACTGTTATATTTCCAGGCACTAATGACTCTATTTTGGTATTAACATGATAAATATATGTATTACACTGCATGCCTGATGCATGTGAATACGTGTCATCCTGTTCTGGTATACCACAGTCGAGAAAGGAACTTGAAATTGTCAGACTCAGGAGCTTTTGAAATAATTACTAGTCATGGATCTGCATGTCCAAGCTCGGAAGTCATGATGACTTAACAGTCAAAATCAGTTTATTTCAAATGTCTTAATTGACAAATACGCAGTCAGATTTCGCTCTGTTGCTCTTTTCCTGTGCACCCCTACCCCTGAAATTTGAGCCGATATTTCAACCCAAATGGGCCTCTTTTTGGCCCCTGACTACTGCATAAAGTTCAGTCTATCCTGACACTTCTAGGTACAGTGAACCATATTTTTTTTATCAGGCAAGGCCATTCAATTGTGCCATGCTTATCATTATTGCCATTATCACAAGCCATCTACGTGCATTGACCCATCTCCAACATGTATAGCGTGTCCGTCAGAAAACAATAATCAAACAAACACACACACCCCCTTATTTCAGCCTCACAGTGATAGGAGAGCTGAGCTGATATGTCATTAACCTAACACACATCTTGGGTCTGTCCCCCATGTGTGGTGCCACCAGGCTATTGTTTTGTCAACCTCTTGGCCAACATGGTGGTGGAATCTGGAGATGGTCAGCGGCCATTAGTGTGTCTACCCAGGTACGTGTGCCCATCTTAGCAGACTTTTTGTCGCATGAAGAGTTTGTTTAGTTGCCGGGGAGCGTGCTGGGCAATTGCAGAGTGGTTGGTGAGGATGTCGGATCAGGTCATTGCGTCTTGGCTGTTTGTTCCAGTTTACACTTTCGTTTTGCTCACCAAGCGGTCTCATATTGTGTTACTTCTTGTGAACACAACGTATGCCTTTGCTGACTTTTTTTTTTTTTTTTTTTTGCCCATGAATTTAATAATTGTATGGTTTCAGGTATTATGGCGTTGCTTGTTCCTCTTGTTGTGTCCCTTCTTGTAAACAGTCTTGATATTTATTGTCAAGAAATCAAACCTGTTTAAAACATGGTATGAAATTATGTTTAAGTGTTAAATTTTAAAAAAAATGTATTAAAGAATTGTGATTTAAAAAAAAAAGGGATTTGCTAAATGATAAGAATCAAAATGGATTTGTAGAACAAAACGAATTGTGATAGATTCGTGGAGTCTTAAGAATTACAATAGATTGTTGGAATCAACAGAACTAACATGGCTGTGTTGAATGGAAAGATAAAAGCAAACCTGGATAAGATCAAACAGATTCACACAATTCATTTTTGGAGAGGAAAATTATCTTAGTTGTCTCCATATACAAGTGAACAAAAAGTACAAATGAAAACATACTTTGCTCAAATTTGCCACAACAGGTGATCATAATGCCTGGATCTAATTATGTTTATCATATTTTGGGTCACTGTGACTCGTTTCTTGATGTAGTTTAATGAGAGGCTTGGGTGTTTTATCTATCATTAATGGAAACTTAACAGAAACTATGATCTATTCTGAAGCAGGCAGGGTAGTTAGGTTATAAATTTGGCTTTTCTTTACATTTGAAAGTGCATGTGGTAATTAAATATATACATGTACAATATGTGTACATGTATTGTGCACGGATATACAGGCAGTGAATATGAAAGGTGTCATCTTTCAGATGCCTGGATAATTGGGGAAAAAATAAAATTTAAAAAAAAAAAAAAGACTTTCTAGTATAACGTACACATCTACAAAAATTATTATATCTTGAACTAGTTTAGTGTGAATTATGTCTCTCCAAGGAGCCCCGGGGAGACGTTGTTTTAGTTTTGGTGTTCATTTCTTCTCTTGCATCATTCTCTTGTCCTTCGTCAACACTTTTGGTTTTCACTTGCAATAATTCCTAAAGACACAACACAAGTTTCTGAAACAAGGTAGGAGTAGGTAGCCAGACCAGACCTAGGTTAGGATTGTAGTTGGGTCACCTTGACCTAATTCTCAAGGTCACAGGGTCACTTATGTGAATTTCATCTCCAAGCTATAACTCATTAACAAAATTTGATGGGACCTAGGGTTATATATCCAGATGACACCTGGCTTGAGGTTATATTGGGGTCACCTTGACTTGATTCTTAAGGTCGCTGGGTCACATGTTTTCATTTCCATATAATGAGTCCTGAATAACTTAACAAAACTTGATGACACTTGGTAAGATTATGTATCTAGGCAAGACCTAGGTTGGAGGCTCTTGATTGTAGGTGGGTCACCTTTAGCTAATTGTCAAAATCTCACATTACCTTTATAAATGTATCAATTTAAGTTATGTAGAATAACTGTTGAATCATGCAACAATATATTTAGGTTAGTCCTATGTTGGGAAAGCATTTGGTAACCTTCACACAATTGTCATCCAAAATACTGATAATGTTTTGGTTGGTGGATCAGCCAGCAGACCTTCGAGTGCGTCTTAGGATTGTTGGGAGATAAGACTGTGGTCAAGACTGAAGTTTGGCACCACAGTATTCATACAGTCTCTCTTATGCTGTTTCGGACCTGTGCACCTTAAACTTGCATTAAAGCACAATTTCATCATGATTTTATTTTCACATTATTGCACTATCAGTGAATTTTTTTTTTAAATGCAGTAAATTTAAGTTCATTTAAAGTAACTGGGAGCTCAGTGGGGAGAAAGTTTTTTTTTTTTTTTTTTTTTGCTGCACTGACAAAATAATTAAAGGGTTAATTGGTTGCACCAGGGAACTGCTATCCCCACTACTGACAGGTAGGTTAACCCTATCCGGCCACATCCGGCTGTGGGTCAGTTGTTCTTTGCGTCAGCATTTTTGACGGATTTCAACAAAAATAAAAAACAACTTGCATGAGAATTGTGGATGAGACCTATCAATATAATGTACGCCATGTCCATAGCATCCGCTGGCATGGGTTGGGTGCCTTAGAGTGCCCAACCCATGCCAGGGGAGGCTCTTGACGGCTTCATTTATTGAAGAGGAAAGGGTTAAATTATCGTATTAATTGTCTAATGGGTCAGCCCCAGTGGGTCACAGTCCACTTGCCTTATTGTCAAGATTTTTTTTTTTTTAAACCGAGGCGTTAGTTCAGGGTGTACAAAACATAGTGGGAGGCTGTTTAGATTTGTGCGAGAGTTGCGGAAGGGAAGGACAATAGGCATCTGTCGACAGAAACAGGCTCATCACAATTGGTGATCCCATCAGTGATGGCACACTTTTGACAATGTCAATAGGTGAAAAAAATATCGGTAAACAAGACAGTGGTGAGCAATAAATGCAGTGTCCCATGTGGAGAAGACGTCTAGACAAAAACAAGCTGAAGCAGAAGCCATTGTGTGCAGCTAATTTGGTGAGAAATTTGAAACGTTGTAGTGGGGCGTCAGTTATCCCAGGTGACAATACACACAACCCTGTTCCACCGCAACTGGGCACTTTCACCTGTTGTTGAAATCTGTCAAAATCGCTGGCAGTCCGTAACAAGTAGTTGTTAGTCTTTTCATGGCTGACAAGGAGGAATCGGTTTAGATGTACCCAGAGTGGATCCAGTTTCGGATTAGAATTTCACTGGGCAACAACACACCATTCTGCATGGCCCCATGCCGCCCACCAAAGTTTTTACATTCTGAAAAATGCTGTCAGTGTCCGGAGAGAAAACTTCACGGTGGGGTTCTGAGAAAATTTCAGTTAGATGCTTCATTCGTATTTTTCCGAAAGCAGTAATTTTTACATGGAGTTGTCAAGCGAGGGATGACAAGTTTATGGAGGGGGTGTGGCCTTGTAACAATAGAACACATTTATTAAATGAAGCCCCTACCTGGCAGAGCTGGTAGAGGAAGACATATGGCTTATAATTAAGGCTGTCGATAGATAGGGCTCCCGACTTTAACACATATTTTATAGTAGTAATGCGCCAGTAAAGCCTATCATTGGAGGGTTTAGAGGCTATCCGGGGTCAAAGAAGCAGTCTTGGGCCAAAGAACAGCAAGCATAATGTGTGGCTGTGGGCCTAAATGAGTAAGCAGGTTTGTCCTCCAGTCATGGAGTGAAGTGACTATGGCTGATACCCAGCTTTTCTTTTTTTTTCTCTTCTCTTCTCGCATCTCCTCTCCCCCACCTTTCCTTCCCTTCTCTTGTCCTATCTTGTCTTCTTCTTTTTTTTGGGGGGGGGGAGGGTGTGCCTTGAAGCTTCAGTTTACTGCAAATTGGACCAATAACCCAAAGGACACGTCCAAAATTGGTCTCTTAAAGCAGGTTGTCTCTCAAAATGGGTCAAACAAGATGAAAAAAAGGAAAGTCAGATGCCTAATAAATGTGACACATGGTCTCTCGATGAAGTGCTCTCTTAAAAAAGGGACAACATGTAATGTTTTTGTGTGAAAGTGATAGTGGACAAACTTGGAAATTGAGGCATTGTAAGCCATAGTGAACCTCCAATTAATTGACACTTTGATGATAAAGTAATTATAACTGAAATAATCATGAGTACATTGCGTTCAGGTACATGTACCGATGTGCTATGAAGTTGAGTCAGCTCTGTCACGGCAGGACACATTCGATGATCATTTGTTCAGGGCAAGGTCAGTTGCACTGAAAATCATTTAACAATTAATTACAAAAAAAAAAGCGATTGACAATTATACATGATTTTTGACAATTATGACTTCTACTTTTAACTTGGAAATTGACCCTGGTCAGATGTATAAACCTTCGCAAGAGTGTGTGAGCATTATCATTCCTTGGTGTAGGGTGCCCTGAGTGCACCAAGGAACTTTATTTCCTGTTTCGAAATGTTGGAAGTCAACGTCATACATTTCTTGGTGTATCACTGTAAAGTGCTTTATTTTCGCTGGATTCTAATTTTCGCTTCTTTCACTGATTGCACTAAAACTGTGAAACAGTATTTTAACATTGTTTGAATAGGAATTATGTGCAAAATAGTGAACTTAAAACCCAAGTGAAGTGTTAAAAATACACATACTGAAAATTTAAACATGCAAAAATAAAGCAGTTTACAGTAATCTGAAAAAGTGTTATTCCTTCTAACTCAAAAGGTTTTCATTCAAGTGAAATGAAGATCACATATGGATAGAGACACTTTGCTACTTTGCCAAGGGTGTGAGGTATGTTTTAAGATTGTTTTTCCATCCTTCTGTCAGAAGGATGGAAAACAACCCAAATCTGGGTGTTTGTTCATCCAGCTAATGTTTTTTAGCATGATATATATCTTAGAAGGCCACAATGAACTGTTAGGGACATTCTTGTATGATTTTTCACTTTATCCATAAATAGGGAAGGGCAAGATCATTTGGGCATCAGGAAAAAAAGTTTTTGTCATTCTCGCCCCAATTTTATGAACCCTAAATCTTGTAAGGTCTCCAAGATGTCCTCATGTCATAATCATGCATTCATACGGTCACTGAGTGCCTGATATTTTTTATAGATGCCCTAGACCTACTGTTAACAAGTTACAGTGAAACCTCCCTATACCGAACGCTCTTGGGACCAGACAATAGTGTTAAGTATAGAGAGTTGTTCAGTATTGGGAGGTTGCTTATAATGAAAATATACAATTAGGACCAAGAAAAAAAAAGTGTTCAGTGTAAGGAGGTGTTTGGTATATGGAGGTGTTTGGTAAGGGAGGTTTCACTGTATATCCTTGTTATACTAAAACTAGTTTTCCCCCCTACAGCAAGTGAAAATTATTGAAGCAAAGACCAAAGAAAGAGCTACTGATGTCGTAACCCTTTTGAGCACAAAAAGGGTTAATGTTGGTATGCCCAGCTATTGGGTACACGTGCTTGTCTGCAATAGGTTCACCATGCATGGCAGCATGAGTGTGTTGACTACTTTATACGTTAACTTGCCGTTCCGTGTCAAGATGACAAGAGTTGGAAGTTCAAACCTATGCCAGTTATACCAGGCAATGGTAATACACTTTTAAAATGAGGCATCAAAACAAAGATGTCCATGTATGCTTTACTCTGCAACAAGTCCAGTCTTATACAGATGGTTGGAAATAAGCTTGCGCTATGGTGTTACAAATTACATGAGACCTTTTAGTTTTATCAAACCAGCTTGTACAGTTTTGCCTCAGTTAATGAATGCGAGATGCCATCATGCATAAAAATTTACCTGATTTTCAGTATTTTGCTTGTCTTCAACAAAAACAGTTTGTCTCCATCACTCTTTTTTCCTGTTGTTGGAGGGTGGGGGGGGGGGGGTAGGGCCTTCAATTTCAAAAGTGGATCCATAGCTTTAAATAAGATGACAGGCTGACGAGAAACAATATGGTTGGCACCTGGACACTCCATATGAAAAGGCAACTGGGCATTGCCTCATTGGAGTCTAATTAAGACTTTTCACTTGACTTAGCCATATGGGATCCAATGCCAATGTATGTGCTTGACATTTTCCCACTGAAAATTACAAGAATCAAGTGTGATAAATATCATCGTCATGATCTCACTCTTTTCATGACGAACCGGTCTTCCTATACTTAAAGAATTCCACAGACAGACAGACAGACAGACAGACAGACAGAGAGAGAGAGAGAGAGAGAGAGAGAGAGAGAGAGAGAGAGAGAGAGAGAGAGAGATATGTCTAATTTATCTAACTTACTGTTAGAAAACAATTTGTCAAGCATTTAACAAAGCATACATTCGCTGGTGTGTAAATAATGAGGGATTGGCCTGCATGCATGGAGAACCACAGGAGAAATTACTGGTTTCGAACACAGGTGTACTTGAAGCTTGTTTACAGGCTTTGTTCATTGCGTAATGAAACAGTACACGACAGAGCAGTTGTGGCACTGAAATAATGAATACTCAGGCAGTTGCTTGCTTTACAGGGGAGGAGAAAAATATGGACTCGTGGGAGCTAAGCTGATGAAAGAAAGTAAGGATGGGGTATTGTGGTTATTAAATGGAATTGTCATGGGACACTCAGCGTTTGTGACAAAAACATAAGGGGGGGGGGGCAGTGGTTGGATAGTCTTTACTAGCATGCATGGGAAACGTATGTGAAGCCGATGTGCATGTGTCTACCTGTATGTTAAATTGTCCATGTGATACTTCAGCATTGTTATGTTAGAGCTCATCAGACTAAATTAAAGTGTATGTAATGAAAGAAAATATGTTACACTGTCCTAACTGTACCAGAAATAGTCTCCAAAGTTAACATGTTCTAATGGATGTGGACTTAAACCCTTTCCCCCTTGCATGAAAACTGAGTCAACAGCTTTCCTTGACATGGGTTGGGTGCTAAAATCACCCACCCCATGCCAAGGAAAGCTGCTGACCTGGGTCATGTTACCTGGATAGGTCTCACATCTAGAGTTCTCATTCAAATTGTTTTTTATTACTGTTGAAATTTGTCAAAAAGGTCGAAGCAGACGACATTTGCCCGCCAGCTGGTTTTGGCCAGTTTAAGGGAGAAAGTGTTGATTTACAGTGGTCCCTGTCTTGAAAGACCACCCAGAGGGATAACCAAAGTGCAGTCTTTTGAAACAGTTGCTCTTTCATGGGAGGTAAAAATAACATGAAAGTGAGGGATGGTTCAACATTTTCATCATTTTTTAATTAGTGCTTACAGTACGCAAGGGGGGAGGAGTTAAATGGGTCTGTACGTTTTCGAGGAATATGGAAAATGATGGTCAATTTTTGGCCTGTTTTGTGCAATTTTGCTATGATTTTTTTTGGGAAACATCATGTTAAAGTACTAATTTGAGGGGAGGGGGGGCATGAAATTTAGTACCCTAAGTACCAATTCAAAAAAGGATAATAATGTTGAACCATCCCTAACTAAACAGTGTATCCTCCTGACTGGGTAGTCTCTGAAGACAGATGGCCTCTCATTGGAGTGGTCTCACAAGACAGGGACCACTGAACATGGACACACTTTGATGATGCTTCCCTACAGAACTTGTCTTTATTTCTGAATTAAGCAGAGATGTAGAGCAACATATTGTGCAGGTCAGTATCAACCTCCAGTGTGTCAGACCCACAAGATATACATTGTATTTCTGTGGGCGTCAGTGCATATACTTTTCACCTGTGAAACAGTCCTCTAGCATTACAGTGGCTTGATCTCTACCTGGTTGTATGCCAAGCTGTTGCGTTGCAGCTCTCTTTTTGTCCAGGTAGCGTTTTAGAGTTGGGCGGATGCTGGAGGGTGACGAGGCTCCCGGCAGGCCAGTGTCCTGCCTCCAGTGTCTCCGCCGTCACCCCCATCAGATGACCATTGCTCTCCTGTGCCCTGGTCGCTCAGCCCGCGCCTACTCCTGGTGGGCTTTTCTTGTGAACGAAGTTTGGCAGTAAAGAGGTGGATCAAATCGCCCTGGGGCATACCCTGCCCCTAATGCGTCTTTGTCTCCCATCTAATTGGCACAAGTTTGTGGAGGTAAATCAGGCAAGAAGTGGGGACTACTTTGAGGCAATTGACAAACTGTTACCTGTGGTGATGATTGGTCCTTTTTGTTGCCCTGTGTACAGAGTGCTGGGAATCCGGCCAATTTTTGACATATGGACAGGGGAGGGCTTTGTTTGTAAACTTGGCCCACGTCAGGAAGGTACAGGTCTATGTGTGGGAGAAAACACCACTCCGTATGTCATGGCCACTGGCGTTTAATGCTGTCCACTTTTATTAATGATAATACCTCGAGTGTGGATGTTGGCTAAAGCATCAGTGGCCTTAGTCATTTAAAAATTGAACAAACATGTTTCTCAGACCTGGTAGGCGGACAAAAGATGATAGCATTCATCGACTTCAGTACACAGATCTTTGTATTTATGGAATGAAAACGCGATTTACTGTATCTGAACTGAGCTGATGCGCTTGTACTCAGGAGATGTGTTGTTGGTACAAACTAGTCCCAAAGGCAGAAGGAAAGCATTGTATTAAGGTTTACAGTGCACTGGACAGTCATTTTGTCATTGCGTTTTGTATGTATGGGGAAACAGAGAAACAAGAGAGTTAAAAACATGTGGGACAAAAGTATGTTTTTTTTCAGACAAAGCACAGTGTTACCATTGATTAATGACTGTCAGAATTCCTATATCAATGTGTTCCCAGAAAAAGTTGATAGCAGTTTGAAGTCCTCTTGCTTGACTGTACGAAGCCTGGCATAGGGAATCACTTGCCCCTTTTATTCCCCCACCCCACCCCCACTCCGTTACCCTGTATGACTAAGTGAGGTGAGTTAGTTATTATGTATCAGGAAGCTGTCTTTGTCGTTGAAAAAAATTTATACATGTATCATTGGAAGAGGGTTTACGTCAACTACAGATGTCATTTGTGAACATAATTTTACTTTCATCAGATGATGATATTAATATGAAAGGCTACAGTCGGGCCACATTTTATAATCATGTTAGTTCAAAAGTAGTCCGACATTACAGAAAAATGTATTCGTTCACTTTCCCTGGTGGAAGAGAAAAATACAGGTGTACTCTGTGTGAGCTTAATGGCCAGCTATTGGGTGTGTTTATATGCCAGTAGAGAAAAAAAAAAAAAAGATGGCTGTAACTTGAACTTGAGGTTGCTAGTATTTTTACCATACTAGAATATCAATGGTCATTATTGTGGCTTTCCTTTGGAAGATGAGTCATTGGCAGCAGGTTAAAGAGGGAGTAGACGTGTTTGTTTTATCATAGACGTACACACGGAAAGTATATGCCATCCAGATAAAATTGTAAAATGGCAAAGTTCCAGCCACAGCAAAACCGGGATGATCCCTCGGGTGGCCTGGACTTGGTGGAGTACCTGAGTTGTAAAACTAGGCTTTAGTTCATGTTTTTTACCACCAGGTTGGTTTCCTACTGAAAAAAGATGGTAGCTTTTTTTTTCTTCTTCTTTTTTTGGGGGTGGGTGGGGGATGAAGGCATGGTTATTAGTGACAACTGTCCTAAAGATGTATGTCAATGACTATCAGTGATATTTATGTGTCCAATGCATCTCTGTTGTTCATTTCCTCTTTTTTTATTTATCTATTTACTGTTTCAAGCAAGGCAAAAAAAAAAAATGTTTTGTCATGATGGAAGAATTAAAATTGATCTTTAAGCACTTGGGACCTCGCCCTTCCGATGTTCCCAATATTGGTGTCCTCCTATATCTGGCCAGATGATACCACAAAACCCTGGTGCGGTGTTGTGGCAGTCATCCAGCAGGGTCAGGGCCGAGCTTAGAACTTCTAGGATATTAGCATACACAAGCGCTCCAGGGACGCCTGTCATGGTGTCCTGGCTTTGGCTTCACCGACTTGCAAGTGGGGGATTTTCAACAGGAGTGAGGTCAGTGTGCCCGGAATAGGCCTGACATCAACCAGGATGCAGGTCCTAGTGCGCTGCTGCAACATAGCCACTGTGCCCGGACTCTGGACACTCCTAATCTAAGAGAAGGAACGATAAATTGATCCAAACTTGACCACAGAATGTACACACACATGTACAGTCAATGGATGACAGTCTTTCATGCCACCATCAGCTGATAAAAAGTCACCTGAATGGGCACCTAATATTTTTGCCACATATAAATGAATACTACTACATGGGAGTGTAGTACAGTGGTCCCCTTCTAATAACCCCCACCCCCCACCCCACCCCCAAGAGAGGCCACCCCGTCCACAAAGGCCAATTCTCCATGCAGCAAGTATGGCCTTTTCATTGTATTTTATCCTTTAAGAGAGGCTACTTTTCTAGTACATTTGGGGTGGCCTTGTCAGAGAGGGCCCACAGTATTAGCCATATCCAGGTCTCATTATTACATTCTCACTAGGTTTTTCTGTAACAACCTGCAAAGTTCTGTTTTGTCCTTTTCATGGTGTGACCTTAAGCCAGACTGTAGATCTATATATGGTGACCATTATTCAGCAAAAAGCATCAGTTACCCATAAGACCACCTCCCATGCTGTTGATAGAACTTCCAAGTGCTGGCCTCTTAAAAAGAGAAGACCTGTAAACAAGTTTGGGTGCATCAGAATCTACCTGACCTGTATCTCACTGATAAACTAAATACCCAATTACCCTATAGGAACAGAGCTTTTTGAAAGTCAACACAAAAGTAGACAGATAGGCAGCCAGACGTGGTGTGCCAGAGTTGAACTTTCAATTCCGGTGGCAAAGTTACAAAGTGGGATGGGGCCCTGTCAGGGATGGTCCTGAAAATCCAATAATCCAAAAGTTTTTTCACTTAAAAAATCCAAAAAATCCTTTAAAAAATTGCAAGAAATCCTTAAATATTTCAAAAGTTCAGGAACTTTTTAATCCCAAAATAGAAGAGAAATCCAGTAATTCACATTATGAAGTACAAATAATCCAATAATCCCTTGAAAATGGGCCAAAAATCCAATAATCCTAAAACCCTA
Source organism: Hermodice carunculata (assembly GCA_964020975.1). NCBI lineage: Eukaryota > Metazoa > Annelida > Polychaeta > Eunicida > Amphinomidae > Hermodice > Hermodice carunculata. Next base: position 1,102,754 of record CAXHWN010001660.1, read on the forward strand.
ACCCAGGGCCCGTAGGATCCAGGGCCTCCCTTGTTGTGAGGGAGTATACCTAAGTGATGGTTCAACTGCTATTAACATGTTTCAAGAGAGTGAAGGGAGTACTTTTTTTTTTATAACGTGCCCCTTCCCTTCCCTCCCCCCCCCCCCCCCCCCACTGTTCTTCCCAGTATTTAAAAGCCATCACTTCCCATTAAATTCATAAAATTCTTGGCTTACTTTTGGTTCTGGCGTATATTTTCAGTGGACAAATGTATCAGCAGCATTTATTGCATGCTTGTCAACTCTCTTGATTTTAGTTGAGACTTCAAAAGTTGTTAAAATGGGGGCAATTTTGAAGGAAAGTGGCCCATTTTCTTTGTTTCTATGCACTTTGTACATAAATCTCCCGACTAAAAACATTCAAGGGTTGATACCTATATTATTCGGTTCTTAGCATAAGTGTTCCCTATCTTTTGCTCAGTAACCAGTGGCCAGTCCATAGATTCTCTGTACCCCCTTCATGTTCTTCTTGTATTGTGAAAAGTGAACAGCACCTTGCAACCCCGTAACCGTGTGCTGTTTTGACTCCTGTGAAAAAGACGATACGATGCCAATTAAAAGTGCAGAACACCAAATGCCATTGTTGTTTGATGAACTTACGGGAAAGTTAGGATATGGCCTCAGGCAGGAAAGATCATAAACATTATTAATAACCACGGGAGTAATTCCCCATTTTCCACTGTCGTAGCTCAAATGGCCAACGAGAGCAGCAGGATTTGCGGTCAGCTCGACGATGACTCGGTTCGGGTCTCGGTACCTGGCACAGTTGGCTGAGTCATTGCATCCCTGGGTGCACACTGTATAAACATTGTACCCAAGTCACAATTTATATATTTTTTTACTCATTCAAATTTTAAAATGACTCCCGAAGCTGCTTGCTTGTCAAGTTTGGTCCTAAAGGTAACTTATCATGTACATGGGTTTTCTTGGTGTTGTGGTCAGCTGATTGCTGCAGTGAAAAGGGGACATTTTACTGTGGGCCCAGCTTGCGAGGTATCAGAACCAATCAGGCTAGTTACCTGTGCCCTGACATAAGTGGCAGGCTACACAAGTTAAGCATTTAACGTGTGTTAGACAGTTTTCTTGGGAATTCATACGTGTCCGAATGTCAAGGTGGCAGAAATAATTTGAATTTCTCCCTGTTGCTTTCTGTCAGTAACCAGGAATGCTGTCACGTCCAGCATTCTGTTCAGACAATCCTGATCGGAGACGGCACTAAGCCAGCCAGCCAGCCTGCTGTTGAAATCTCACTTCCCTATGCAAATAGTCACCTCGAAACCCCAGATATAATATTTATTGTCAGTGAGCTTGTTGTCATGTATGGTCACCTCCAGACCACTGTTATACATTGTTATGTCATTTGTACATGACAGGTGGCGGGCCACTTCCCTATACCATATAGCTTCCAGTACCTAGCTAGATTTTCCAATTGCACGTCAAGTGTGAATGAAAAATTGCTTCACGTAAGGTACAGTTTGTGTAGAACTTCTGTGTCCAAAATTTTTTGATTGGTGTAACTGATTAGTTTGTTAAATGTGTTGCGAGTTGGATTTTGTTTCTATGATTTCCCTGGCGTTAAGGTGCAGAGTGTAAACATTTGACATGAGGTTGTATGGGATTTTTCGTTAAGCAGTATGATCTGCTGTCTTGTCCATTCTGAACAGGAGCCAAAACAATGCTGTGCCAACTGAATAAGTGTGGCAGAAGTGTTTGATCTTGAATGTGTGATGAAAAAATGCATTCCTGCGAAAGGATCATGTCTGTAGATTCAGCAAAATGGAACCAAGTATGTCTTTGCACATACATCGCTCCTGAAACATTTGATTTTGACCAGAATGCTGTGTTATTCCCAGAGGTGCCAGAGAGACTTGATCATCTGGAACCAGCTGAAGCCTTGTCTGACATACGTGGCATGCTCGCTAATTGTCAGCTTGGCCACACTCACAGGTGTTGATCCACCAGTGTGTACCTGGATCTGGATTCTGAGAACCAGGATGGACGCCAAGCAGGTTGTCGGTGGTACAACCACTGTCTGGAGTCATGAGAGGTATGCAGGATCTTGCATCCAGATAATCCTCTGTCGTGCCTAACTTGTTGTGAAGGTATAAACCTAGGGATGACTCGTTATGATGAATATTCATCACGGAATTACCCGGGCTCACTGCGGATTCAAGAGAACCGTGAGTGCCTGAGGCTTGAGGTTAAGAGTTCTACCTCAGGCAACCAAAGTGTGGTCTCTCTGATGTAATTGAGACAATGCAGTTGTAAACTTTTACGAGGCACGTGTAGACTATCTGGAGAAAAGTAAATAGATTTAATCTCGATGCTGGTTTGGTCTGGCCTGAGAGTTTATAAATTTATTTGGTGCCTAGATATGATTACATCACCATCAAACTGTCATTTTATGAATATTAAGATACAAAATGCTGAAATATAATTCAGTGAACATTGATGCATATATTTGCAGCTGTAGTGCACGACCTTTCCCCCTCCTGATGAACTTTGAATGTTTGTGTTCAGAAATTTTGCTTTGGAAATGCTTTTGGCATATCGATGAGAAAATGTATTTGCATGACTAAGTTCCTAATGAAAGTATCCTGTTAACATGCTAAGGCTGTAAATTGCCTTAATTGTTCTGTATTTATTTTTTGTGTATTTCACGGATGGCACAAAATAGGAAAAATAAAGACTGGAATGAAAAATAGTATTTTAATATGGGTTTAATATTAACTATGCCCAAAATAGGGTATTAAAACTTCAGGTTGCTACCTGAAATGAAAGAAGGGGAAATAAAAGGAAAATTTATACATGCGAAAATAAGTACACAATACAGTACCTCGGTTTACTTGGGGGTGAAAAAAATTGATGCATGCTGTTTATGATTGATCGTGGAAAAGTTGGATTCCGGTTCTTTTATGGAGCTGTATTTTGATTGATAAAATTAATGCTAAGGTACACAAAGAAGTTCAATTACAGTTGAACAGGTTTAAAGGAAGTGAAATTTAAAAACAAAACAAAACAAAAAAAAAGCTTCTTTTCAATGAAAAGAACATTGAATGTATTGCAATGCTCACTTGAATTGTGCGAGACTTGTTTTAACATTTCAAAATTTTGCAAGTCTTTTTTTTTTTTTTTTTTTTTTTAATGAAGGTCTAACCATTAAATGAGGACAGGCACTTTTAAGTGAAAGATGCTGATGTTAACTTTGGATCGTGATGCACTCAATAAGAATGATTTTTTGAAAACTTATAAAGAATTGTGCACATACTGGTTTACGTTAAAAACTAATTTCATTAATGGTAACAAAACAAAAAGGATGTCCCAAAATTTGTGACAGATCATGAATCGGCAGCGGGAGTCTGGTTTGGAGACTGAACTAGTGCATCTGTGGACATTAGTTAGTATCAGTGGTAATGGCTCAGTGTTGATCCACCTGAGCTGTTTCTTCCATGACCTTTGCCCTGTTAGAAGTTCACTGGCCAGAGGTGGAGATGTGCCAAACTCGGAGTCGGTAAACCTTTTGGCAGTCTGTGTTTGAAAGTTACCCTTCTATGTGGAAGTACTTGGGTATTGGTACTACCTTGTACATCCCAGTACAACCCTGACGGCCCTGGCTGTAATACTTGACATGGCCGAAGATGATTGACTTTGAAGTTAGATACACCCCAGCACACATGTAACCCATTTGTTTATGTACAGTATTTGTTTTAAACATGAAAAAAAAAAAAAAAAACCCTGAGCAAGTTGGGGGGGGGGGGGAGTGCTTACATGAGGTAATGTAGATTTGTTCAATCCTGTGTGCAGTCTCTTTTGGATTGTCATGAAGTCTATGAGAGCATATAATATATTATTACGTATCGGTGATCTTCTTGCTTTCCAGTTTTACTTTGGTGAAATTTTGTTGCTATTACCACTATTTGAAGTTTGGAGAAAGACCCCTCACACCACACTTCATTCATATACTTCTTTTTCTTTCATTTTTTTTTTATACATAATACAAAGCAGTGATGGTTCAGAGACATTTCAGGAGGACAGGGGCACAGTATGTGTGGCCGTTGATTGCATGTAGGGGCCACGTGTCCCCTGTCTCCACCAATTAGCTTGACAAGATAACAAGGTGGCCACTTTGCGGTAATTAGATACAAGGACTCTTTTAAACGATCATTACATTTTTCATGCTTTCTTGAACTTGACATTGTATTAATCCACCAGAGTATTTCTGTCCCTTCAATAGCCTTGAGCCAATTTGTCGTGGCCCAAAAAAGTCTTTGTAATGGTATGAAGTAACGTGAATGGGGCAATTTTGCAACATTTGTTTGTTCTGTCTTTATTTGATGTTGGAATCTGCACGGGGAAAAAAGTAACCAAAAAAAAAAAAAAAAGAAGCAAACTGAAATCTGCAAAACTCGGCTTTTTGGGCTCATTTTTAAGAGAAACTTTTTCATTACAACATTTTAACATTCTAAAAATTAAGCACAACAAGTTTTCAGTGACATCAGCATTTTCTCTATAGATTGTTAGAATCGCATTTCCACAGTCTGCAAATTAAAAATTAGGCATGAATTGTTAGTCAGTTCTCAAGAAAGAAAAACATGTACATTGTACTTTCAATTTGATGTGTCAAATTAAAAATGTGCTGTGTCATTTTGTAGTTTGGTTATTTGATCCATTTTGTAATGTTGCCAACAAGGATGTTGCGATTCCTCTCCAGCCAATTTATTACATTGTAACCATCCCTGTCGTAGGGCGGGCCTCACAGAACACACATAAAAACAAAAACAACAATAAAGGAAATGTCATAGTTGTATCTCTTGTGTTCCTATTTCGATACTTATTGTTGTTAATGATTAGATGTCAAGATGAATGTGCAAAAATTGCAGGCAATGTAGAAGAAACGCCTGTTTTCCAGCTGAATAATAATTGATGTCTTCTGGAAGTTCCTGGAAGCTAAGGTGGCACATTTCAGTTACTTATTTCGGATCCTTTATGACAAGTGTGTCAATAAAAGGTACAATACACACACATGCCTAGTACTTGCCCAGTGTTTCGTTTACTTTTTACATTTATGGTATGCTTCATTTAAATTGTCAGTTATATAGTTCAAGAACAAATAATTGCAACACTGTGGTTGTCTGTAGATACAGATGTCGGGTGAAAAAAGTCAGATACTGCACTACATTTTGTGACACAAAATTCAGGTGGAAAAGTGACTAGCCAATATCAAAAAGACGCCTCTTTGTAACTCTTTCCATCTTGAATTAAAGCTGACTTTAAGACTGAGCCAACAGCTTTTGTTGGCATGAGCTGAGCACTTACCGCCAAACCTACACCAAAGAAAGCAGCCGACATGGGGAACGTTATCTTGACAGGTCTCACCTGCAATTTTCATGCAAATTGTTTTTCATGACTTTTGAAAGTGGTCAAAAAAACAATGAAGCAGATGACATTTGACCACCAGCTGGTTTTGGTCGATTAAGCGGGAAAGGATTAAGCATGCAAAATATAGTGAGTATTGTTTTTTCACAGTCCACAGTGGATTGCTGGCACAATACAATGTACAACTGCCAAAAAGAAACACTGTTATTAGCAAAAGTGATGATGTCTTGCATGTCAATCAGCCCAGTTACCCGCAGCTAGACGCAAGTTTCAGTTTTTCTCTGATTAAACCTTCGGGGATAAGAATTCAATACATCACTTACCATGAACGCAAAACAAAAAAAACAAAAAACAAAAAAAACCCAAAAAATGCTGAATAAAGAATGTAGTTGTCCATCACTGTTGTTTGGTGTTCAGTTGAACCAAAAAGGTGAACAAAGATGGACATATTGTTACTTTAGTTCAGGGTCAAAGCCTAATACATGTAGATTTTTCTTTCTTCCTCTTTGTAGAAGCTTAAGGTGGAGATTGTTGTGTAATTGTATTTAAAAGAGGAGATAAGCAGCAATGATAAAGGTGATTGTGAAGTCACTAGAAGTGCTGTAAAAAGTGCTACATGCACTCACTGCATTCTTTTGCACCTATCATGAACTTTGGTGCTCATTCAAGTATATGAGCATCAGGTAAGTTTCTTTTGATGGGGGCTGCTTCAGGTCATGATTTTTATGAGCATATTTATGTGAATGTTTTTTTGTTAAGCAGATTATCTGGGTAAAGAAACGTGTGTGGATTTAAAAGATGCTTTTCAAAATTGTCGTAACTGGAAGAAGAATGTTTTTACACCATGTAAACTTGACATAACTTCACGTATTTGTATCATATATGCACCAGGATGGCCCATAGGTCACAGAATTTCAATTTTGTTTTCGCGTAGTTCGCCATAGATGTACCTGCTGACCAGTATGTGTTTAAAGGATCGTTTGCACAAATCGAATGTGTGTACAAGTTGCAAGAATTTTGCACAGCTAGGTGTAGCTGTCCAGGTCCCTAAAAATTTTTATGACGGTATCATCCACGGCAATGGTACGATGAGTCAGGATCCACGATTCTGCTAAATCTGTGCCGATTGGTGTCAGTGTATGCAGAGCTTGAAGACTTGGCTGGCAGGCAACTGGGGTTCATCCCTTCGGGGTCTTCTGGCAGGCGACAAGTCGCCTCAACAGGTATATTGTGTCACCTTGCTACAGGTAGATACAGTTCTGCGAGACGGCAACCTAGCTGTAATGATGTGCTCTTTTGCAGCAGTGTGATGTATTGCCTACAGTCAAAAAATTTAACTTCTCATGTTGACAGGTCCCGATTTGGAGTTGATTTCTTTTTTCCCTGAACTTGGGGGAAGGCCCATCGTTTCATGCTCTGAGGACAAGAGTAAATGGTCACAGTTACTTAAGGGTTGTAGTAGTAATTTACGATTGAGTACTGCAGGCAGTGTTGTGCAAGATTTACATTTGTAAACAATAAACAAAGCGCCATGTGATGAACCCTAACGGGTGCAGGAGAGATACGGTACTGGTACTGATGCCGTCTCGCATCCAGGGTTGCTTATTGTGTGCAGATGTCCAGCTTTAATTCTCACATCTTTTGATGTCTGATAGATTTTTCAATGCATGATTCTTCAAGTATCAAAATGGATGACAGTCACTTTTAAAGAGAGCAGCCTGAAGTTTTGATTGTAAATTTAAAAAATACACACACACACACAACCCTCCCCAACAAAAAAAGTCACAATGAATAAATTTATATCAAACAAATCAGATTGCCACTGAGTGCAATGTAAAAAGTTGAAATTGTTGCAAAATTTCTGTGAAAGTGGGTTGTCTGTGTTTAGGCTTAGTGTCCTTTTTATACAGATTTGCAAGCAGTAAATGCTATGAATGTAGAACACACATACACATAGGCCCATATAATTTGTGCAAAGCGAAATCACATATTGTTTGGTATAAAGTATTTTGCTTCTGGTTGTCAATTTTTACAGATGTCTTGATTTGATAGGCATTTTATGCTCTTTCATCAGGGAATTAACTCTTTAAGTGCCATAATTTTGGACTGAGTCAATAGCTTTTCTTGACGCGCATTGGGCACGATGTGCCCAATGTGCGTCGAGAAAAAATTTTCACCAGGGATATTTTCTCTGGCACTAGACGCATGCTGGTACTTGAATGAAAGGTCTTTTTACGAGGAATGCAAATCTGAGATCCCAATGATAATTCAGACTAGTTTGACTTTAGTACATCGGCTTTAGACGTGATTGGCACTGAAAGAGTTAAAAGTGAAATCCATCATGTTTCTTGTCAAAAAGATGAAGGCTGTCTGCTGAGCCTGCTTATAAGTTTGTGGGTTTATGTTCAAGTAATAAGTAGTGCCAGGAACATATAGGCAGCATACAGAGCATTATCAACCAAGTTCAGGCATTTATGAGATGGAATTAGTATTGCAGGACGTCTGACAATATGGGCGAATGTGCAGGTACAGTCGCCTTTAACTCGTTCAGTGCCACACTTTGGACTGAGTCAACAGCTTTCCTGGGCTTTGCTTTGGGCGCATTACCTCCAAGGTGTGCCGAGGAAAGCTGTTAGACCTGGACTATATTATATTCTATGTGACTAGAAGCTTGCTGGCACTTGAATGCAAGGTCTTTGTATGAAGAGCATGAATCTAGAACCCGGACTGTTATTCGGAGCAGTTCTGTTTTAGTAGTTCAACTTAAGTCACAGTTGGCACTGAAATAGTTTATAGACCACCCCTGTGGCAGGTCCAAAATTGGTTGCATAAAGCAGGGGTCTCTCCATGGAGGTGAAATAACATTGAAAGGATAACACTAAGGGTGAGATATATGTGGTCTTTAAAGGCAGATGGTCTTTCGTAGGATTGTTCTGTCGGAGGAAAGACCACTGTACTTCCGCAGAAGCCAAAGGACCAATCACAACATTTGTTGTAATTTTCTTGAAAAATGAGGAAGCACACTACTATATCAGTTAAATGTCAATGAAAACAGTAGCAAACAGATAATGATCACCAATGTGTTGGCCCGATATGAATAAATGTTCTCTCTGAATTGTGCTTTACCGTTTGGTAGTGCTCCATATTTCCTCAATGCAAAATATTCAAAAAATGCATTAGTTACCTTATCGCATGAATTACTTTCTCAGGAACAAAGAACGTAACAAGTCTGTGAAACTGTAGCAACAATATACAAAGGATCATGTCCTTTGTACAGGAAACAGTAGTGACCTGTCTTTTCTTTTTAATATTTGTGATGAACAGAAAAAAAAATGGGAATAGAGCTCTGTGGATACTTTTTTTTTTTACCTGAATGGCATAAAGGAAGTACCTGTGTCTCATTGACAGGTAGAAACTTTATACCAAATACCCGACAAGGCTCTCCTGCTAGCAAGGTAAGAACAAAATTATTAAAGATCATTAGACTGTCAGTCTTCATTAGAACTTCAAGTTGGTGGCGAACGCTCTGAAATCTCAATATCAAGTTCAGTAAGGTGACAGGAAACAGAACAGTCAGGGACAGCGTATCAGAAAATGACAAATTTCACGAAGAATCGCAGAAATGGTTGTGCCGAGAATGGTGGGCGTGGGAACTCAGAATTTGAGAAGAGAAAAACAGCATGACCTTGGGAAGGTTGAGTCGATGGCGAGAGGGTAGTACTACCGCTGACAAAGACGGCGCACCAAAGCACAAAATGTTCCATTGCTGTCACAGCTCCAGCACATGGGAAACGATCCATTGGGATGTCTTGGTGAAAGAATCCAGCCAGGTTGAAGTAATCCAGCATGCCAATTGCAAAAGACCTCAAGTGTCAGTTTAGTGTTTTTCTAAAAATGTTTCTGCTAATTAGTTCTATAGAACTTGATGTAAGAGGATTAAATTGTCCGCACGAATCATCTACCATGAAATCATAGGGTCTATATCTTTTATCGTCTTCACAAACAAATGCAACCGTTTATATGAGAGTTACACATCAAAAAAAAAAAGAGTCAAGAGAAAAGTTGTCTTGAAAAAGATGCAGCCCATAATTTGAGAAACAAAAGTCTTAGGAATGAAGGAGTCCCACTGATTTCTTTAGCTGAGAATCTGAAGTCAAGAAACCGGGTGACTACTGAATAGAGAATGCTGAAAGGCACAGGTGGGAAAAGTAAATGCCTGATGTCCAATGGACACAAGACCAATGGCCTATGAAAGGCCTGGTACAAATGCTTTGCACTTGGAGAACGGCTTTTGCATCCCTGTTGTGGCTAATTGCGGAGCTCTTTTGCAACTCGGGAGGGAGCGGTGCTAATTAATTGCAGAATCTCAAGCAAAGCAGGCAAAAGACACCCTGTTCTTAGGCAGGCGCGAGGACACGGTAATGACAGGTGGGGGCGACTTCAAACGGGCAAAGAATGGTTATGTATTGGCGGCCCTGTTCATGAGAAGAAACCTATTCCCAGGACCTCCCCAGGAGATACATGTACAAAAGGTCCAAGCCCACTAAAGTGGATTTGGGTGGATATACGAAACTGCGACATAACGTGGCAGGAGAATAGTGGAAGATATCGGCTGTCTGTTTGACTCAGTGGTTTTACTATTCCAGGTGTTGCACCTCATTGGTGGCACAGTTGATAAAATCAAGTCTTTTGTTTGTCTGACAAGCCAATTCACTCCTGTCTACCTCAAGCAGGCCATGGAAAGAGCAAAAGTAAAATTTCCTTACAACGCAACCTTCGAAAATGAATGATTGGTAGTTGGAAGAAGAATGTCAACACATTTTTAAGCTGAAACTAGTTTGAAGTGTTTGTTCAGGCTGTAGTTGTCATGTTGGTACAAGTTTGACTTCTAAGTAGCTTTTACTTGACCAACATTTGTGGTGGAGATGTAGATAACCAGATACATTGGATTGCTTTTCTTTCTCGCAATCAAATGAACCAGACATGAATAGAACATGTGAGAAGTGGCTTCAAATTCATTCCTCAAACTTCTCAAGATTTAAAGAGCCATGTGTAATATTTTTGAAAACTCAAACAGGAATTATAGAGCATTAGTGAATGGCAAAGAAAATCATCAGTGTCATTACTGAAGGTCATTGTGAGCAAAGGAAAATTATCTGAGGTGTCACAAGGTGTTCTGGACAGAATCCGTAACAAGTTGAGGTGACTGTTATGAGGAAAGCTGAGTTAGAGCGAGAAGCCTATTATGAGAAGGTATAGTTTGTACTTTCGTGAACTGTTCACTTGAATTGATTGGTAATCACTGCAGTGATGACAGCTCTGTCAAATGTGATCTGAAAATGCTTCTGGCAACTGCTAAATTTGTTCTGTTTCAGGGGAATCCCCCTGAGTCATTTGGTTTGTGCTGATCGAGGTGAAGAAGTCTCTGCATACATCTCCGAAGCAACATCGTAAAATCAAACAGATAGTAGTTTGGTTGTTTGCCTTGGGATCAATCACTTTTTTTCCTCCTGTCTTTTCCCCCCAGTCCCCACCTTTGTAATGGGTAGGCATCTTTCAACATGTTCAACATGTTTTTTGGGGGTTGTACCTCTAGTACTATTAATTTAAAAAAAAAAAAATGTACAGGAGACAGCAAACAGAGCCAGGTGAACTTTTAGCCAGCGGGCAGATGACGAAGTCTCATTTCCTTGTGGCTAAAACAAATTAACACACCCCCGAACAAGCAGTCCAACTTTAATTACTATACGCATTTATTGCACGAACAAACAAATAAAGTATTTTGGCTATTAATGGGACTTTTTGATGTTATACCAAACAGGAATAACTAAATATTTGATTTGCAAATGCCAGCTCAGCAAAATGAAAAGTACTGTTTTCTCCATACGGTATCATCAACAATATAACATGGATAATGAATTTGTGGTGCCAGTAGACAGTATTTTTAACAGATCAGTAGTATAACTACATGTGTAAACATCTGACTGGCAAACAAGGAGAATATTATCATGTTTACTGTGAAAAGTTTTTGATATCGACGTGGATTTATAATGCTTGGTCAAGTGAGACCCTTCCAAGAGCATATTCAGTTCACTAGTTTCAGGTATGTACAGGTAACAACAGGGGTATCTTGATTTGAGAAGTCTAGTTTGATATTCGACACAAATAAACGTCATTGAAATGGATGCCGATTCCAGGAATGAAGCATTCTGCGGTGACTTGTGGGGCAAGTTACTGAGTTGTGCACAGCTTCAGAGACGAGATGCTCTGGTTCCCAATCGGCGGAAATTAGTTGCAGTGGCTAGTTTACAAAACAAATGATTCATGGAAAAAAGACCGTGGACATAAGTTATTCAGTTTACTTATTGCAGATATGTGGAGTGGAGGAATGTGTTTTCAAAACTTTTCGGCAGTGACAGTTTTGTTAGTCCTGTATTTGTGGAGGTGGGAAGGCATGAACAGCGAGCATTGTATGGAGTTGAAACGAATTATGATAGTATACTGAGAGAAATAATGGAATAGTTTTCTGGTCTGTGACACACACAAAATAAAACCAGTACATATTTTGCTGAACTCTGAATACTGTCTGAAAAAAATATGTTTGAAATGTCCCAGAAGTGCATATTTGATCAACCCCAGCCTTGAAAAAAAAAAATTGTAAGTTCTGGAACTGATAGTGATACTAAGTTTTTAATCTTGGGTTTAAGATGTATTGAGGATCCCCACAACTTTGATAAAAAAATTGAGTTTCTCAAACATGATTGTCACAAATTGTGAGTAGTATTGATACAAAGTATTTACAAATTGTGGAGTAGCCAGGGTAATTTGTCAAATTTACTGTGAGAAAAATGCAAATGGCAATAAAGCGTATAAATATGTCTTTGGTAAAATGAAGCAGGCCTCATTGTCCAGAGGAGTTTGAAGTATTATGTCAGGACTCATGAATTTTTCTCTGTGTGAAAACTGATATAATGGCTCTGTTCATTACCCCTTTCCCCCTTGAATTGACACTTGATTCAACAACTTTCCTTGGCATGAGTTGGGCACTAAGTGCCCAAATCATGCCAAGGAAAGTTGTTGACCAGGGGCATGTGATCTTGATAGGGCTCATCTACAATTCTCAGTCAAAATTGTTTTTCATTACTGTTGAAATTAGTTCAAAACACTGAAGCAGACGACATTTGACCACCAGCCGGTTTTGGCCGGTTTAAGGGGGAAAGGGTTAAACACTTAGATGGAGTAAATTTTTATGATATATGCCTACTTTCATTGGTGTTATCAAGAATGGAGAATTTAGCATTCATAGTTCAAATCCACTTAATGCTGATGGATTTCATGCCGTCTGATCACCAAAACAAAGTTTTTCAGCATTTTTTGAGGAAGACTTTGTCAAGGTAAATAAGTATGTTCTGTGTCCATGGATGACGCTGTTTCTTCACAGTATACCCCATTGTTTTGGTTTAAGTTCAGTGTTTACATCAAAGCAACAAAGGTAGTTTGGGTTCAGGATATACACTGTACGTCCTCGCTAGTTCACGGAGGTAATGCTTGGCTGCCCGGGGAAGAGAGTCCTTGTTTGCCTCCGTGATTCAGAGTACCCCTTCAAGCAATGTCAAGGTGAGGAAGACAAATCATTAATTTTTTAACAGCCGTCACCAACGTCCACCTAAAGCTTGAGTGGGGACATCCAAGCCGGAATTGGAGATGTGCCTCACATGTATGATAAAGGAGGAAGTTTGTGAGGTAAGACCTGTGGCTCACAGGTTGAGTCTTCATGGTATACCGGGAGACTGGTACTTGTATCAAACATTAAGTAGTACCTGGTACCTCCATCTATTTACCTTGTTTTTCATGTTGGTCATCGCTGATATGAGGACTGAATTTCATAAAAAATATGAAGGTTTATAAATGTCTTGTTTTGTATGATTTTTTAAAAAAAAATTTATTCATTTTATTGTATGTTTTTTAATGGTATTTTTACCATTGTACCTTGTAGTATCTTGTGAAAGTCAGCAAAATAATCTAACCTTGAATAACAATAAGAAAAAGACATGCATATATCTGTTCAACAGATCAGTTTCAGGGGAACATAAAAATTGGAGGCACGAGTATATAATAAACACCAAAAAAACTGACATTTGAAAACAAACAGAAAGAAAGAAGAAAAAACAAAAACAAACTTCTGAAATAATATTCTGATTTATAGTGTTTCCTATGTAATTGTCGGGTAATAATTTTGTGTTAAGCTTTCTTTTTTTTGACAAGTTTTATTACCAGCACGATTACCATCAGAAAAATAGATTTGTGAAAAGCCTGTGCATTCAGTGCAATTTCAGAATAGGGGAATTACAGTATGTTGTGTTTGTGGAAATTTCTGCAAAAATCCCTTTTTCAGAGAATGGGCATTCTGGGAAAAAAGATGCCTGAACAAGGAATTAATTAATGGTGACAGTTTAATGAGGACAGAGTGTGGGTAATGGGATTGATTCTGATATGTGATTTTTGATATGACAGAGGTCTGCACAGTGACAAAGTGTTCAGTTAATTTGGCCTGCTAATGGCCCTAAAGGTCAGAGAAGATACACTATTTAACTTGATACAATCTTTCTGCAAAGACCTGTCATGTGGCCGTGGTGTCAGTGTGGTGTAGAATTGCTAACGCAACACTTTTCTTCCATGCGTGCATTTGTGCGCTAGTCCATGGTGGCCATCGCCAGGCCACTCATTCACAATTTCCTGCAAGCAAAACTAAAGTGACTGGTCAGTCTTAGCCTTGGCCAGGGCTGGCCTAACTTGTACAGCTGAGCTTTGATTGATTCAGGATAATTTACATAGAATTTAGCCATACATCATGAAAAAGTGAGGAAGGAAGACCTGAGTGACAGGCTGGCCTGCCTTCTCATGCGGAAATAATTCTAGGTCTCTAATTGGCCGAGTGACATCACTGTAACCTGCCGGCACTTCTTTGTATTCAAATGAGCCGGGAGCTACACGACTGGTAGCGGAGTATATGTGTGGGCAGGCTATGTCCCAATAGATCAGTTTCTGAGTGATGCTGTCCTAGCTAGGACGTGTTGATGCAACAGGTTGTGTGGGCCCAAATCAGGCAATTGGAGCTCATCGGGCAAGGTGGAAAAGTGATCGGGTTTCAAAGTGGACAACACTGGCAAAGTTGCGTCAGAAGTGGACTGGTACTTACCAAAATAATAGGCTCTTTGGAACTTGATGACAAAGTCAAGTGGACTTGTGTTGTAATCCGTCAATTCCATTGGAGTTGGGCTACCGTCTTTAAGTGGCTATTATGGTGAAGATGACACAATATTGTCAATATGATACCGGCTACAGGCCGCAATGCCGATATCAGGCACAGAACTATCTTTATAATCACAACTTTTATGGAAATTTCACATACTGGTATGGAGACCCATCAAGCTGGTAAATATATTTAATTTGTTTCTTCTGTTTGATATATATATGTGTATATATATATATACATATATATGTATAGTATTTTTTGTTTTACTTTTTGAAGGAATGAAAATGAGTAGTAACTTATTTCTTGTGCTATCACTGCTGATCTTGATTCATGCATTTTAAGGTGTATTTATATTTAGTTCTAATGATTTGATGAGCTATAAAGGTGGAATCAATGGGGTGTTTAGTTAATACTTCACTTGAAATTTAGAAACATCAAGTGTTTTATTTGTTAAGATGCAAAACTGAGTGACCACTGAGAATTGTCTGGTCTGACGAAAAGTTGGTGCAGGTGTATTGGAAACTTGTTGGCATTTTGGAAGCACGTGCAGAGTATCCTTTTTATTTCTGTGGGAGAGACATAAAACTTTACAACTTGGGAGAACAAAAAAAGTGGCCACAACACTCCTCATGTTGAATTATTATTCCTCCAGTTCAGTGTATCTGATGCCGTCGGTTTGTGTATAGAATGAGGTGTTGAATCAAAAGATGATGATGAGTCTGCAAAGTGAATTTTTGTTGGATGGCTGATTTGATATTGTACAAATGTTTGACAGTAATCATCAAAAGTTGATGTACCTACGTATTTATACATATATACGTAGGTAGGCTTGCATGGCGGAGTGCAGAAAGCATGTGTGGCTTCTTCTAATGCATGCTTTTCTCGTATAGAGACCCGTGCACATTTAATAGATGGCAGGCGATTGTCCTCGAAGTTTTGAACCAATGCAACATAAAAGTTTGTGAAAAAAAAAACATGATAAAGTGTTTGATCCCATATAGAGAAGACAAAGGTGAAGCTGATTTTTTTGTGAGCAGTCTCTCATTTTGTGTTTATCATGAGAAACATAGTCCCTGTAGGGCCACATGTTGAAATATGCACAAGACGTGCATGATATGAAATGGGATTTTCTGTTTAAAAAAAAAAAAAAAAAAAATGACTGTAAAAGCTCACTTTATTTCAAAAACTTTTTACTTGCCAATGACGAATGTAGTTGTGTGTTGATAGGACAGCTACATTACAACTGCTTGATGAGGAAAAGGAGCTTGAAGACCAGATGTTGATTGGTGGGGAAACAATGAAGATAATGTACTTCCTGATTTTTTTTTTATGTGATTATATTGAAATTCACAGCTGGGCGAGTCATATTTAGTTTTAGTGTCAAACAATTTTTCAGCAAGTGACAAAAAAGTTCAGTGTTTGAGGCCAGATGTTCCCAATGTCAGTCATCAAAATCTAGAATGTGTATTTGTTATTTCCTGGTTGGCAAAAATTAAACATTATGGCGGGTCCAGATAATTTTTTTTGGCTTCAAATTTTAGGCCAAAGTGTTCTGTGTTAGTGGATTGTGCTGGAACAGCTCTTCTCATGTGGACATACCTATGTTGCACCATTTCAACTTTTGTAAAAAAAGAAAAAAAAAAGCCTCATTAATTTATCCAAGTCTAAGAAAAGGTTGCTTCTTGGTATGTGTTGAAGACTTTCAAGTTCAAGTTGACTTTGCTGCTAGCAGAATAGCCCCTTTCCCCTTGAACTGACTAAAACTGGCAGGTGGTCCAATATTATCAGCTCCAGTGTTTTTGACTAATTTCAGCCATAATGAAAAACAAGTTTCACGAGAATTGTAGATAAGATCTATCAAAATAATGTGTAGGTCAATAGTTTTCCTTGAGGTGGGTTAGTGGCCCAACCCAGACCAAATAAAGCTGTTGACTCAGTCTTAAACCCAGTCTTGATTCAAGAAAGAAATGGTAAGAGTGTTCTTTTAGCGCTCTTGAAGTTTTTGGCAATCACGGCATAATTAATATCTGTATGTGTAATTGGGAGGTCATTAGCAGGGTTAAATGTCTTAATCCTCATGCTGAAGCCTCTGGCCAAACAGCTAGTCAAGGCCAATTAAAAGATCTGCTTTTTCAATGAGGCCAAATTAGTATAACCAATGTGGTATTGCAAATACCATGTATACTGCAGTGGTATTAACAAAGACTTCTAACAGAGACATTTAAGAGATGATGCGTAGTGCATGCATGCATGGGTGGGTCTGCTCTCATGGGGCATATTAGGGGTGCATCTGCCTGGCTACATCAGCATAGTGAATACTTGTGGTGACCACCAAGGCCTTTTTTAGAAAAAGAAAAATTTAGGACAGTAATAGAAATGTGGTTGGCTAGATGATACTTGACAGTACACACCCATGGGAGCATCATCAGGTTTACGCCATTCTGCACTTGATGTTTTTATCGGATATTAAATTTTTATTGACAACTTAGTTGTTCATATTGGTGAGTCAAAAATAAAACGGGGACTTTTTGAAGATTTTATTGATAACTCGGTTGTTCATAAGTTAAAAGTAAAAGAGGAGACCGCTCTTTCTCAGTGTGACATTTTTACGCGGCCAATTCAAACTACAACTGATAAGCTCCAGGCGTCTTTGTGCAGTGCAAAAAAAAAAAAAGGGCTCGAAGGAAAAGTCTTTATTCAGCTTAACTATGAAATTATCATTTTTGCTGTAAAGAAATGCATGTAATTAGATCACTGAACCATAACAATTGAGCACACGTCAATTTGTTGAGTTACCAATGAGTTGTCATAAAATACAACCTATAGCTCAGAGCAGTGACCATGCTGAAAATAAGGCCAAAATGTCCTTATTGATATGGTCAAGGGAGATTCTGTATTGGCAGTACGTATTAGAATGCCTTCTTTGCCGCAAGGTCAATCGTGTTACATGTACTTCCCATTAAAGCTGGGCGGTGAAATTCCTAAACTTAACACCCTTGACGGGTTTGGTGACAAATAGGTGTATTCCTATGCTGCTGCAGCAGCCAGGATCTGACCCCCGCTAATACCTGTGCATAATTACACACACTGCGACAAGGAAGTTACAGAAACACATATGCATATCATTGGATGTCCGTCATGACAGATATGTAAAGCCATTGGGCAGTGACATCCTTGACCATAACTTGAAGTGTTGCCGTCGTGCTACCTGGGGAAATGACAGTCATCAGTTGTTTGTTTGTCATATCAATATTAGTATGCTCATTTGTTGATGAGCGTTCAGCTTCGTTATGAAGTCCCAAGTTGAGGTTTCATCAAAGACCATCCAAATTTTGATCTAAAATGACATATGGCCCTGTCCTGCTGGGGCATCAGTACAAGCGCTTTTATGTGAATAAATTTTCCTAGTTCCAGATTAGAAATTCTCGTAGTAAGACCTTCCATATTCAAGTACTACAGTGCTGGGTCTGACAAAAGTTGTTTTAGCTTAAACAATAAAAAAAAAAAAAAAAAATGGTCAGAGTCCACACCTTTTTTAGTGCACTTTGTGTGCATTAATTGTGCTGAGGAAAGTTGTTGAGTCAGTTTTATATTCAGCACAGGGTTAGTTACCAAAATGTACTTCAACTGAAATCAAGAAGAAATTGCATTTTGCAAACTGTGCAATAATGTGAAATAGTAGCCACAATTAGGATAATTACAGGGAAACCTGTTTTGAGAGACCACCCCATGGCAAGCCAAAAAGTGGTCACATAAGGCAGGCGGTCTCTCAATAGAGGTATAATAACATGGGGAAAAATAGCAAAAGGGACATGGTAAACATGGTCTCAAGGGCAGGTGGTCTTTCATCACAGTGGTCTCTCGAAGCAGGTTTCACTGTAATCAAGATGATAAAGACAGCCATTTCCTAGTGTCACAACCAGGATATACTGTACAAATGATAAGGACATGATTTTGTGTTTTTTCAGATAGTGTTTGTAGAATTGGCTTAGTTTCAGGAACTCCCTGGGATATTTCTAACTGCAATTATGATTCAGAAACTATTTTCAATAATTTGTTACCCAAAATATGTGTACATAGTATAAAAAAATATGAACAGAAAAAAAAGATAGCCTGTATTTTTGAATGCCTCCTACATAATTAATGTGATGAAACATTTATGCAAGTTTAGAGAAACATGTTAGAGGCTGAATTTAGCTCACTCCAAAGTAGTTTAAGGTTTTCGTGAACTTTTGGACAAAAAAAAGAAATGATGGCCAATTGTTTTTCAAAATAAAATACTGGTTTTAAACCTATTGAAATGAGAATTGGCAGTTGAAATATTGCATAAAAAGAGCTTTCAAATACCAGCCTGCCTTGTCGAGAGTCTGCAGTTGTGCCATTGCCTGGCAAGTCATACTAGCATGCATGCAGGCTGGGGCACAACTTAAGATACTTCAAAACATTGGTGAAAACTCCTGATGGTTTCATGCGATCATTCACAGAACAGTAAGTACCAGGACCGTCAGTTGTCAGTCAGCCAGCAAATCAGTGTTGGATGCATTAATATTTAGCATGCATTGTCCGGGGTGGGGGTGGGGGGTGGGGGTGAACGAATGATATAGGCAGGGGTGTAAATTGCTGTGCAAGTTGTTTGCTGAGGAGAATTGAAAATGAGTGTCATGCATCTGGTAGCAAAAAGGCGGTAGTCAGCACATGTATAAGAACATTCAAATCTTTTGATCTCGGAGTGACTTCGTGGTCTTTGTGCTCCAGTGTGGAATAATTTTGATATCTCCATATTTGGAACCAACAACATACTTTTGGGTTGTAAAGAGACATGGGTGATTTAAAGTGACAGACATTGTCCAGCATGCTGAGTGGGATTACCTTTCACTCTATTGAATACCTAAAGAGCTCTCCTTTCCCTGGACTGATTAGAAAAAAAAAATCTAATGGAAGGATATGACAATTTATTACAGGCCGCAAACATCAGAAATTGAAGTTAATGAGTAACATTGGACACCAGCGTCGTGACTGAGCTGTCAAAAATTTCTTGAGCAGTCTAGTGAGATGATAAAGGCAGATAAAAGAGTCTTATTGTTGAGTTTATTGTGGCCTGACTGTGCTCCTTGTATTGGCATGGAGCTGCGGGGAACTGCTATACTGTTAATGATATATGGAGGATCTTTTAAAACTCTGGTCTCAACATAATTGCAACTATATAAGACAACCGTAGAATGTCTGATTCTGGAACAATGCTATGTATCTTGTCTCTGTCAACCCCAGTTTATTGTTCACAGAATGCATTTTACTGGTGTCGGCCTGTGTTTACATATCCGTTGTTGCCGTTTTGTCTTCCCAGATTTCGAGATTTATCATAACATTCTAGGCTGAATGAAACGACAAGCAAACACTTCTGTCGAGATGACACAAGGATGCCTCAAGGCTGATACATCTATTGTGAAACACTCACTTTGTATATGAGAGTATTGTCACTCCCTCGTTGACCAAAGTGGCGGTTGTCTCTGCACATGATTCCTGGTTAACGGAACAAGTAGATAATTACCACAGAGGCATTCTTTATGGCGTCTTTCAAATGCATCCAGGTGTACATAATGTTTATTGTTAAGCGCTAGTGTGTGTTTAATGAACAACAATCTATTGCAATTGACCTGATGTTGTTCGGCTCATCCAGAGACAGTCATTTGTGGTTTGTCCTTTGACAAGCTGAAATAGTCTTTGCTGATCAGTCTTAAAAGTTAAACAAATGCATTAACACTTTTCCAGGTCAGGGTGAGTGAAACTGGGTCAGCAGCTTTCCCTGGTGTGGGTCAGGTGGGGTGTGGCCAACCGCACCAAGGAAAGCTGTTGACATAAGGCATGCTGGATCTTCGCTACAATTTTCAGCAAAAATGGTGTCTATTGACATAAAATTTATGTGAAGACATCGAAGCAGACAACAATTTAGATCCATATGTTTTCGGTTGATGTGAGTCGCAGAAAAAGATAATACAGTAAAGGGATTCATGAAAAGTGATTGTCTTAAACATTGTCCATGTATCTAGTTGTGCAGTTAGATGTACATCATGGGCCTATGTGTATTCCAAAGTCCGACTTTACTTCCAATTTAGCATGGAAACTTATGACAAATCACATGCAGATGTGTGGCTGGCAGCTTACAGGAAGTCCAGATATAGATCCAAAAACAAAGAATTGACCTTCTTTCCACTGCTGCATTCAAATTCCAACACACACACACACAGACACATTCAACCATCTGGGTTGAAAAACTGGGACCTTTATCTCTGAATTCATCTGACTCTGTGGAAGGAAGATTTTGAATATGTGCAATATACAATGGCCGGATGTATCCTGTTTCAAAATTGCAAAAACTTCTGTATGTGAAAAACGAAAAGGGATAGAGGTATTTGTGTTTGCTAGTTCAGCAGTAACTGGTATGTGTGAGTAATTGCCAACGGAGGTGGGCCCTAGTTTTTCACTTCTTTTTTTCCCACATGTGGATATTTACGTGTGTCAGTGAAAGTTTTATCTTTCTTTAAAAGTCCCCTTCACATCAGGACATAGAAGAGTTAGTTGTTGGCTTGTGTTGGTGCTGTCACTGATACCAAAATTATTTTGCATCCTCCCACAGCCACATGTTTTCATTAGCAGCTGCTGGGTGGCGAGATCAGATAATATATACACAGATGAGTGTGTGAATTTTGCATTCTTTAAATGTACCGTTAAGACCACGTACAACTGGTTCATTTCATTTAATATCTTTGCATAATTTTCTTTTTTGTCGGCTTCTTGAGAGCACACCAATTAAGATTAAACTTTTAATGTTCAAA
Source organism: Hermodice carunculata (assembly GCA_964020975.1). Classification (NCBI taxonomy): domain Eukaryota; kingdom Metazoa; phylum Annelida; class Polychaeta; order Eunicida; family Amphinomidae; genus Hermodice; species Hermodice carunculata. The sequence goes on from CAXHWN010001660.1 coordinate 1,124,258, forward strand.
AATTCGTGTCGGATATCCAGACATATTTGGTATAAAGATTTATAAAGCACAGATGTATGCTTGTTTTGCATCGTTTTTCAGAAGATATAGATTTTGGCCTTAAATTTCATAAAAGTATCAGTGGAGCATGTTGCCTGTAGGTGGCACCACAGGTAAATTCCCACTGGTATCCACTTCTTACAGGTGGGAGCACCTTGAGAATAAACAAAACTTGCTTCATTTATCAGTGAAAATATCCTGTGACACAAGAAGAAAGTGCTGCCACCTAGCAGAATTGTGTATTTGACATGCTCTATTGTGTGCTTGTTCAATTATGTTGAAAAATTATTAAAATATCTGAATTTTTGGAAGGAGGAGCAAGAATGGGAAGTGGAGAACAAACTGTGACTTTTCCTGGTGTCAGTTGATGAACCAGAAACATCCATCCCCAAGGATGGTATGTCTTGTGTGTCCTTTTGTGCTGGGGGAGAAATGATGGCTTGCTGTGGTGATTGACCGCTGTATGTTTCTTGCCTACTTGCAGCCCCAGTGGGGAAGTGAGGGACACCGCCATCATGATGCGAACCAACCTTCGGCAGCAGTTGATGCGGCAGCAGATGCAGGAGCAAGAGAAAAAGGAGCAGTCTGACGACCAGCCCTTGTCTGCCTCCTACTCCCAGAGCTCCTCCATCAACATGCCCTCCATGAACACTGGCACCTCAGAGGTCCCGCCACAGGTTTTGCAGGTCAGCACTGGAAAAACTTTTATATGCATGTCTATTTTTTCTTTTTTTTAAATGTACAATAACGAAGGATTCAATTTTTAAAAAAAACTGTACTTGAAGTTTTTAAATTAAATACATAGAAGAGTCTTACTCCAACTCATTTCAACCCTCGGGTGAGTCTCGATTAGGGGAAGGAGAGGCTCGACCTGTGTTTGATGGTTCTTCTGTTGTTCAAAAAGAGGTTCCCTATTTTGTAATGGGTAAGCTATATAATGTTACATAGATAAGTCACATTGTGTGGCGTCAGAGATTAAGTTCTTGTTTGTTCAGTTTATTTGCCTTGGGAGAAATAAAGTATTTTGTAAATCGATCACAATAAAGTTAATTTTTATTTGGCAGCTGTGGATTTCAAGTGTATGTGCAATAGAAATGAAGATGGTCATGTGGTCAATTGCAACTTGTTAACGGCACCATTTGTCGCATTTTACAAATACAAGCCAACGTTAACAATGCTAAGTGCTGTTCTCTTTCTCCTCCTGAAGTTAGAAGAAGATAAGATGCCCTTAGTTCAACTCTGGATGTCACCAGGTTTTCTTTTCTGGAAGAGAGAGAAAAATAGAGAAAAAAAAGTGTACTAGGAAGAAAGGTCACAGAGTTGTACTTTCCTGGTGTGTCTGCGAGTGATAAGTGCATTTTGTATAGGTGTCAGCAGGCACTGAACCAAACTGAAATAAAACACTTCACAAATAAAGTTATAAAACCCTTCAGCGAGCCAATGCTGAGCTTGCCAAGTGAAGGTCAGACCCAGTGTCATTGTCTCATCACTAAGTCGCCATAAATTGCTATCAAAGCGATTCGGGGCTAAGGATGATCATGTCCGCAGGTGGTCTGTGGGCCGTCAGGTGTGTGGGTCAGCGTAGCATGGCCAGTGTGGTTGCCGGTAGTAGATGTAGGCTGGTACCTCGCTGTTCTCTGCTTTTGGCTACTGCCCTCTCACTTTGTTGTGCGTCCATTGTGCTTTAAGACAAAGTGATCTGAAAGTCCTAGGTTGATAAAGTGTGTGTATCCTACAGTAGTTCTTGGCACAATGTCGATCTGGAAAGATGACGGCAAAGAACCTGATGCCTTTGTAACAGCATAGAACTGTTGCCCATTAAAAAATTACCCGCAGCCATTTTCCCATTAAAAAGTTACCCACAGCCGACTGATGTTGTCTGCTTCTGTTTGCCATGGCCTGAGTCAACAGCTTTCCTCCACACACTTCAGGTATATTGCTGCACCACAATGCACAAAGGAAAGCTGTTGATGCAGTCCCTATGGAGCCAAACTGTTTCATTCATGAAGATTTTACAGACCCAGAGAAAAAAAAGCAGCAAATTGCCAGGCTTTTGTTTGTGTTTGTGTGTGCATGTGTTTTGAAAAAAAATATCTTAAGTGAAATTCAAGAAAAGTGAGTCAGGCAAAAAATATTCAAGAAGTACTTGAAGCAGAAGTCAGGATGATATTGGGTTTGTATCACGAAACCCAGTTTCGTGACATGATCAACACTAACAAAAGAATGAAACTTCCATACTGACCGCATGAATTTGGCAAAAGTACAAACTGTCTTTTCATAATGGTTGCTCCCCGGGGATAATGTTTTAATTTATAAAAGCAGAACTTCCTGCTAGGAAAAACTAATATGGAGATGGACGATAAATTTTCCGGGGGCACACTGGTTGTACATAAAGGCACCTACACCTGTTCGCTGGGACACATACATTATTCAGACTTTTTGCCTTTCTATTATAGCCAGTGTGTTAACTAAAAGAAATGTAATGCCCTCATCTACTGTTACAAGTCATGAATTTTCAGAAATGTGGAATTTGTTGGCTTGTGGTGACCCCACTTATTTTTCTGTGCTTGAGGCTTGACTTATCATCTTCAGCACTGTCAAAAACGGTTACACATGCTTCAGAATCAGGCACCTGAAAATCGGGCTTGTGTTGTACAGCCACTTTGTCAAGAAAACAGATCGTCGAAACATGTGTAATGATATGATTTGGAAGCGCTTGAAAGGGTGGACTCATGGTCGTGCATGGGGCCTGGCATGCCTCATACATATGTAGATTATCCCAAACAAGAACACTGATGTCCGGGGTAAAGTCTGAGTTATCACCTATCACCTACTGGTTTAAAAAAAATAAAACCAAAAAAAAAAAAAATAAAAGGACACAAATTAAATTTACATATAGTAGAATTCTGGTTCAGTTAAGGATAGCAAATCAGGTTAATTTTTGACTGGGTCAGAAGGCATATATATATATATATATATATATATGTATGTATGTATGTATGTATGTATGTATGTATGTATGTATGTATGTATGTATGTATGTATGTATGTATGTATATATGTATGTATATATATATATATATATATATATATATATATATATATATATATATATATATATATATATATATATATATATATATATATATACATGTGTTTATACACATACATATACATATATTGTGTCAGTCCAAGGAACTCTAAAACTTATAAATGAGAATGGACAAAGTTACAACCAGACAGGGAAATCATGTGACTTAAATAGCCACTTACATTTGATATCAATTATACTCTCATCATTCATGTGAACCTATGCCTAGCTGTTTGAAAAAAAAAAAAAAATTTTTAGCTCATTTTAGGTAGCACCAAAAAGTGTCCCTAGAGATTTGCAGTAAACCTTGGCTGAGATCTATTAATGTCCAATTTATAAACTCCATCTGAATATTAAACGTAAGACCAAGGAGCAGCGTCCGTGCTTATACCATACATGTTTATCCTGTTTATTGTGTATCATGCTGGAAAATTAAAAATAAACATTTTGAGTTCTGTTATCTGGGATTCTGCAAGCGCTCTGTGTGTGTATACACTCCACATGGTCTGGGTGAAGTGAGCTCCATATTTGTGTGTAACAAACACATGGACAATGAATTTGGACTCTACACCAGGTTTGGCTGGAGACCAAACAAAGGCAGGCAGGCAGAACATACTCTTTCTGGTTGAGTTCTGGTTATTAGGATTTCGTAGATGTTTGTAGATTATCCATTTTCTCAAAGATCCATAAAGGTACTGCCCAAAGAAAAAAAAAATTAAGATAAATGAAATATATAAATAGAATAAAAGGAAATGAGTAAATAAATGAACAAAATGAATATGATTAATTAAGTAATTAATTCAGTTAAGGTCAAAAATAATAAAAAGACAGGGCATTATTGTCTCGCCAGAATAAGTCATTACGGAGACTAAGCACTCACTTTCCGTCCGTCAACAAAAAACTTCGGAATGGCATTATTTCACTTACTACACTGGGTAGGGCTTTCATACTTGGGTAAATGATTTATAGTAATGGTCACTACAGATTTGTACCATCACTATCATACTTCATTGGTTACATCATGCTTGAATGAACTGTGAAATCTCATTATAACAACACTCAGATATCTGAGTGTTGTTATAATGAGGTTTCACGGTACATGTACTACCATAGCCTTTACTAAAGGCCTTTCAGTGGTTTTTGCATTGTGTACCAAGTCACGGTGCATCTGCTGTTTAGGCAGCTGTAGCATGACTTGCTGGTAATGCAGAAATTTCCGACCAGTAATGTATGTACTTGAATGAAAACTTTGAGTATGAGAGATCGTTACTTTCTGTTCTTGTCTCATTCTAGGAAAAGGTCCGTTACTGATACGTCATATTGTTTGAACACAGTTCTGTAGCAAAGAGTATGAAAAATATAGACCAATAACAGTAAGCCTTGAAGTACTAACGGAATAAATTTGCCTAAATATGCTAATATGTGTAAAGCATCCTTGTAAACTGGCATCAGTAGAAGACAAAAATGCATAAAGCCAACTGAGTCAAATTTTTCTTGCTTTGATGTGCTGTTCATATGTCTGAAAACATCTTGCCTTTTTCTGCGCAGACCCCAGTGTTTAGGGCTTTTTTTTTTTTTTTGCTTTTTTTTTTATCTATGGGACAGCAAGCACTTCGTGATTACCAAACTTGATTGACTTCGAAATCTGGCTATTTTTTTTTTAATTAATTTTATTTTTGAATACAGACATACGAGACATTGTAAATGGCAAGCGTCAGTCCACATGCCACAAAAGACATCAGCCTGAGACCTACCCACTCGCATAAAGCAAAGTGTCGACCACTTCTTTCTGATCTCAAATAAATTTTGTTGTTCAGAAAGTGTCCAGAAAAAGAATGGGAAAGCATCCAAGCAACTGTCATGAGATCTTTTTCATTGGATTAAATTCACATCTTGATGTCTTGTAAGCCATGATTACATGAGGCGTTTCTTGTTGATCTATGGATATTTTCATTAAGTGCATAGCTTTTGATTTTTTTTGTTTTTGGTTTTTTTTTTTTTTTTTTTTGCGATTTTATATACTGTTGATGGGTTGGTTAATGTTTCAGGAATCCTAATATCAATAGCATTGCATGGTCAGGTGTGCCAGAAAAATATTGATTGCGGTGAGTTGGCATGAAACAACTTCTTGAAGTTTGCGAGATGAAGTTTCAACTACATGATTTGATATCTTTTCTTTTCTTTATGGAACAAAGTACAGGTTTCCAAATGCAATAATATCCATAAAAAAGAAAAGAAACGCGCGCGTGTACACATTGCAAGCTTCCACAAATTCCAGGTTTTCCTCCACTGGTTTGCCTGGGAGAGATGTGTTCGACTTAATTACGGCTATCACTTTAGTCAGCTTTTGCATGATATCAGCTTTGGTTATGATCCATAACAGGTAGACCAAGAAAGCTACGTCCTTGTTTGCGACCTGTCCACAGCTATTTCGGTTGAGTGATCAAAGTTCCCTGACTAAAAATATGGGCACACGCTTGTCCTATCAGTTGACAATTAACTTGATCATTAACCCCAGGCCTCTTGGATTGAGATTTGGGGACCAAGCATGAACAGCTCTGCTGCTATATGAGTATGAGCACTTTTTGCTGCCCATGAAAAAATGTTGACTGGGGCATGCTGTCCTTGCAGTGTCACCCGCACTTCTCTGCCAAGATGTTTTCTGTAAGACACAAAGTTAAAAAGTTGACGCAGATCTCCCTTGACATCAAAGTGTGCCCTTTTTGTCATCTGGAGGTGGGGGTGGGGGTGGGAGAGAGAAGGGGTTAAACTTCTTGTAAAGAAATCCATGGTGTTTTTTTTTTTTTTTGTGCTGCTGTGGCCATTGGAGGATGTCAGGTTGTGTGGGACATAATTCTAGCCTTGTTTGTGCTCATATCAATTGACAATTACCAGTAGTTTTCAGAACTTGAAAAAGTCCCAAACTCACAGTGGTCACGAAGGTTTGTTGTGATTAGACCTATATATAGGCCCCTATTGGTGACATTGGCTGTGTGCTGAAAAGGTCCAAGAGGAGTATAATAAAAAATACAGGTCAATGAGCAATGGTCTGCAGAGAACAAATATCCGAAACCAGGGAGCTGTCTTTTTTTGCAGCTTTTTTGACACCTTACCACCTTGATAATGAGGAAACATGGTAAGTCCATTAGTTTTGTGGAATTACAAGCACATACCTGTCAAGTCTCTTAAAGTTTGGTTGGAGTCACCCTATTTTGAGACTCTAAAATTGTTAAAATGAGGCCATTTTGAGGGAAATGGTCTAATTTCTTTGTTTTGATGCACTTTTTACCTGGATCTCCCGATTTAAAACAGTTGCGGTTGACACCTATGCAAGCCTTTTGACCAGGAAGGGGGGAGGGTGGGCACGGGGCATGTAGATAACATGCATCGTCAGGGTCGCGGGCAATGGGACAAAATGGCTGATTCCCCCCCCCCCCCCAGCACAGTCCTGGAATAGTTGCCCTTCATGAATTGTTCTTATCACATTTGCATCATAATTTGGTGGCAAATTTTCGCAATGAATTGGGTCGTAACAACATTAAGTGTTGAATGACCAGGCAGTATCCTGCTCGGTTCACCAAGTGACATCTGTGTTCGAGTACAGCGAACTACGAACAGTGGGTCAGCATTATGTAGCGTTTACAGCTGGGGGCAAGAACCCAGGAGTAACTTGCTGAATCTATGTTGCTAAGAATTTTTAATTGTGATGATGATCAGATAAATAGGCATTTGTCGATTAATTTCCTGTTTGGATATTTTGAAATCAGGACAACTTCCTGTTTATTTTAAAATAAAGCTTAAAGGGAAACTGAAAATACAGACAAAAGCATGAATGAAAAAGTCCAGTGTTTTTGCTTTGTGCATGCTTTTGAAATGTTGGATCCTTGATAAGGTTAGTTTTGCAGGCAGGAGATATGTTTGTCTGGAGGAATGTCATAAAACTGTTGTAAGAAAGGTAAATTAAGTGTTGATTTATTAAGATGACGGCATGTCTTCAGGTGGCATTGGTAAAGTGCTGAGTTATGACAAAATGGAGGCATGGATTTGGTAATTATGGCCATCCATCCCTCCGTCCCTCTGTCTGGACAATTTTGTTCAGGCCATTTCCACAATTTGTGTGCCAGATAGATCATACAAAGTGAGAATCCTTTTTTGCTGCATCTGTTTGGCTTTTTGTTCCTTTTTGCTAATTAATCAGGAATGTTAAGTGCCATCAGAGCTTTGGAAGACTATTTCTCGGAAAGCAGTGCAGCTGACTGTCAAATTTTTGTGACACACAGTCTTTGCATGGTACATATGGTATGGTATCATTTTCATTTCCTATTCATCCTCCTTCATTAACTAATTAGCAAGAATTATTATTAAGCACCCGGCTATTGCCGAATCTGCACAACTGTGCAAAAAATTAGATTCTGAACTGACAGCATAAAAAAAAGTAGAAGTGTAAGCAAGCATTTGTGACAGATAAACCGTGCCTGGTTGACATGCTATTTAATGACAGCCATAATAAATTTTATCTTGTACTAAAGGTTATGTTGACCAATGTTTAGATATATATACATATATGATCAATATCAAAATCATGAGCAAGGATGTAGTCACCATGAACACCAACTTTTTAATTTTGAAAATACCCCCACCCCCAATCGCCCACCAAAACTTTATCACATTTTATACTTAGTCCATGGAGCAGCCTAATAGTGAGAATGTTCACTTTAAAAAAAAAAGTGAAAGTATCGACCAAGCACATTTCATCAGACAATGCTTAGGGTTTTTTTTCTTGCAACTTATAAAGAAACCCTCTTTTGGTCCCATCAGTGCTAAACTTTAATATTGGAAATCAAGATTAATATATCGTACCATCTTCAATTGAGACCACCTCCAGAAACAGACCATTTTTACACAGAAAGAATACCAAGTCACAGTTCTGTTTTTATTTATCCTCAACTTATATCCCCGATAAACTCATTCAGTGCCGCATTTTAGACCGAGTCGATAGCTATTCGTGGTGCACTTTAGACATACTGCACCCAAATCACACCACATCTGCAAATGAGCACGACTGAAGTCCATAAAACTTTGTCATTATGTTATGTACCCAGGTGAGACTTCCCTTAAATTTGCTAAGAGGTGACTTTCAGGTCATAGGTCAAGGTCAAACTTTGTGCAGAAGAATGGTGGCCGCTGTTGAGAGTGCCTGATCAGGGGATGCATAATGTTTTTTGTGCAAAAAACTTGCTTCTAGTTCCTTTAACAGTTCATTTTAAGGCCACTTTTTTATGTTCCTTAATTGGGTGGCCTTAACGGGGAGATTCCACTGTATCTCCCAAGGATAGATTTCTGTATTGAAATAGGGCAGTGTTTTAATTTTTCTTCACTTTGAAGTCCATGAAAAATATATCAGCCTTTGACTTTTGCTTAGATTGCATTGAAAGTTTTTTTTCTCGAACATATGGGGAAAAAATGTTGTTGTTTAGAAGTTGTGATCAGCTGTTGGAAGTTTTCCTCCATTTTGGGGATGGGTGGATGGGGACATGGGTCACCAAAACCACTTTAAACCCTGACCTAATACTCGTGTAGGCCTAATGATATTGTTGTGAAATGCGGTTAACCACCCTCGGCCTGTTAACAACTGTTCAAAGTGCAGGGAATATGAACACACTCAGTGAACTTAACTTCAGGGTCTACTTGGTACAGATGCCTTGTCAAGTTGACAAACATGATGGATGTGCCGTGGTATCAGTAAAGCTGAATGTCATGGCCCAGAAGCAGTATTTTATCTGTTTAATCTGCTAACTGAACCTTGTGTTCCAAATGATTGTCATTAGACCGAGTCCCTGTCCCAAAAACATGGCAAGTGGAGTCACCAATTGATCTAATTGAACATGACACAAAACTATAAATTTACGGGAGTCGAGTCCAGAGTTGGGTGAGGAAAAAAAGTAGTGGGGCGGAAATTGAAATAAATGGGACCAGCAAGAGGGAGGAGTGAGATACAGGTCATCCAAAAGTCGTTCATGATTATTATCTGGATATAGGCGCTCCAGTTCTACTCCAGTCAGGTTCCAAATCTAGTGAGCAGGTGGGGCATTGGTATTAGAGGCCCGATTCGTCTCCAGAAAGCTGAATTGAAACATTTTCAAACATCCGAATTTCCCCGACCGTCTTGTCGCTCCAAGATTTTATAAACAGGAGACACAAGTGCCTTGGAAGAATCTTAATTTCTTGGGACAGCCTGAGAAGTGATCGGGTACACATGTGGGTAATTACATGTGTAATGAATATGTTATGGTAGCGTTAAAGCTTGTTAAAGGTGACAATTAGGCTGACAGATGTGTTCATTAACACCTGTGCAAGCATAACAAGATGTGTAACTCCTGCTTGCAGACATTACATGCATAAAGAGATGTTGCAGACAGGGTCTATTTTTACCATGACACAGGGTCCATTTTTCTGTGACACAGCTGGGCATGCCTGTCATAACAGTATCTTTACACATTTTGCTGACTTGGCATTTTCCATGTGGATTGAAATATAATGAGGTCAGACAGGGTGTATGTTGTTATGGGGGGGGGGGGGAGGGAGATTAAAAAGAAAAAACTTTGTTATTGTGTGCACTGTTATGATGGGAAGATCCTTCCAGGTGAAGAATGCAATTAAAAACAAACTCAAGAGACAGACAGAGAGAACTTTGTTATTTTGTGCATTGTTCTGATGAAAAGATCCTTCTTGGTGAAGAATGCCATTAAAAACAGATTACAGGAAATATGCAAATTTGAATACAAAACAACATCGACAGATATTTGCATGAAGTACTGTTTACCCCTTCAGCCAGAAATTGCAGTGAAAGTTTCTGACTTGCATTTGACATGAATAGTGTCTTTTGTCACACTGATGCACGTTGTGTCCTTAAGTAAACTATGCAGGCGATTATGTGCATGGAAAAGTTTCAAAGTAAGACGTAACCCCTTGGGGGCACAGGGGTAATAGAGGAACATGTTGCACGCCAGTAATTAAGTCAGTGCAGATATGTCGCAAAGTTAGCTAAGTAATTAAGTATGAACAAATGCACCAGGGAAGCATGTGGGAGGCCATTGTATTCCTGTCTTTGTAAGCCTGGAGAGGTATTTGTGTCACACAAGGCCGCCTTAATGAGGTAGCAGTATTGAGAGCAGAACGGTCTTCTTCCCTGGGCTTTCATTCTCCTCCTTCTATTGCACCCCTTGGCATCTCCCAACAGCTGTGCTACCCAGATATTTCCTGGTAATGCAGATTACAGCCGTGTCGTGTTGAGGTGCGTTGACTTCGTGTGATCCAGGGTTGGTTACGTGTCCTGAAGTGAAAGTTCAGTGGAGTTTTTTTGCTGTGTTTTTGTGAACTTTTCACCCAACCTGGTAGTATTTTGCCTCAGACCAACCACCTTGTGGGGCAGTGTTAGGTCAACACAACCTCAGAGGAGGACCCCTGTAAATGCTGACCAGCTTCATGGTTTAATTTTTGTCATCACAGGTTGTGGCTAGGTCAGAGACATTAGAATCAACTGGAGGACCCAACAAGGATATAAATCCTAATACAGGACTTCAATTCTCTGTATGTGTGTACTGGAGTCTAACTCAGAAATATGATTGAACTTCAGGTGAAAACCCGGCTGCACCACCCAACCAAATACTACATGCAACAGAGCCAGAAGCGTCAAATTAAGATGTACCTGACCAATGAGATGGGGAAGGGTGAAATGCATAACACCACACAGTCACTGCCACCCGCCGTCAATGTCAACTCCATGTGTAATGGCGGATTGAGTAGTAGTGCACCTGTGGATCCGGACAGCCCTCTGTCAGTGGGACGCAGCAGCACCGCCACTAGCGTGTCAGAGGTAAGTTGAAGCATGTCGACACTTTTTTTATTATAACCTCAAATGAAGACTAAGAAAATCTTCATTTCAGGGATATTACGAGTACAATGATGCATATATATTTTTTTTTAATTTAAAACAAATGCATATATTTATTTGTTTGCTTACTTATGTTTTTATTTATTTATTTAATTTACATATTCATTTGTTGACTTATTTTTTGTTGAATTGCAAAGCAAAGAGATAAAGAAATAAAGATATGCTGATCAGGTGCTGTATAGTAAAACAGATTTGAAAGTGATGCTTAAAAGTTCCAAATATGTTGTTTTCCTTGTTCAAATGATAAGTTAACAAAGAGACAAAGAAATGAGAAATAAGCTAATCAGATGCTATACAGTGAAACTGGTGTAGAAAAAAGATTGCTGAAAATTCCAAATTTTTAAAAATTCCGATGATAAATAACAGACTCTGATCCTCAAAATGCAGCAGGCACAAAGTGAGTTCCAGTGACACAAACAGGGAGAAAGTACTTTGTTTATACACAGCGAAGAGTTTGGTAAAATTCCATATCCAAGGTCAAATCAGAAAGAAGACAAAATCTAGCTGACACTAATATACTTCTTGCATCAGATTCTGTTGGAGATAGGAAATGTCTTTTGAACCTTCTCTGGGCCTAAAGGTTATCTGTAAGATTATGTTTTGTTTTTTCACATGAGCCTTGTCCAATGAGAAGGAGAAACTTCTCATTGTGAAGTCAAGCTCATTGTTTATGGTCTTTTCATGTGTTCTACAGTGATTGTTGAACAAAGTGCTTGTTTTGATCTGTGAAAGAAGGGTCAGGGTGACCAGGTTAAGCAACTGCTTGGACCCTCACCATGTCCCCATGAACCCACTAATCCCCTGCACGGTACCACTCGCAAGTATTACGTAAAAATACCTTAGAGAGGACTTAGAGGAGGACAGTAATTGCCAGACTCTCCTAGGCTCATGCAGAGTTGAGAAAGTAAAGGGGTTGGTTGGTTTAGCAGGCAAAATCTGACCTTATCTTGATGACAATCTGTGATGTTGCAAACGCAAGTTCGAGACCCGAAGCTCCAAGCAGCTTGGCACTGAAAGTGGAAAGGTTTTGTAAAAATGGTGCAAAAAGCAAGGGATACATTTACGTGAACTGCTCCAGTGCCAAGTGTTGATAGTCAACAGCTTCTTTAGGTACATGCTCAAAATCTGCCGAGGAAAGTTGTTGACCTGGACGGTGTTGTCCCTGTAACTGTAGACTTACTTGTAACGGAATGAAAGGTTGCTTGACAGAGACTGTAAATCGAGAGTTATGTCCATTGAGCACACATTGACTTTTTGTTGTTCAAACTGGCTGGCAGTGAAAAAGCTGAAGGGCGAGTTCAGTCTGAAAGTAACAGGGATGGGAGTTTTCCCTCTCAGATTTTTTTTTTTTTTGGAGGGTGGGTGGGAGGGGGTAGACTTCAGTGCCAAAGTATTGACTGATAAAAGTGGTGGAAGGAAGGAAAACGTGAATGTGATATTGCAAAGAAAATAAAGAAATCAAACTTTTTTTTTCTGCATTTCATAATTTCATTACAACTAGTCATTTGGAGTGGTTTAGTACTTAGGGCATGACACATTGAATTTATGCAGCAGGTGCTGATGATATTTGAGGCTTGGCTACCAGTAAAGTGAAACACAAAATATTCTTCCAGTGGTTTTTGTATTGCTAACACCTCTCCGTTCTTGATGATGAGTCATTTAATGGTTCTTGTGAGCATCTGGAATACATTTAAAAGGCACTTTAGATGTCAGAAGGCCTGAAAACATAAAAATGTCTTGAAGCTTTTGGGTACCTCACCCCTGGACGCCAACAGGGCTTTGCCCCTGGGCACCACAGGGGACCTTGGTTGCCCCCAGCCCAAGCCCCAACCCCTGCTCTTGCCCCTGTCTTGTGTCTTGGAAAGATTTACTGACCCCACCCATGAGGTAACAGGTGCGAAAATTCAGGTGATCTTCATCACAAGCAAAAGTGCCAGCTCACCCACCGCAGTCTCTCCAAGACTTAGGACGGCTATATTTCACAAAATTCGACAAGAACCTGTTTGGATTCGCTCTAATTGAACATGTGGGGGAGTCTGTTTTGCTTTAGGAGAATCTTTGTGAGAGTAGATTCTTAGATTCTTGCCAAAATTCTAACCCTGCTTAGTTGGGTGTAAAGTCCATTGGTGCCTTGGACCACCAGTTGGGACCTTGCACATAGAATTTCTTTGCCTGCTTGGTCAGCATGCTGTAACCGCTCGAACATTTTTGGACCAAATTGAAAAGTAATTTTCCTTTGAAGTGGTGCCTCTGGATAAAATTTAATTATGACATTTGGCAAATCCCCCTCTTACAATATTAAGTCCCCTTAAGTCATACAACTGACTTTGTCATACCGTCTTTGGAGAACTCTTCAGACTCTAAGCCTATACATGCATGTACTTTATTTACAGCCAGATTTTTACATCATAAACTTCTAATTTACTCGCATATTATGAAATTGACAGTGGCCATTCCTTTGGTAAACAAGATTGAATTTTTTTTTTCAGGTGGATGATCTGCTCGGAGATATAATTAGTCTGGAGTCAGTTGATGCTACGATAGATAATGATCTGAGCCTTATCGAGCCTTCCTTAACCCACATGTCACAAACGGTAAGTACTTTCCTGCATAGTGGGCAGCCGGTTGACTGGAAATCAACATTATTCATATTTTTCTTCTCTTATATTGGATTTTATGAACGAAAAAGTTAATTGGAAATGTTTCGTAAGATGTTCTGCAAAATGGGTCCGAGGAATGGAATTATAATGGGGGATCTTTGTGTGTGATGTTTTTCCACAGTGGACATTGAGTGTGAACAAATCAAGGTAATTGTTGCATGAGATGATAACGTCCGAACTTGAGATGCTTCATGTAGTTCATTTAGTCCATTTTCAGTGCGATTACCTTTTCAAATTTGGAAATTAATGTATTTTAAGTATATACACTTGTATCCACTTGGAACAGGCATTTAAACGAATGTTATGCAAGATTAAGTGAAGATTGATATGTGTACACTTTCCTGATTCTATTGTGAGAAGAACGCCAGCTTCCAGTTTGAGCATTACCTGCTTTCGAGAGGTTTGTTGGTGTGCATATGAATTAAGTTCTAAGCCCAATGAAGCACAATCAGACTGTCTGGAGGAACAGATATCAATACATCTATCTCGATTTTGAGGTTTGAGTCCACTGGAGTCATTGGGATTAAATTTTGTGCGGGGATTTCAATTTTGCATTACTTTCGGTGAATATGTAGACCAGCAAAGGAGCTTTTCATCCCAAACATCATAGAAAGTTATTATGGGTGTTTGTGCAGATTGTTGCTTGTTGATGTGGAAAAATGAAGTGTCTTTTTTCATTGCTCATTTAATAAATCTGCTGTAATAACATCCTAAGCATATAAAATTGTTGGATTTATTGGAATTTTTTTTTATGTGCGGACTATAGCAAAGTGCGCCACTGATATTAAATGTGCTCATGAATAATAATTTGAGAGACAGGCTTGCCCACTGGATGCTTGGTGCATGGTGTTCTGTGATTCACAGATACAGCGGACAATCGAAGTTTTTCTCCATTCAGCAGAAAAAAAAGGAAACTAAAAAGGGGGAAAAAAAGGAAACTAAAAAAGAAAAAAAAAAAGGGAAAAAGAAGAATAAAAGAAAGGAAAAAATATGTAGGCCTGCTTTGGTATACTTTGAAATGTACCGATTGTACATGGATCTTTGTTGGGTCATTGTCCCGAGGTCTACATACAAGAGCCGTGTATGGCTATCAATGCTACAACATAACAAAACCAATATGACGCTCCATGCCTTTTTACTCTGACACCAACAACAGAGAGGAATGAAATGAGCACTGCAGTGTGTAGGGATGGCCTGTACATGGCAGCTGTTCATCTTTCTGACATTCTATGCTTGGTGCACGGCTCCGGCACTGAAATTGTCCACTGGTACATAAGAAAGGAGTGAAACCTGTCTTGAAAGACCACCCCATGGGATGACCGAAGTGTGGCCTCCCCAGACAGGTGGTCTTTCATTGGAGGTGTAAATGAGATGAAAAGCTACTAAATGAATTAGCCTGAAAAGGTCTCCCACTGGGGTGGCCTCTCAAGACAGGGAGCGCTGTACCCGTCAGAATAAATATCATAATGAAAGTTTGGCAAGGGCAGGATAGGATAACCCTCACTGTGGGGTCACCATTTAGGCCAAACAAAATAATAATACCTTTGTTACTGGTTACCTGACCTACTTGCCGACAAACCTCCACCTTTTGATTTTTTTTATGGAGAGGAAAACTTGAAGATGAAAATTCTTGTTGTTATATTTTACACCCAAACACATGAAGAATTATACAGTTTCCAGTGAAAATCCAATGAAGTTGTGCCAGAAAAGAAAATAGAGAAAAAGTGTTAAGCAACAGAAGTCACAATTGCCTCAGCCTCATTGGCTGAAGGAGTACTGTGATCATCATATCTGTGCGTGTCTGTGTGTCAGTCCCTTACTCGTGTGAACAAAGCAACTTTTGTACAAATTGAGCAACTCTCTCTCTCTCTCTCAACTTGCACTGTTAGAAGCATCTCATTGGAAGCTTGGCTGAGTTTGACATCCAGTGACCTTGATTTATTTTCAAGGTCAGCACTGGTCATCATAGTCTGGCTGAGGGGGTTTCTGGGTCATTTGGATGGTTATATTTTTAGGCATGTAACAGGAAACTGGGGAGGTTTTTCTTTTTTTTTGTTTTTTTTTTTTGTTGTTGTTGTTGTTGTTGTTGTTTGGTCTTAGGGAATCAGTGTATCAGACAAAAAGCAAAAAACATCCGAAAAGATGTTTTTAATTGCACACCATTTCTAAGTGCAAAATACAAAGAAAAGTGACAATAGACAGGGTTAACATTCCAAAAAGTAGTTTATGCATACAGTTGCATTGTATTGTGGGTAGGTTAGGGCTTGATTTGTACTGAGCGTACGGTATTTACAGGAGTATTTAAGTACTTTGGATCGATCACTGATAGCTCAGAATGCTTATCAGAGCTCATTGAACCTTATTTCGCAATGCCACATGAGTGTTGCCCCCTGAGAATTGGCAACAAAGGACATTTCTCAGCATTATTTCTGATTACTTACTGCCATGGCTTATAATGGGGGCAAGTGGTAGATAACACACCCATGTATATACATACACACACATATGGAGAGTGAAACCACATTATAACAACACTTGCACATTGGATATATTCACAGACGGTCACAAGTTTTTAGGGACCTACAGTGAAATCCCTTTGCCAGTTGACTCCTGTATCTCATGTTTAGATATCTAACACATTTCGCAGGGAACAAATAATATCATTATGGTGAGGTTTTACACCACAGTATTAGAAGTCCACGGCCCATTTTTGCACCTTCCCAGCCCTGAAATAACAAAAAAAAAACAAAATATGTAAAGCATGAAAACACATGTTCACTTTCATGGTACATGTTTTGCATGTCCCCTGAATATGTACAATTTATGAGGGGTGTGCACAGGTGTTCTCAATGCACCTGATGTATCACCATTACGGGTTGAAGGATTTTGTGGAAGGTCCAAGTGGATGGTTGACATAGCTTTGCAGCAGCTTTTGCAAGAACAACATTATGTAGTTTCAGGTAATGCAAGTACATGCATTCAGTGTCAGTCCGTAATGTGCAAATAGGGGAGAAAATTTATTCCTGAAAGTGTGTGGGGCTTATTTTCCTAGTTTTGTAATAAGGGGGGAAAAAAAAGTCAAAAGATATCAAAACTGGCAGAAGATATTCAGAGCAACACACGAAACCATCTGGTGTATGATGTATCCATTCAGTCTGCGGAATTTCAGTTCAAACTAATTTCCATTGACTGGGAGAGTGGTACACCTGATTGGATGAAAATATATGTGGGAAGCCGTGGTTGGTCTGGGCCGTATGCAAGTTGGCTTGATGTAGCATGTGGATACAGAAGCAGGTGGAAATGGTAGAATAGTACAAAACTTGATGTGGCACTTTGACAAACACCTGCTACCCACGAATATGTGCTTCCATTTCCTGCATAAAATTGTTCTCCGTGCAGAACAGCGTTAGCAGAAAAAGAAAATGCCAGAAAAATTCCAAGAGCCCATCAGTTTTCAGTGGTGGAGTGGTGGAGGAAGCGATCAGACTCAAGAGAGGGTAAGGGTATGCAGTGTTATAAAGATTTGAAGCCCATCAAAAAAGAAAAATGGTTATTTGAGTCCAGTGGTTATGGTTAATGGTGTGTGGTATTGGACACAGTGGAACTGGACAGCCACTAAGTCAAGTCTCGACTGTCGCCAACATGTATGAAGTTCATAAATAATTGACGGAAAGTAGTCAGTATGTCACAAAATGATTATCACCGCAATGCATATCAGGACAAGATATAATTAGTTTTAACTTCCAAAGACCTTAGGAAGTCAGAGCAAGTACTCAGTAAACTAAAGTACGTTAAAGAGATCCGGCTTCCAGTGGCCCATGTTTGTACTGACAACAATTTGGCTCGTTTATGTTGAAAACAAATTACATGCTGAGGTCATGGTGGGATCCTCATGAAGTCTCAGGTGCATATAATGCTTGACTCTTTCAGTGCCAAGCACAACTTAAGTATATCGACTTAAGTCAAGCCAGTCTGAATTATCATAAGGATACGCAGATTCGTATTCCTTGTAAAAAGACCGTTCATTCAAGTACCAGCATGCCTGTAATTCCAGAGAGAGAATATCCCAGGTGAACAGCTTTTCTCAGCATGCATTGGGTGCAATGCGTGCCGAGAAGTGCTGTTGACTCCATCCAAAATTTGGCGCTGAAAGAGTTAAAGCTGTACAATATGAGAAAAACTGAATAGAAATATGAACCTGTTGAAAGGAGAGTGTACACCACATTGTACCAGGAGCACCACTTGTACAAAACCTCCTAAAACAAGTTGCTAGTCACAAATACAAAAGGACAGATGAATTTTTTTTTTTTTTTTTTTTTCTTTTTGTTGACAGCAAAAACTGTAATTGAGTGTTAGTAATTAATTGATGTATGCGTGTTTGATATTTGAACACAGGGTTACTGGGCTGGCAGGTTATGGCAGGTCTTTGAAGGACAGTTCACATATTGGACCAATATTTAGCCTCAGGAAACGAGAACATGGATTTAGGTCATTACAACTGGATAATTTTATGACTTTTCTGGCTTTGTAGGCATATTAAGTAAGTATTAATACTGGCAGAAACACTAGAGCTCCAAGCCAGGCATTGCTGAGGGTCATGATTTTTGCATACAATCATCAATAACGCCGATAACTGATTTGGGATATATGTATTCCTGTCAGGGTGTCAGCTAAACAATAGTATTCAGTAAGTGTGGTGGACCTTCTCCCCTTGTTCGAGAAGTGGACTAGTCTGTTGATTACCACCACTCGAAGTCCACACCAGCCTACACGGATATGGTATACCCGAATGGTGATCACCTAATTGGCAATTTTTGTGACGTGTAGGAAAGTTTTGGGGGGCGGCAGAAAGTGAAAGTGTCTGGCAAAAACCAAAAGGGAGTGAAAAAAACAGTTGTTAGTAAACCAGGAACCATGCCGGTCACTAGTATCGACAGCCAGGGCTTCAGCTTTGATCTGTTGGTCACTGTAAGTACATGAACAAACTCTGAAGTTCACCGCTCGGTGACTTTGATCCCTGTGTCCCAAAATTACCAGGGAGACAGGGGGTGGAATCCACATCATTTCAGCCTGGTCTTTTCTGCAGACTCGGGTGAAGTTTTAGGATATTTTCGCTTTTCTCTGGGTAAGCTTGAATGAGGATCCTTGTCATTTTATGTATTAATGGTGGCGTAGTGGTCTAGAATGGTAAGGTGATACTGTATGTGCAAAAGAGCAAGTGTCATGTATGTACGTGACAATTGGAGGAGCAGGGTGTCTTAGATATAAAGGGTATCACTTTGTTATAATATGATTTATATTGCAGTTGGAGTGTGTGCGTCTGTCAGTGTGTATATATGTATGTCTGTATGTATGTACAGTGAAACCTCATAACGACAGTCAAATATCTGACATTCACTGTGTCACAAAAAGTTCATTTTCTGGGATATGTTTTACATAGCATTCAATTGTCTGACACCTTTTTACGGGAACATATGGTGTCGTTATAATGAGGTTTCACTGTATGTAGGTATTAGGGGCAGTGTATATACAGTGGTGTCAAATCTAAATAATACAACCATTGCTGCAGCTGACTTTGGTTACAATGACACTCAAATATCCAACATATTCACTAAATGTCTGTAGGAAAAAAGTTTATTTTTCTTTGTTCTTTGATTCACTTTTCTGACGTATTCATTTATGTGACACCTGTTGATGGGAACACATGGTGTCACTATAGTGAGGTTTCACAGTGTGTATGTATTGGGGGTAGCAGTGTGTACAGCGGTGTCAAGTCTAATTAATGCAGCCATTGTTACAGCTGACTTTGGTGCATGGGTCGGCAGGACTCGCTGATGGAGCCGAGCTGCCACTGACTGTGACCCTGCAGTTCTTCTGAATGACCCATCATATAGAACTGATAACTGAATAAGATTTGAAGATGAAACGGTTAAACTTCATGATGTCACCTTTATTTCAGGTGGTCAAGTTTTTTTTGAGGTTTTTTTTGAGCCATTTGGTTTAAACGTATTTAATTAAACTAGTTAGGAAACAGGACGATGCCCCATGTTAATCCATCTTGAACACGAAAAAAGAAATTCGAGAATGCATGACTTCTCCAGACGTCTATCAATGAAGAGCAACACAAGGAAACAAGGATAGACTCAGTAGGGAGCTGCACAAGTTGAAGAAAAGTGTGGCACCAGTACATGGGTACGGATAGTGGCCTGGTGTGAAGCTGATAAACTGGTATAGGTTCTGTGGAGATACAGACACAGATCAATGTAAACCGGTGCACACAAATTGATTATTTTGCTTTTATCTCCGGCACTTGACATGAAAGTAAATGTCGATTTTTTTGGTTGTCATTTCAGTTACCACAGAATGGCAGCTTTATGCATGACATGGATCAAGTTTATGATATCCAGCCAGCCAATCCCAAGTCCTCACAGTCGTGCCCTGCCAAGCTGCCCCCTGGTGTCAAGGCTGAACCACCTCCGTTTATGACAGACGAAGAAGCGAGGGCTTGGGCCAAAGAGAGACAGAAGAAGGACAACCACAACCTTAGTAAGTACAGGCTATGGAAGCAACATCTAAGAGCCCAGGCTTTAGTCGAGTTTGCCTGCATTGCCAACCTTGGATGGTTGTCTGTTAAGGTATGGAGCTGGGAGAAACTTACAGTTTTCCACAGTTCTCTTGAGTGTTCTCTGTAACTGACCGCTTTCACTTTTCAGTGAAAGTTTCCTTTGCTCATTTGGTTTCTTCCGTTACCACGAGCCAGTATGGTGGGTAAGAATTTGGTCAGAAGACTGAAATACATGCATGAAAGGGTAAAAGGTTTGCCATGCTGGCAAGAAATGAAAAACGTTTGGGAGTTCTCACAAAATCAACCACGTATGTCCAATTGACCATCAGTTAAAAATCTCTGGGAATAAGTTACAGGGACTTGACGAGTCTAAAAATACTGCACAACTCTCCCCGCCCCCCTCCAACTTTGTTGGCAGGTGTCTCTTTTTGAAACTACATGGACTCATATTGTGCTGGAATATATTGTAATGTACAGTGTACGTGTACTTGGCATGATAGTGCAAAACTTTGGGTGTGTGAGGAAGATCCACATACTGCATAATTCATGGAAAGGTGTCATATAGATTAACACGATGAATTGCCAATAGCACAGTTCTGGTAAGACCTGGGGGTGGTTGGAAGAGCCAATCATCACATACCAGGAGTTATCTGGACGTGAACTGACCAGTAAATACACAAGCAGTTTATATGTTGTATTTTTGTGGTTGGATGCATTTCCGCCTTCAAATTTGGTGAGCCAACTGCCAGGTAAATAACCAGTGAAAAGAAGGTTGGCTCGGTAGCAAGATGAGTTTTTGCTCCAGTTTTGTAGAGATAACTAAAGCGGGCAAGCCAAGTCTGTGTACACAATTGTCAAGGATAGTTGTTCAGGCAAGTAGTGTCTATGCTCAAATCTTCAAGGACAGAGGAGCGGGGAATGCTCCAGTTCTTGCACAAATAATGATGAGCTGCTTGACGGGCAAACTTGAGTCCAGTCAAAACTTTTAAGTCAGCTGAGCTGGAGAGCTGAATATATTGTTGAAACTGCAGGACCATGAGTTACTGTAGGCTCCTGTTGTCTGTCGTCAAGAGATAGAGTACATATATTTGTATTTTTGGCCATCGGAATTTGTCTGGTGAAATTAACAATTGATTTATCATGGAGGTTTGTGGGTTATAGGGAAAATGCTATCTCTTGATTAGATAATTAAATCATTACTAGAAGCAGTAATTGACGTGTTTGTTTCCTCATCTCATTAATAACATCGTCCTGATTGTCTTGAAAGGCAAGTAAAGCTGTCACATTTTGTGATGAAGGCTCACGGATTATAAACAATGGCTTCTACGAGGGGGGGGGGGGGGGGGCCTTGGGTATCCCCAGGTCAGTGATGTGCACAGTCATTAGTCAAATTTGGACAAATAGAACAAAAAAAGTGGTGACTAACACTTGACCAAAGATGGCGCTGCTTATCAACGTCAGAACAATGATTGCGGAAAACACGGACCTTTTTCACTAATTGATCAACAATTTGCATGTATTTATACACTTGGCAGCCAGGAGATCATATGTACCTTAGTCAACTACATGTAATTACCACTGTCGGGGGTAAAAACTAGAACCTTTGTGTGGGTCACGTGGTTTGCAAATGTTTTAATTACCAGTGAGGCGGTGAAGGCAAAAGTATTGATACCAGTAGAGTAAAGTTACGATTTTTGTGGAGGTGAGCAAGAAGTAATCCAGTGTAAAAGGCCTGTAGTTTGCATATGAAGGGACTATTCAGTACTGTCCAGAGAGCATGATACGCAACCAGTAACTTTTAAATTTTCATCGTGACAGGAGATACAAACATGAACATTTGTTGGAATTTTCATTCACAGAAATATACTTCCGGTCATATTTGCTGCCAAACTTATTCAAATGTGACAATGTTCGTTATATCTTTCCTTACAGGCATAATGAGAATTATTTTCACATATTTTCCGCCTCCTCCCTCTTTTCTTTTTCTTTGCTTCTTTAAAGGAACAGTTCATGATTAAATTATAGTGATTTCCACAGGCATGATATTTGTACAACTGGTGACATTTATGCAATCATAATTCCATCCATCTTAAGTGATATAATAATGTGTGTGGCAGTAAGAAAAGAAAATGCAAAATATGCCCAGAAAGCAAGGAATTCCACCCATCCAAGCGTGAAATATTCTGTATCAACAAGTGGACACATCCCCTGTGGGAAGATAGGTACTTGTCTGGGCTACACGAGTCCCACAGGCAGAGTTGAATATTAAAATAATGCTTTCTTCCGCATTCATTTCTTGGCCCGGTAGTGATAGGATCAACTAAATTGGATGGACGGACAATTCCCAAGGAACCAATACAATGCAATTTATTTGTTCTGTGTGCCATGTGTGTTCACACAGTATAATATGAATGACTTGTGTCAATCATATTGTATTCCGTGACCTCATCAATAGGCTGGTCCTTTGTGAAAGGTGTGTCGATTATCCGTAGACTCTCTACTGTTTTGTCACAAACCAAATATCCTCCAGCAGACATTTTGTGCTTCTCTGTAAGAAGCAGACCGTATCTGGTGCTGGAATTTGGTTTGTGTGTAAAATCTTCTATAATCGACACGTATGTAGAAAGACAGACAATAATGACAAGGCTTCGTACATATTCTGTTTATAACTTGTACTAGGCTTTCACAAGGAAAGCCGAGCCGACATTGAAACCCAACAGTGCTAGTAAAAGCAACACCAACAGCCAGCCTGAAATTGAAGCTGGCTGTAAAATAAGATGCAGCATTTTTTGCCGCCCTAATGAAAAGGGCAGTGCATTGGCCTTGCTTTGCTTACGTGTGTTCTTTGTATTAAAGGGCAAAGTTCTTTGGTCTCCAGTATAATAATACACAGTTCAGTCGTCTGTGTAAAAGAGATCATTGTTATGATAAGGAGAAAACCCGGTTTAACTGATAGTTCTCTGGAAATTGCTGATGACTTGCCACTGTGGTTTGTGGTGAAACTGAAAATGTGGGGATAATATAAGACATGGAATTTATTTGGAATGGATCCCAGTCAGTACATGGGAACTTTGAGACTCTACTTTTGGTGTCTGCAAGTTAAACCAGGTGAAAGATGCAGGCTGAAGTTTATTTCAGCAGGGTATTAACCCTTTCCCCCTTGAATGAAGACTGGGTCAACAGCTTTCCTTGCCAAGAAAAGCTGTTGACCTGGGGCATGTGATCTTGATGGGTCTCATCTACAATTCTCAATCAATTGTTTTTCATCCCTGTTGAAAACACTAAAGCAGACGACATTTGACCACCAGCCAGTTTGGGCGGGTTTAAGGGGGAAAGGGTTCAATCTTGCACACCTTCCCGTGCTGGAAGAAAATTTTAATTGTCAGTGAGGACAGCAAGTCTTGTATAAATACAGGTTTACTTTTGGTTGTTTATCATGTGTATTTGCTGCTAAACAGAATAGGGTTGTGTACAAATGCTGCCCATTGCGGTGACATTTTCACTGAAGCCCTTCAAGGGATGTATATGTCAAGTTCAGTGTGTGTTTATAATCATGCGCCAGTAGGGTTTCTGTGATATTGGGGTGGGGGTGGGCAGGTGGGTGCCTGTGTGTGTGTGTTTGTGTGTGTCACTTTGTTTTGTTTTGCACTTTTAAACATATTTAATTGACATGTTAGGGAACAGGGTTGTCCTTGTATAAATCCCTCGTTTATGTGTGGGTGTGTGTGGGCGTGGGTCTGTGGACACTGCTACCTACTGTAAAGACCACCTCTTGTGAAAGGCTGCATGGCTGTAATGACACTCAAGTCCATTTTCTTTGTTTTGTATAATTCAAGACCACTTGCTATGTAAGACCACGTTTGCTTGGCAACAGTGATAATAACAGGCACTGCTGCATACACACAGACACATGTATTTGTACTCCTTCATCTCTAGGGTAACTTTTTTTTTTGCTTTGTTACTACAAAATACTGAACAGCCTTTCATTAAACGAAGTCATAGCCAATGACAGTTAATGAAAATCATTCTGTTCCTTTCGGGCACAAATACATATTATGGGTAGCCGTGGGCCGTGGCGTGTGCTAATTGCTTGTACGTCTAGGTCTGTGTGGGGTTAGCCTGGGGTTGGTGTCATGTGTATGCAACCGTCATATAACACTATTTTAAATGTTGTCCTTGATTTTGCTTGCAGTTGAGAGGAGGCGAAGATTCAACATAAACGACAGAATAAAGGAGTTAGGGACACTGCTGCCAAAAAGTTGTGATCCGTAAGTTGAAAGGCCTGTACTTTTTGCATGGATGATGATGATGATGATGATGATGATGATGATGATGATGATGATGATGATGATGATGATGATGATGATGATGATGATGATGATGATGATGATGATGATGATGATGATGATGATGATGATGATGATGATGATGATGATGATGATGATGATGATGATGATGATGATGGCGGCGGCATTCCTCTTCCTCACCATCACCACTACCACCGTCAAAATAAAATAAGACCAAGTGTAAAATAAAATTTCTGTACCTACCCCCTTTTCTCTGAAATAAATAAATAGATAATTACATGCATCAATTTTGTTGCATTATGACCCATTTATTAAAGCTTCAGCTTCCTCAATAAGAGGTAGACACAGCAGTGGTTTGTTATTTTGAGCGACAGATGAAGTATTTATGTTTGACATCTTTTCAGTTTCTAATTCGGTAAATGTGGGTTGGTTAAGTTGAGGATAAAGATTTATTTAGACAAAATAATGAGTATGAATAAAGGAAATTATGAGACAGTGTTAGCACATTCACATACTTTTGGATGGGAATGGTTAAATATCAAAATTATTACTTATTGGAGATAGAATTCCTTTAATGTTTGCATTGTATTTTGTGAATTTTGGCAACCTTCTCCAAAAATTTTCCCAGGAAAAACAGAACCATATTGCCTGAAACAAATGCCTATAGCTTTAGCCAGAGGAAAAACTTTTGCATTTGAAAAGATATCCCATAATTAAAATTTATATAATACAATTCTTAAAAAAGAAAATTATTTTATTTATTAACAGGAATTCCTAAGTCTATGTTAGACAGTAAATGTGTGCATAAACAGATGTCAAAAGATATTTGTTGAAAAAGCTTTCAAAGAAAATGACCATTCTTGTAATACGTAATTGGTGTGTAAATGAGCAGAAATTCATGACACATCAGGAGTGTATTTGTTTTCACCTACAACTGACAAGTGAACCACCAGTGCCTTCCAGACATTTTTTCTCGCACAGGGCATGAGGCTATCAATCTGTTCAAATTAAACGACATTCCAGCATAGTCTTGTGCTTCTTGTGTTAGTGACTTAACAGTTCAGGAAGACAGGTAGTCATTTGAAAGTAACCTTGCATATGAAATAAAACCGTGCATTGATATAAAAAAAAATCACACAATTTTCACTGGATACTGCATGTTTGTGTTAATTATATTAAGACTGAACAGCTGGAAGTAAAAATATATTGTGAAATTGCGTGTTTGCCGGATATTTATTAAATAACCTTTACCAGTAAGTTGCGTTGTTTGTGATTGTAGCGATGCATTTAGGGACATGAGACATAACAAGGGTACGATACTGAAAGCGTCGGTAGACTACATCAAGAAACTGCGTAAAGATCAAGATAAGCTACGTCAATCAGAAGAAAGGAAAAAGCACCTAGAGAGTACGAACAGAAAGATGGCACTGAGAATACAGGTACGATTACTTCAAATAATCCAACTTTTTCTGAAAATCTTGTATTTGGGAGAGGGAAGGGTAGAGAAAAACATCCAATTATGGCACATCAGTAATGTGCAGGAACAGCGATCCTGACATTCAGTCGCTGATGAGTCCCACTTAAGATGAAACCAGTCAGACTTCTCAGCCTCTGTTTCAAAAGCAAATTGCACCTGTACATGTTTCAACATGGCAGGTTTGCCACATAGGCAGTTGCCTGGTTTTCCACATTAAAAACAAAAAACAAAAAAAAAACAAAAAAAACAAAAAAAGAAAAAAAAAAAACGCATACATTTACTCAGTAATTTTACAGGACTTGTGAAAAATAAGTAAAACATACATTTTTTTTTGTATCTTTGGTCCATTGTATTGTCACAGAAATGGAATATTTGATCTTTCTGGGGCTTCTTTGGAGTTTGGGCTTGCTAAATTTATCACTGAACTGCAGTTTCTGGCCACCCTGCCTTAAACTGGTAGCAGTCTATGAACACAGTTGATACAACTGCTCACACCTATAAGGGAAAATTTACATACAAGTTTAAGAGAAGTCAACAAGGGTCGGTGAGATCGGGTCTGTCCCCTGTGGGTGGCGTGATGACTTTCCTGATGTTCTTCCTATGACTCTAGCACACTGTAATTTTACAAGGGGTGGGGAGAAGTTGATCTCTGTTATGGGTAAGAGGTATTTGCTGGGTAGGGAACTAGCAAGAGGACACAATTAATTAATGGTGCACTTGTTAGCAGACAGAACACGGCAAGTTTTGAGTTGGGTCATGAAACTAGTACCACACGAGTAACGCGTAGATCATGTCGATTTCGATGAGGGGATATACCCGAGAGTTTGGCATTGGGTGTCACGGTTTGGGTTACAAGCTATTACCTTTGGATATGGGATGGGTGGTAAGTGGGACAACCTGTGGTAGGCCAGCAAAGGCTTGATTGAGAGCTTCGGGTGCTGGAAATTTAGATCATTTTGTGTGGTGGCGCCACTGTGTACCAGCTTACAGAGACAGTAAACATATCTTAAGACGACTTAGCTTTTAAACTTGTTAACAGAATTCATTGTTGTAAAGCATGAAAGCTGAAGAATTATGAGGGGCATAGTGTTAATTCAGTATGTTAACAAATTTCATTTTTGTCACGTTGTGGGTGGGTGGGTGAAGATATACTTCTGGGTTGGCATTGTCAGATTATTTGTTCAACACTGAAATTACTTTAGCAGCCATGACACATGCAGTTCAAGATAGCTGGACAGGATTTGTCTAAATTTGGTACAAAACTTACTCCATAACACAAAGATGAAGTGTAAATTTTGTCACAGTGGCTTGATATAGTTTGAAGGGGGCCCTCCAAGTCTCCAAAATTCCACAGCTGAAAAATAACGTTGTGAGGTGGGGGGGGGGGGGTGGATAAACAGAGGAAGAAAGGTGTAAATGTTGACTTTAGACTGCAGACAATATTATTATGAAGACCAAGGTGCCACAAAAACTGAAGATAAATTTAAAATTGAGTGAATCAGAAATGTTTGTTAAATGATCCAGCACCTGGTATGGGTAGCCTTAAACACGGCATCATCACGGTACAAGACTTCCTCAATGACATGAACCGCTGCAGTGGAGGTCAACTTCATTTATGCTTACAATCAAGGCATTGACACAAAATTGTATTGCGATTTGTATGCTATCAAAATGAGTTCATTAAATCAGCATGTCAGCCGAGAATTAACTTGTCATATTATTTGTGCTTGCAGGAACTGGAAATGCTCATGAAGGCTCATGGAGTTTCTCACCCGTCACTTCAAGACTCAAACTCAGAGTTGATGGCAGATGTTATGAGACAACAGGCAGGCTTTGACTTTGTCAAAATGGAGCAGGACTTAGCTCGAACCCCTACCATGGTTGATGATTTAATGGACGATAGCCCTGTAAATGGTGACCCCATGATCTCTGCGTCTCCCCTAGAAAATAGTCGACGAAGCAGCTTCAGTATGGACGAAGCACCAGAATTGACACCATTGTGAGTGGTGTAACACCACACAGACTTTAGTAACTTGAGTTCAGGGTATTTGTGGGTGGGGAATGTGTAATGTTCACAGTGGAGCTGCAACAAGTTTGCAGAACGTGCAGCCCTTTCCGCATGCTCAGGGTTGCCACTGGCTGAGTGTTGACGGCACGTCCATCCAGTTTATCCTCAAACAGTGTTTTGCGATGTTTTTTGATGCATCGAGCAACCATTGACTGCAAACTGTAAGACCAGAGGCATTGAAGCTTAATATTTCCCATGCACACAAATACAGATATAAGTAGATTTTAGAGACTAGATACAGTAATTTTTATGAAGAGACAATGAATTTGCTTGTAAAGTTCGCATGAAGTCACAGAGCTGGGCCAAGTGGCAAAAAAAAAAAAAATATTGCGAGAGGCAGGATCCTTAGACTGTGTCATCTGTCTGCTTGACTTTCTTTGTATATATTTGATTTGGACTGTGGAGGGAGGAAGGAAATGTTATTGCAAGGACATATCTCAGCCAGTGTGTCGACACGTGAAGGTTGTGGTTCAGTGTTGTTAGAGATTAGTGAAGTGCAATGTGACTGGAGCTTGCTGGGCAGAACCACCAGGTGCTTACATAGTTGTTACAATCGTAAAAAAAAAAAAAAAATTAAAAAAAAAAATTAAATTAATATTACGAGGCTTTTTGTCTGGTACTGAAGAATGCATGATTGATTTGCTTGGAAGAAACCATGGAAATTGGTTTTCTTTCAGTGGTATGAAACTTTGAAGAATAGCCGACAAACATTTGACAGATGCATTTGTATCATTAAATTGGACTGATGTCACGAAGGTTGACTGATGTGGGAGCAAATTGTGACATGCACAGATGACAGAGACAAGCTGTAAATGGTAACCCTTGTGACAAGGAGTGCCTATAAAGTATATGCGACACAGCCATGGATATCAAGCTACCTGTAGTGATATAATCCTTGTTCAGAAACTACAAAAATTTATAGCATAATGTTCACTCACAAATTTGAAGTGATCATCTGAGTCAGGAGCTGGAAGAAATACAGCAGGTCTTGCACTTACAGCCAAATTTGAAGTGATCATGCAAATGGGGTAAGCTGGGAAACCTGAATCACCAGAGGGCACCACTGGTCAAAAGGAATCGCAAGATCCTTCATGCTGCGTCTGACTTGTCAGGAAATGTCAGGTGGTTCCCCCTTTGACTATTGGTGCCATCTAGTGGTTCTTCTATGAGTTACACTTTCTGTTATTTATCCCCAAAACAAGAACCATGATGTGACAGTCCTGCAGTTTGTATTTTTTTTTTCGCATTTTTATTTAGGTTAAGTTTTTTTTTTTGTTAAACAGTGTTTTGTTGTGATGTATATCATGTCAGGTAGAGTCTATAATAAAGGGCATTTCCACTGGATAAATTATGCTAATGAGGCTGATTCTTTACAAAAGTGTCTGCTGTGTTTTTTTTTCCCCCCGTGAACAATGAATTTAACATATTTGTTTCTTGTTTTTATATACCGCTCAGTGAGTTTTGTGTCTTTGTCCCACCTGCAAAGTAACTTTGGATGCCTGGTTTGTCAGTATTATCTTCCTGTACATTTTGTAAAGGCAAGACCGTTTTAGATTTTATTTAAGGTAGAACTGTTGGTTATATCTGTGGGTACTTTGTACTGATAGTTAGATTATTGGGCAGGATCGGCTCCAACATTCATTTGATAGCAATGTATTATTATCATCAATATTATTATTATTATTATTATAGTTGGTACTCTACATACAAATTTACTATATCACCTGCTGAAATGATAGTTTTCCAAATCATTTCATTGTCACAAAATCATGTTAAAAAATTGAAAAAAAGGACAACTTGGTACAAAAAAAAATTGTTTTAAAACTTGTCACTGTGCTTGAAAATTTGCCAGGGGAGCAGAGCCTCAGCTCTTTTTGATTGTCTGATCAAGGTTCAGTACTGTCATGCTTTAAAAAAAAAAATAACGACGCCAAAAAATGCTAACAGCAGGCAAATCTAAATGTAGAGTGTGATCGAAATATTTGTGACTCGTTTAATATGCACCATTGGATGGAAAAGCTACATGCAGGCATGTCTCATGCTGTGAGGGGAGAGTCCGGCATGGTCATGTCCAAATTCACTTCCTATGCAAGTCCTCTCTCTTATTGTAATGCTGTGTACATATTTTTTTTTTTTAACCACATATAAATATATATTATATTTTGTTTGTTTGTTTGTTTGTCCATGAACATTGTTAGCTGTTGAAAAACCAAAACTGTAGTGCCATCCTGTTCTCCCCACGTCACGGAAGAGTTCATTTTTCACATGAGCAGAAGACTCCAATAAAGGATGCAGGGGTGATAGGTTTCTAGTTCTGGTTTGCCACAAAGTAATTAAGATCTCTTCACTTGAACTGCACTTCTAAGACAGATGCACCAAATAATGGGGTGTCAATGATTTCAGTCAATGTGTACCACGGGAATGTAGTAAATTATGTTCTGTATTCATCTCTGTTTGTAGATATGCAGATTTTAATGATGGCTTGAATTCATATATGCAGATTGGCTGTTCGTTATGTTGTCATAAAAAAGAAAAAACACAAATTGTGATCATGTTTTTCTAATACTTTTGCATTTGATATGCAAAGTATGCATGTGACTATGATTTCTGTTGTGTTCAGAGTAACTATTTTCCCACACAAAATAAAAACTTTTATACACAAATCTTGTCTCATTTGACTTGTTTCTTTCTGTAGGTATCGGGTGTATTTCAAGGCATGGTATACTTTATGACTCTCGTGTATAACTGTTTAGCTTCTGTCCTTGGCTACCAGCTAATACCCTAAATAGTAAATATTTTCTGAAAGAAAACAACATCAAGTTTGATTCTGGTCCTGGATATAAAAGTTTAGTATCGCTATTGATATAATTAAATTTAGATTACAATTCTCAAATTTTGCATAAAGTTTAAAAATATCATTTTAAAGAATAAAAGATTTAGTTTATAGTGTCAAATGTAAGAACACATAATGCTGTCCAGTATTTTGAAGTTTTGAAACCGGACGAGAGGTTGTAAATTTATTGCTGTTTATTTATTTATTTATTTTTTTTCAATTTTAAATCTAGTTTAAACATGCTGTAAATTTTCAACTAAAACCCTTATCAAAAATTAAAAATACAGTTTTGCTGCTAGAAGTGCACTATTTCATTTCCTACTGGAAAATAATGTTTCACATTTTTGGTTAGTGTGCAAGTTTTTTTTGTTATGTTGTATTTTAATTAAGCAATTCAAATTCAGTTTCTTAACTCTTGCAGAGATTGCATAATTTTCAATAGGTTAATGCAGATGTATTCTTTTAGAAAATATATATTTTAACGTTGTATGGTTTTGAGTCCGAAGTCCAGTGCGTGCAAGGACCTGTTTGCAGCAAAGAAGTGGCCCAGAGCTGGCTAGAAAGACTTCACTTCATCTCTATCATGGTACAGCTGCATTGTGCCTGCCAATCCGTGTCCTGATATTGCAAAATTGAAAACATAATCTTTCGTAAAGGATGCACATCTTTAATATTAACTGTGTTTGTTACTTTATTCAAGGGCTAGATTGCAAATTTAATGATGTTGCTGACTCTAAAGAAAAAAAAGAATGGACTTTGGACAGTTCTGCAGGGTTCATATGCAACCTGGAAATTCTGGGAAGTCCTGGGATTTAAATTGGGGAATTTCCGGACCTGGAAAAATGAGTGTATGTAAAAGTTTGGCCTGTAAAACTTTGAAAAAGCGGTTTTTTTTGGTTTTGGTTTTGGTTTTGGTTTTGTTTTTTCCCCCACCTTTTATCAGGAACAGCCTGGTTTATTAGGAACAAATTTCCATCATTTGGCACTGAATGTGCGACGGGATTGAATGAACACTCATTTTCCAAATGCAAGTTTTGCACATGTGAAGTTTGTGTGCGTATTGCATATCTGAGGCGTGTGGAAAAATGAAGTCTTTTGTACAAATTAGTAATTTCACAGTTCAATTTACTAAATAGTTCAGGAAAAGTCATGAGCAAGTCCTGGAATTCTGTGCGGCAGGGCTTTAATGAACCCCAGTTGTGTGCTCGGCTCACCTTCCATGGGCAGACTGAATGTGGTTTGTGTGTGTGTGTGTATGTATATATATATATATATATATATATAAATATATATATATATATATATATATATATATATATATATATATATATATATATATATATATATATATATATATATATATATATATATATATATATATAAATATATATATATATATATGTATACTATCAAAGCTGCAGTTGTTTTTGAGAAAACAATCAAGGTCCAGGAGATGTAAAGACCGCCTAGCCATTACGTCAGACCATCATGGACAGTTTTCGGCACGGGCAGATAAAGCTCGAGTTGCCACCCAGAACACTATCAAAATTGCCCTGTGAACCGGGAAACTTGTTCCTGGTTACTTAGAGGAACAACTTTAACTAGAAGTGGACCAGTGACCGAAAACCCCTCCGGCCAGGATGGATGGACAGATGCGTAGGTGATCACAGTACCCATGTAGGTCAAGGTTACTTCTGTTTGACCTAATAAAGCTTTGGCGCATATGCAATCAGCAGAGATATCATGACAAGGCCATTTTTCTTCAATGCAGCACTGTGACCTCAATATGTGACCCAGTGACCTAGTTCTCACTAGGTGTTTGATGCATCCTTAGGACCAACTGTCATAAATAAGTGATGCAGCTGCAATGAGAAAATTAAGATTTGAAGATATCATAGTATCGCCATTTTTTTCTCCAATGCAGCACTGTGACCTAAATATGTGACCCAGTGACCTAGTCTTGGATAGGCTTCTGAGGCATCCTTAGGACCAACTGTCGTAAATGATTGATAAAGCTACATTCAATATTTTTTTAGGTCTGCTTATCAAAGGTTCGCAGAGCTTATGTGACTGCTCATGTTTGTCCCGTCTAAATTTGGATTTTGAGTGGTTGGGCCTGTACATATTGGAAACACTATAGTCTGTATTTATTGAAGAATATTTCAAAGGTTGAAAGGACCGGTTTTAAACTACCAGTTGCCTTGTGTGGGTGACTGCCTGTCTCAAGTGAGGAGTGAAATTTGTTTCTTCACATTGGTATTGGAAGATGAATGTTGATGCTTTGGTAACTCTGGAATTTCTTTGCTGTCATTGTTGGGTTTGATATTTATGAATATGGGTCATGTTTTTCTACATTAGTGTATCGTAGTAGAGATGTCCGTCCATCTCTCTGTCCATTAACTTGTGCTCGTTAGTGCGATACCATCCACAGTTTTCAAGTTAGCCCAATATAACTTTCAGGACTTAAAGAGTGTATGAAAATCTAGGCCGAATTCGATATTGTTATGTAATATAAGGGTCAAAATGTGAAAATCTTGTGAACACTTTAGCATCTTGAATTTCTGGCGGATCTTCATCAAGTTTGATGGGATTGTGCGGAAGGTCAAAGTCTAAATTGCTAATGATACTAAAGGCACCACCTATAATTTGACAGAAATTATGAGCCAAATGTGTTTTAAGATGTAAAATTCCATATTTGGAAACGTAATTGGATTAGACTTGCCAAATTTATAGGATATATAGACAATGTTAAAGCTAGAATTGTATATAATATCAGTTACCTTGACTTATTTTTGTGAGGTCACCTCGCCTGTAAAGTTGAAAGAGGTGATTTTGTAATGGCAGGGTGTAGCTTAGACTTTAATGGCAATGTTAGCACAGAACCAGGCAGGCCTATGGGCCTCTTGTATAACATAATCTGGGTGTCCTTGATCATCTGTCCCAAGGTCACTGAGGACATAAAGTTAAGGACTTGCTTATTGTTGTCTTTTCACATGCAACAATATTCATCACAGGAGTTGCACAAATAAGCTATGATTGCATGTGAAGCTAAGTGCCATCTGGTGGACAATTTTTACATTAAGCTTTATATGTTCAGAAGCCACTTGAGGACTCGCAGCTTTGAAATGAACAGGTGCAATATAGCCACGATGCCATCAGAGCATTAGGCCCATGGACCTCTTGTTTAGATATTCTGTTAACGCTGTTTTTTTTTCTCTTTAATGTAGTACTGTGATCTAAATATGGGAACTAGTGACCTACTTTTTGATAGGCACCTGATACACCTCAATAGCCCCCTGTGACAAAAAGGGGGCTATTGAGGTTTCTGTAAAGTGAGTGTATTTTTGGAGGTATGGTGTTAAAGACGTCGGTACACTGGTTAAAAGAATTTAGAAATCTCAGGTTTTTGGTGTGAACAAAGATATTGGCATTTGAAATAAAATGCAAGCAAAAAATTGGCATGTCACGGTGCTACTTTTGTCGCTAGGTGGCGCTACATGTAAGGACTACAGGAATTTGATAGCAAACATTAGATATGTGGGTAAAAGCAAAAAAATAAATTAAGGATGCAAAAATATGCATAAAATAACTCAATATGAGTGCATGCAATATATATCAAGCCTTTTAATAACAAATATGTAGACAAAACATGCTGGAATGTGACTTTAAATTCATCTCGTCTTGCAAAATGTATAAGTGCTCACATTATTTTTAAGTTTGAAATAAAAAAAATATTTGCAAATCCCTGAAAAATTGTAGGGGGTTTCCAAAATATGTACTGATTTCATTGATTAACAAAAAAAGATATCATACAGTGCTATTTTTTCTGCAATTGTACAAAGAATTCATGCATGTTGACTTAATTTGTTCTAAGTTCATAGGTACAAGGTATCCATTCATTGTCTAACTTCGATACCATATCAATATACATGTATGTAGGTTAAATAAACGGCAGTACGTTGTTAATTTTATATTCCAGTCATAATATATACTTTCATAGTTTTATTTAGAAGATGCAAACATTTTAAGATTATCTCCATAGTGCAATACAGCAATGTGGAAAAAAGAGGTAAAAATAAGAATATCAAAATTATAGTTGCCTTAATACATTATCGAATGGTAACACAGGCAGCACATTATCAAATATGCCTGTGCCACCTTTTGACGCTGGGGTATTACTGTGGTCCTCCAAAAACTCGGAGTCTGTGATACGGACCAGGGTGTCCTTTGAATGCAATTGGCCAAGTAATGTCACAGAAACCTTGAAAAAAAAAAAATCCCCCATGCCCACGCCCATCCTCACTCCGACTTTCACCCCCAACACCCACTGAAACGTGACTTGTTGAACAAGCTTAATAGAAACCTACTGGAGAGTATTGTCAAATTTTGAAAAAAGATCAGATCCATGATTCTGGAGAAAACTATATTTACTGGCATCTATTCTTGTTTCCCTACACTTAATTTAAGTGTATCATGAAAAAGTGTGCATTTTTAAATTTTTTTTTTAAATTTGAAAAAATAACAGCATTATGACCGAGTGGACAAATTTAGAAGATTCCAAGTTGGGGATCAAAGAGAATCCAGCAACAGTTCAGAGAAGAAACCAAAATTATAATGAACTTAAAGATTCATTTTTGATAATTGAGGAGCCTATTGAACAAATTACAAAGTTTTTAGGGGCACTTAGAAGTGTCCCTATGTTATTTCAAAGCAGATGGGCCAAGATTTTTTGGAAGTGAAGCATATTTAAGATGTGGGAAAAAAATGAACCAAAGATGTGAGAACATCATTGAAGTCTAACCTGTTGAGCAAACCTGGTACTAACGTACACACGGTACACATCTACAAAGACGGGGGTGGGGATGAAAGGGTATTCCCATATTCATGATTGGCATACTGGGGCATTTTGTTGTCTGTACAAGCATACTGGAATCTCTCTTATTTTGGGTACTTTGTACAGATCACTACATTGGAATACTTGTTTTGTCTGTGCTGCACTTGGGCAAAAATTATTTCCTGTACCAGCATACAGAGACCCCAGCATGTGCATAAATTCTTGTAAGAAATTTAACTCAAAATTGCAACAAATTAACTGTCACGTTGGTGGTTTCTGTATTTTCTGGCCAGTCATGCTCCTGTTGCTGTCCTGGTGGCTGTAGCGTCACTTCAAACACCAAGAAAAAGGCCTCTACCACCATAGTATGGAATGAGCTAAAGACACAAAGGAGTTACCCAACAAAAAGGACCATTGAAACAACTGGATATCTGTTATTGCAGTACTGCTCCAGTGATATGTACCTAGATATCCACTGTTTGATGTTTGCATGTTATCCACTCAAAAGCAAATGGACTGATGACTGTGCCCAGAGTACATACTGCTCTACTCCTAATGAGTACTGGTGCTAAAACTAACTGAAATGGAAACTCAATCTTATATGGAGTTATTTTATTGGACCTTTGAAAGGCCCTTGATAGAGTTGAACACAAAGTGCTTTCATCCAAACTTAAATTGCACAAATGCTGTCCAGTCACCATTTCTTGGTTCCAGAGCTACCTAGAGACAAGAACACGGCGTGTTTACTACAAAGGCACCACTTCATGATAAGACCCCAAAATATTGCAAACAGTAGTGAGGGTCAACGGAGCATCGGTGTTTTAATGCCAGATATCTCTGCCTTTTAGTCCTATCTGTGTTTGTCTCTCGCGTCATTTGCACCTTTTCATTTTTTATCTAATACTAGCCCTGAGGGCCCAGGGTTAGATCAGCTCGATGGCTAACCAGGGTCCCAACTGTTTAAATAAATTTGTTTAGTAGTAGTGGTGGTGGTGGTGGTGGTGGTGGTGGTGGTGGTGGTGGTGGTGGTATTAGTAGTAGTAGTGGTACTAGTATAGTAGTAGTAGCAAAAACTGCCTGCAACTGTCTCATTGAGATCATGCAAAGCTAAAATAAGGTTAAATATTCCAAATTTACCCGGTTTTTTGTATGTTACTCGTAATTTAAAAAGATAAGTTCAAAATAGCTTATGTCTTTCTGTATTCACAATGGGGGAACCATATTGAGTTTAAATACATTTGTTTGGGCTCTTCTTCTTGTTCTTCAATGCAAACCAGTATCCATGCAAAGAGCCCAGGCAAATGTGACTACAGACATGTATTCTGTGTGCACGTCTTTAATAATGACCAAAGGCGATCTTTGTCAGATTCTGTACCAAAGTGAAACTTAACTTGTGATTGAAAAAGGTGATCTTTGTCAGATTCTGTACCAAAGTGAAACTTAACTTGTGATTGAAAAAGGCGATCTTTGTCAGATTATACACCAAAGTGAAACTTAACTTGTGTTTGAAAAAGGTGATCTTTGTCAGATTATGTACCAAAGTGAAACTTAACTTGTGATGGAAAAAGGTGATCTTTGTCAGATTATACACCAAAGTGAAACTTAAGTTGCGATTGAAAACAGGTGAACTTCGCTTCATTGTCGAGGTCACATGGTCGCCATTGATCAGCGAATTTGTTTCTCTACGCAATAACTCACAAAGGATTTTATGTAATGTATAAAACGTGATTGGGTTATACCATATATATATATATATATATATATATATATATATATATATATATATATATATATATATATATATATATATATATATATATATAATATATATATATATATATATACATATATATATACATACATATATATACATACATATATATATATATACATACATATATATATATACATACATACATATATACATACATACATACATACATGTATGTATGTATGTATGTATGTATGGGCGGTACTCTAGAATGTAGATGGGTCATAATGATATAATTATTGTGATCACAGGGCCATCCACAGTACATCTGTTCTATGAGGGGGTAAAGGGTATTTCAGTACTGGCGTTCTGCATGGGACATTTACTTCCCATAACAGCATCCTGGAAGCCTTCTCTTTTTCTGTATTTTGCATGCATTGCACATCATTTTGGAACAATTGTTTTCTGTACTAGTGTTCTAGGACCCTGCCCTACAAACATTTTATAGTGGTCCACCAGTGGGCCGCCCCTCCCAAAGGTGGACCGATGTCAGCCAGGCGGCAAATGCCTGTAGGGTGGCCCTTTTGTATGTAGCACACTATCTTTAATGGAAGATTTAACTTCAGCAGATTGTGCCTCGAGTCAAACTCCCACTTCAGGTTGCTCAACTCCTTTCTTTAATGCATTCCACCCTGATAGAAGACCGAGTCAACAGCTTTCCTTGGCGCACAATTTGCCCAGAGCGTGCCAAGGAAAGCTGTTGACCATGGACATATAATTTGGAATGATCTTCCAAGCAAGTTTGATCCAAAATTTTGAAAAATAATCACTAAATTAGTAAAATACAATTGACAGACAACATTTAGATATTGGCAGGAAAAAGCGTCATTAGGGTGGAATGAGTTAATACAGGGAAGACTAAAACTCAGTAAAATGATGCTGTGGCTATGACATTTAGGTCCAGGTCATTTGTGTGAACCCTCATCCCTATCCTTCTGCGGGAGCATCGTCATGTGAATTATCGAAATTTTAGTTCGAATGGTTATTGAGATATCACCAACCGAGCACATTGCATTCAGTATTGCAAAACCACAGAGCTTTGGACTTGCATCAGAATCGGGCGATCATGGGATCCACAGGAAGAGGAGTTTTCTGATTGGTCAATTTTGTATTTAAGTTCAATATAGAATATTCATAAATACTATCCCTTATCAGCTTTACCTGTGTGCAGCCACAGCTTGGTCCCTTGTTGAGTGCCTTCATCACGTACAATATGAAAGCTCCAGCTCAAGTTATTCTCAAGTTGTCGCTCCACAACAAAATTGATAACAATGTCCATGGATCATGCCAAGTCACCTAAGTGCACTTGTAACTTAGAGATTTCATACATGATCATCACCACAACCAATTTCAAAGAGTTAGCTGAAATAGTTCTTGAGTTTTCACCCAAAACTTTACTTGCTGAACAACGGTCTTTACTTTGTCGACGGAAAAGGCAAAGCCAGTGACTCTCCTTCGTCCCGGTGTGGTAGTATGACCTTCGGGTAGCCAAAATCTATATTGATTAAAATTGTCCTGTTGACCTTGGAAATTAGCCCAAGGTTGTATTGCAACCCTGCATATTTTGTAATTAA
The DNA here is from genome assembly GCA_964020975.1 of Hermodice carunculata. Taxonomy (NCBI): domain Eukaryota; kingdom Metazoa; phylum Annelida; class Polychaeta; order Eunicida; family Amphinomidae; genus Hermodice; species Hermodice carunculata. The sequence goes on from CAXHWN010001660.1 coordinate 1,163,431, forward strand.
CATGTAACCTCTATCCATAAATTGGGTCAATTTTCATTTGATTTGGTTTATGTTGTGCTTCAATTTAGATATTGTAACATTGTATATATCTGTAATTTACATGTGACTTCTAAAGGTCAAAGAGCAAGGTCATTTGGGCCTTTGACATTTTCATCTATCAATAACTTGGTCAATTTCAATCCAATTTCAGTCACGTCGGGCTCAAATAGTAAGTATTGCAACACTTCACATTTTTTGCAATTTACATGTAACCTCTAAAGCTCAAAGGTCAAGGTCATTTCGACCTATAAGAATAAATTTTATTAACAGCTTTTGAAGGCAAACAGATTTGTTTTGAAGCAAATCTTCTTTTCTACTTATTCTCATTATTTCATTTTTATTTATGTCTAGTTGCCAACCCGGACATATTGTTTTTCCTCAGATTCTTTATTATGTCTGGGTGAGAACCCAGACATTTTGTTTTACTCTCTCTCTCTCTCTCTCTCTCTGTCTCTCTCTGTCTCTCTGTCTCTCTCTGTCTCTCTGTCTCTCTGTCTCTCTCTCTCTCTCTCTCTCTCTCTCTCTCTCTCTCTCTCTCTCTCTCTCTCTCTCTCTCTCCGATCAAATTTGCCCAGAATTTTCTCAGACCCCCTTATTCAAAATAACCACCAAACTTACCATGGTGACTGAACTACCAGTGAAATTGAACACATCGTTGGAATAGTCATGATGTTTAAAATTATGCAAATTAGGGACAATTAGAATATAAAAGCTCCATATCTTTCAATCTATTGCAGATAGATACAAAATTCAACGGTGTTATGGGTTTGTGACACTTGCCAATATAATGGACAGTAAATGGAAGATGTATAATTTTGAATTAAATGCTAATTAGGGGCATCGAAAAATTTAAAAACTGAATATCTCCAAATCTATTATACACAGAGATGCCATGCCCACTTCAATTTATAGGCTTGTGCCAAACTGCATCCAATGAGCCATGAATGAAGGTTGTAGGATTTTAATTTATACAAATTATATTAATGTGCAAAATTAAAATCTTGAATAGCTTCAAAACTATTATAGATAGAGGTGCCAGTCCAACTCCAATTAATGGGTTTATGATATACCTGCATCCAATGAACCATGATCCAAAATAATACAATTTAATTTATGCAAATAAGATGAATACACAAAACTTAAATCTTGAACTTCAAAGCTATTACACATGAATGTGTCATTCCAACTTCAATTTGTATGAATGTGACATAGCCACATCCAAAGTTGTAGGCTTTTAATTTATGCAGATTAGGCAAATACACAAAAATAACAAGATCAGTTTCGAAACTATAATAGATTGTGACCAGTCATTCAAACTTCAGTTTATAAGTTTGTGACATGGCCATATTCAATGAACCAAGAACCAAAGTTGTGGCCTTTTATTTAATACAAATTAGGCTTATACACAAAATTTATGTTTAACCATGGGAAAGTGTAGAATTTCAAACTGTTCTCATTTTACAGGCACCCAGACAGATTTGCTGTGAAGCAAACCTTCCTTTCTAGTTAAATTCGGAATAATCAATATTTTTTAAATGATGCGAATCATTACATACCTTCAAAACTTTTCTGGATACAAGTGTCAATCCAACTTCGATTCAAAGGTTTGGGCTAAAGGCGCATCTAATAAAATGAAAAGGAAAATGAAAGTTGCAAAATTTAAATTTATGCTAATGATACACAGTCGGAAAACTTAAAAGCAAAATATTTTCGAAAGTTGAATAGAAAGAAGGGTTAATCCAACTTCAATTACAGGTTTGAGTTTTAGGTGCATCAAAATAAAAATTGTAGAAACTTAATTTATGGTGATTTAGCACACCCAGAAAATTCCAATGTTGAATATCTTCAAAAATATACATTGCGGCGTAAACCCTACTTCCGTACACAAGTTTGTTCTCTTGGTGCAAGCAATAAAATGAAAAAGGCAATTTTAGTGTATGCTGATTGTGCACACCGCTGGTCTTAATTTTCAACCACTTGTTTTATTCCCTTCCCCCAGATGGCGCCACTTAATTGTGTCTGCCGCAGGCTCTTGCATCGAGTTGGGCCAGTCGCTTCATTGGGTTTCTGCCTCTGCAGAACATCCGTTTCATGTTTGTTTCGTATCACATGTACCTTATTCAAGTATTAATTAATTAATATAAATTAAAAACTACCGCTGAAGTTAACTGCTGTGCACAATCCTGAACAACAGACTAAATAATTTCACAGATTAACAGAACAGTAGGCCTAAATCAGAGTAAAACAAATTGTTTCAGATTAAAATAAAAAGCCCAATTTGCAAAACTATTTTTCATAAATACGAAATACATCAGCAAATTACTCAGGAAATACCTGTTCACTTGTTTCATAGATTTTGTATCAAAAATTATTCAATAAACTTGTGAAATTTGGTATGGTTGGATATTTTTTTTAAATTCTAATGGAGAATACATATTCAAAGATTTCCCATGCAGTGAAATACGGCATTGGTACCATGGAAATATTTACCTGGAGCATAGGGGGTAAGACAAGGATGTGTATCAAGCCCATGGTGGTGTAATTTGTTTCTTCCTGACCTACATTGTATATTTGGTTATGTGTGTGATTAAGTATAGCTAGCACACTGTACCATCAATTATTTGACGAATGCAAAAAAAAACAAAACAAAAAAAACCTCCAATAGTGCATGAAAAGGCAAACAAGGAAGCTATGTCGTAATGTGCGCACTTGGCAACAGTCTTTGTTCATTACAGATTCAAATATATGCATATACCGCAGTCCAAACAATCTAATATCATGTTGTTTGAGAGAATTTTTTTCTTTGGTATGGGCCAGCAAAGGCTAATTATGTTACAGAGAACATAGACATGTTTTGTTTTTGTTTTTTGTTTTTTTTGAGGGGGGGGGGGGAGGGAGAACATTGAGAGTTGTAGTATTGAAAGATTTGTATGGGAATTATATTAGAAAGGTCACACTCAACACATGAAAGTACCTGGTTAAAGTGCATACCGTTCAGGGAACGGATAAAAATTGCAACAATTTAAGGACGTGCTGCAAACGGAGCGTTAAATTCAATACTGAGTATATGATTAAAAATGACTCCATCTTTCGAAAATGTAAATATTTCACAAAACTACTGAAGAACTAGTGTGCATGATTTGACGATTGAATCTGCACATTACAATAGAGCACTAGCTTAGAAAATGGGATTTGTTCACAGTGCCACGTGTACAGTTCTGAAATTAGGGACGACCAACTTTTTACGTTAAGCTGTGATAAATAAAAACAGTGCATTAAGGGGGAAACATTAAATTACGACTTTATTGTTAATGGAGTCTGTCCTCTTATGGCAAGTTCAAATTCCTTATGACAGTTTCAAATAGTGAGAGATATATACTCAGACATGGCCGACATGTTTTACATTTTGTACGAAAATCATTTGTCTCCAGGCTAAGTGGCATATAATCTACCCGCGTTGCACCAGGTTGTTGGGATATTTGTTTTTCCCCGAAAGTCACAGAGATCCGCAAATCAAGCGCGACAAGACACTGAGCTTGGACACAAAGAAAAAATATAATATTTAAAGTGTGTGTGTCAGCACACACTTTTCTGTTTTTCTAGGAATTCTTTCTTTCTTTCTTTCTCTCTCTCTCTCTCTCTCTCTCTCTCTCTCTCTTCTTTCTTTCTTTCTTTCTTTCTTTCTTTCTTTCTTTCTTTCTTCACAGGCAAATTTGTCCGACATTTCATTTGAAAAGTATAACACGTAGAAACTCCAAACTTGGCACAATTATACTTCTACAGATAAAGTCTGGCCTTTTTATAATGAGAGGTCATGCTTTTCAAAATTATGCAAATGAGGGCTAATTAAAGTTTTAAATCTTCAATATGTTATATAGCTGTGGAGCTGGCTCTGCTATGTGTCTGCCACCCCACCAAACACACATGACCAGTGACAGTGAATGATTGGTATCAAATGGCCAGCGTATTCCAAAGTCCTGGCAAGTGTAACCACATCAAAATAAACCCTACCCTTTCCTCCTGAAGTTTATGTGTATTTTATTACCCCCAATAGATTTCACTCATAATCCATAGCCTTTATCAACATCGTAAGACCTGTGGGACATTTTTACAGGGGTGTCACATCTCAATTAGACTGCAAACAAGCCATAATCCTGGTATATATTTTACAAGATGTGACATCAAAATGACCCTTTGAAAATGTGGCATGCCTTGACTCATTCAGGAAAGAAGTCTTCACTTACTGTCAGTATAATTTGTATCCAAGGGATATACTGAGTATTCTTATCTTTTAAATCAGGGGGTTCTGATTTAAAATTTCTGACAATCATAATAGAATATAATATCTGCTCATGATTTGTGATATTCTGACCTTTTTTATTTGTTTCACACATTGTATTAGCAATGCAAATTTGAAAGAATTAGCAAAGAGCATATCCTTTGGGTTTATCACTGAATGAGTTAATTTTGTCATATAAACATTGGCTGCATTGATTGAATGGCTATGTCTGTTTGGTAATTTAATTATAAGTTGTTTTCTTTCTGGACACCAGTCAGTTCAGTGGCTCTTAAAGAAAACATTTTGGGCTACATTATTTATATACAATTACACAGTCCAGGAAATGCTCAAGATCCCTGCTCATGCATTCTATCATTAAAGTGTGTGTGTGTGTCAACACACACTTTTCTTTCTTTCTTTCTTTCTTTCTTTCTTTCTTTCTTTCTTCTTTCTTTCTTTCTTTCTTTCTTTCTTTCTTTCTTTCTTTCTTTCTTTCTTTCTTTCTTTCTTTCTTTCTTTCTTTCTTTCTGTCTTTCTTTCTTCTTTCTTTCTTTCTGACTGAATTTGAAATTTTCAATCTTGAATATCTTCAACAGTATAATAGAGATGTCATTCCAACTTCTACTAGGGGGTTGTTGACCATTGGCATCTAATCACCTAATGAATTAAAAATAAAAGTTGTAGCAATTTAAATTATGTAAAAAAGCACCATTAGAAATTTTAAATCTTGAATAACTTCAAAGCTATAATAGATAGAGATGCCATTCCAACTTGTACTCCTGTTTTAAATTTAATCTTGAATAACTTCACAACTATTATACATAGAGGTGCCATTCCAACTTCAATTTCTAGGCTTGCGACATAGCCTCATCCAATGAACCATAAACCAAAGTTGCCGGCTTTCAATTTATGCAGATTAGGCAACTACACAAAATTAAAATGTTGAATAGCTTTAAAAGTACTTTAGCTAGTTAGTGTCATTCAAACATCACTTTATAAGTTTGTGACATGACCAGATCCAATGAACCAAGAACCAAAGTTTCAGCATTTAAATTTAAGCAAATTAAGTTAATACACAAAATTTAAACTATGTTGAACAATGCCAACGTGTTGCATTCCAAACTGTTCTCATTTTGAAATCACCCAGATTGCTGTGAAACAAATTTCTTTTCTAGCTTTTTAACGTTTTTGGAAACGGCTTCAAACAAAATTTGGACACACGTGCGAATTGTAAATGTTGGGGGACGTAAGTATTGTTTTTCTTACGGGAAAACAGTAAATTGTAGAAGGCCTTTCAATGTACCTCGGAACTTTTCAACTGTACCCAACGCGTAAACATCGAACATGAGTTACTAATGCATCAGAAACAACACTAGATTATGTAATGAGCACGAGTACAGAAAATGGTGTCATTTTGGATTGAGTGGACGCAGTGAACATAAGATAAATGAAATATCGCACTGAAGAAATCTTTACCCAAATGGACTGGTCACATATCACCGACTGTCTAAACATAACCTCGCCCTGAGTGTCTCTCTTACTTTCTTGCTGAAATATATTGTCAGGTAGGGGTGAGTTGTTTTTTTTTTTTTGTAAGTTTTTGTAGGTTTTTGGGTATTATAAAAAAAATCAGCACCAGCTTTTCCAATGCAAACCATATTATTAATGTATTATATTGCTAGCTCAGCTGACTTGTCAGTCAGCTGAGCTTTTGTGAGGGTCTGTCTTCCGTTGTCCGTCCGTCCGTTCAGTCAGTAACTATATTGAGGAGGATGTCACAGCTGCTTATGAATACACTTCCAGTATTCGTAATACGGTCTTCAACTACAATCCAATAATGGGTGAAGTGGACTTAGACAGCTGGAATATGAAAAATTAAAATTATGAATGTGACACTACTTTCAAGAAGTATATGGATAAAGACCAAAATGTAATCATGGGTGATTTAAGTATCATTCAAAACAAAAAAATTGAGACATTTGTTTCAAAGAGGACCAAACTATAGAGAAAGACATAACATCAACTTCACAAAAGCAAGAAAGGAGATTAAAAGAGGACTCCACAGTTTCATTAAGAAACAAAGTAGTAAGAAAGGAATCTGTAACAAGGCAATTGATGTATGGAAAGTTAAAATAATGGTAAAAGTGGATGAAAGATTGAAATACCT